>NW_019060325.1:196497-207253 GCF_000696155.1 Zootermopsis nevadensis | reverse complement strand
TGCCTATCGGTACCTTAAAATTATGTTTCGTTGTTAGAGTTGGTGCAGCTGCAGAAAGGTTGCGGGTTAATATTTTGTGCGAACCGCGAGCAGCGCCTCTGACGAGTTGTAGTCCCAGTAGTGATTATTCTGTCTATAATGTGCAGTGTACAAAAGTGAATACTGGGTCCGGTTTTCAACATTGACACCTTTGTATATATTAGAATTTTTACTCAGTAATTTGCTTGTTATATCAGTGTTGGGCTGTGTTAAATGGGAAAATTAATATATTTATTCGTTCTGTGTAAGAATATACAAATGGACACAAAATCTTGCCCCTTTGCAAAGATCCTCCTAATGTTTGTTGAATAGTTTGTCACACTGTTGTGTGTTAGTTACATTTCCTCCAAGAACGCTAGCATTGAAGATGCGGATTTCCCTGACTGAAGAGGGTTTGGACATGATGTATACAGGTGAGTTGGACGTGATGAGAGAACTGGAGGATTGGGTGGTACTACTGCAATTTATTGATGTGTGAAAGGATTTGAAAATGAAAGTATACAAAACAATAATCTTGCCTGTTGTTTTGTATGGGTGCGAAACATGGTCTCTCACTCAGAGGGAGGAACACAGATTGCAGGTGTTTGAGAATTGGGTGTTGAGGAGGATATTTGGGCCTAAGAGGGAAGACGATGGGGCGTGGAGAAAACTGCACAATGACGAGCTTAAAAATCTGTACTCCTCCCCCAGTATTGTCAGGGTGATTAAGTCGAGAAGAATGAGATGGGCTGGACATGTAGCGCGCATGGATGGGACAAGAGGTGTGCACCGGGTACTGGTTGGGAAACCTGAAGGGAAGAGACCTCTGGGGAGACCTAGACGTAGATGGGAGGATAATCTCAGGCGGGATCTATGGGAGATAGGAGTTGAAGGAGACTGGAGTTTGTTGGCCCAGGACAGGGTCCGGTGGAGGGCTTTGGTTAGTTCGGTGATGAACCTTCGGGTTCGGTAAGCCATCTAGTTAGTTAGTTAGTTAGTGAAAGGATTATCTGTCATAACAAAGTTGTGTGTTCTTTCAGGTGAATGGTACTTCCATACACCTTGTTATGATAAAGATATATTTTCCCCTGCATTTAAAGCAGTTGTATACATTTCAGTTTTTCGTTCAATTATGACTAACCATTGTGGAAATGTGCCTGTTAACTTTGAATATTTGTCTGTCCACATGTAACAATCTGAGAACCACAGAATAGCTATCATGAAATTTGATATTGGGGAGTTTACTTAAAACATGTTTGCACATTCTAGTATTTGTTATTGAATACCACATTTACCTTCAGACATCCAGGGCATACTGATGGTGACGACAAGGAGAATACGTATATTCAGCTTAGGCGAGAGTAATTTCCACAGAGTTTTAGGTGCATTTGCGAAGGTTGTAAAATTGCACATGTTCATCTCGAGACCCACTATGGTTTTCCATTAAATTTGATCCTGTGGGTTCTAGAATTTGTCTATATGTTTTGATTTGGTTGCAATTTGACAGTGGCTTATGTACATTTCTTTTTGACTAAGTGACTGGTGGGTGAATTCCTAGTCAGACATTCAGTTATGTTGGGGATCCCTTACCATGACACCTGTTATACCACTGATGCCACTCTGTATGCTTTGTGTAAATTTCATATCTTTTTATGTGTTATTTGTACAAAATTCATGAAATGACTGCCTAAAGGGAAGGTGTTGTCTACTTTTGCTTGAAATGGTTTTATCTGCAAAACTACTAAAGTAGTTGGTGAAATTTTGTTTTTTTCTGTTTCAGTACGGTGTAACTCATGCTTTAAATTATGCTTGAATCAAACCTTATAGTTTTTTTTTTCAAAATAATTGCTGATCACACAAAAAGTTGTATAGGAGATATGTAGTATTTAAGATCTACAATTTGTATTTGAAACATTGAATCTGGTAGAATGGTGAAGGTTATCTTAGGGTCTAAATATGTGTCATCAATTATGAGTTACTTAACAAAATAATGTAGAATTCAATTTTGAAATTTACAGGCCAAATTTTATTGGTTCAGACGTATAGGAGGCGTGAATAACCGTTGACATTCAGTGATTATACCTTAAATTTCTCTTTTGCTGGCTTCTGTTTAATGGTTTGTTTGTGAAGTCAAAGTTATCGTACAGAATTGTCAAACAGTGCAGAAGATGAACTGGCTGGTACGTAGTATGATTTGAATTGTGATTAAATAGTCGCCGGGAGCAAGGTTGAAACTGGGACTTGAAAATTCGATTTTACTGGGAATTTCTCTGGTATGGTGGTGCAGATTTGAAGTCCTGGTTCCACGTTCATACAGTCAGCTGTTAAGAAATGCCTGTTTCTGAAATACTGAACCTAAATGGCTGATCGAGCTGAGGCAGCGCCAGTGTGCTTAGGTGAGCTGTTCATGTAACTGCATGCACCCGTTAAGACTTAGAAGTCCGGTTCCTACTGTAAAGCCCTCATTGGATAAAACTTAAAGTGAATTGCAGAAATTTTATGTTTGTTTCTGTACAATCTGAATTTTTACAGAAAGAGTCGGTCCATAATTTACAAATTAGCTCAACTTCGTGCAAAAGTAAAATAGTTCATGTCATGTGTACTGAGAGTGAGCTCAGAAGGGCCACACATGAACAGAATTGTTTGATTTGATCTCTTTTGAAGATACTGCTTTGTTGGTAACACTGATATGGTGAACTGTTTAACTTGTCTGTTGGTGGTGAGTGATATTAGGGTATAATCAAATGTCAGTAAATGTTATTAATTTGGCAGGGAATGCAGAATGCATGGAGGATATAAGAAATGTGTTCAAAATTTTGAATGGAGAGCCTGAAGCAAATAGACTGAGCAGGAATATTCTTTATGTTCTAAGAGCAGCGATGAATGCCTCGCTTGTTAGGATGCTTAGCTCAATATGAGTGTATGTGTTCTCAAAGATCCTCACTCTGTGTTCCTCCCTCAAAGTGAGAGATAAAGTTTTGCACCCATACAGCAGAACTGACGAAATAACACTTTTGTATATATTAAATGTTAGTTTTTTTATATGAGATGGGAGGACAAGACATTTTGGTCTGATGATGGTGAGCATTCCCTGAATTTAATCTGTTGCGCTGTGTAGTCTAGTCGATGTTTACCAACGTTTCAGAGGTCATACTGCCTCCATCATCAGAGTATGAAGATTTCTGTCTTCTGGGTTGTTGCGCTGTGTAGTCTGGTCGATGTTAACCAAAGTTTCAGAGGTCATACTGCCTCCGTCATCAGAGTATGAAGATTTCTGTCTTCTGGGTTGTTGCGCTGTGTAGTCTGGTCGATGTTAACCAAAGTTTCAGAGGTCATACTGCCTCCGTCATCAGAGTATGAAGATTTCTGTCTTCTGGGTTGTTGCGCAGTGTAGTCTGGTCGATGTTTACCAACGTTTCAGAGGTCATACTGCCTCCATCATCAGGGTATGAAGATTTCTGTCTTCTGGGTTATTGCGCTGTGAAGTCTGGTCGATGTTAACCAACGTTTCAGAGGTCATACTGCCTCCGTCATCAGGGCGATGAATATTTTATGCATGACTTTGACAAATAATTTAGAGAATGCTGTTGGTAGTGAAAGTACTGGGTTTGATTCTCAGCATTTAACGGTATGATCTGAGAAATCAATGAAACACCACTCAGAACCACTTATCTTCTAGAATCGAACTAGACACCTATTAATATACAGTAAAACCCCTCTAGTTGGACACCCCTATATCCTGGACACCCCTTTATATTGGACACTTTTAATTGGAACCGGTGAATATCCTATAATTTTTCATGTCCACAATACCCTATATCTTGGACACCCCTTTATCCTGGAACTTGAACACCTCTTTTGTTGTAAGTTGGACAGGTTCATGCACTTAACTTCGATGCTTTTCAGGGAAAGTTTTTCAGTTACATATTTTGTTATTTTGAATTTCTGACTGATTAATGCCTCCTCTCTGGAGGATTATCTTATAACATTGAACCCATCACTGGAATGCATTGCAAGTGTTTAACCATTCTTTTGCTGAACCCTTAACTGGAATACAGTATCGCAGAAGACACAGTTTTAACTCCATCAGTACTGGACTTGCATTTGAGTTCAGACTGTGCTAACAGAAATGGAATGTTTGTTTTTGCGATGGGGAGGCGAAAATTAGTGGAATTAACTTTAGAAAATGATATTGAGGCTGGGGTGTAATGTGCAATGCATGGGAGTGGGCTTCAAAAGATTATTATTAATACTATTGTCATTAATTCTTAATTTAAGTAAGCCTACAGCAGTTAGTGTATGTAAGTAAATAGACCATATTGTCATTAGACCACAATCGATATTTATCTTTCCCTCTATCTTGGCCACCTCTGTAAGTTGGACACATTTTCGTGGAACCACAAGTGTCCAACTTAGAGAGGTTTTACTGTATTTTGTAGGAATGTGTTAAAAATGAAGATACACTAGTCTAGTTGTGAACTACATTTTGTATAAATTTGTCAATTTATTACAAATATTCTTTTCTTTTATACACAATATATAGAAAAATATTTACATATGAAGGTATTTATATTTTACACATACGTATATACGTTTCACAGTTTATGTATTGAACTTTATGTTGCACGCATACAGATCATATTTTTCAAGATGAATTTTAATACAAATTTCACAAATTTTTGCAGGCTCGGGGGTGACCAGGATCTCCCTGAGAGAAATGTAAACAACAGAGTTTGTTGCAGGCAAACAAACTGTTGTCATTTGAACAGTTTAGATGTTTGTCTTCTGCATTGTAGCTCCGTGTCATCAGGCAGAAGTTTACCCACGTTTTAGAGGCTCTTGCTGCCTCCATAATCTGAGTTCATCACCTGCACGATGGAGACAGTAATCAACTCTGAAACGTTAGTAAACTTCCGCCAGACAACACGAAGCTACAAACGCTGAAGTTATCCAACTGCACCTCAATATTTGTTCTTCCCTTAACGTGATATTACAAGTTAATATAATTTTTACCTGTTCTCATAGCAGACTTGGAAACAGAAGGTTCTAAACTGCATGGTAGCAAGAATTGCCTTCATGTAAATGAAATTGTTTTAATCATTCACAAATATTTTAAATTTTAAATATTTTCAAAGGGCTTGTTAACTATTTTTATATGGTGATTTTGTCGTCTTGTGTGGCGACGAGGTACGAAATATTGCTTCTCAGATCTCTCTGCATTTTCTGCCAGATTAATAGACCTTGTGTTTCCGCCTATAATATTTATGTCTTCGCCCAATAAACTAACATCAGCAGTGCATTTCATTTTCCATTCAGTTCAGTACAGGGCTTATATGTGCATACCTGAAATATAAATTAGAAAAGTCACAAGTCTGATCATTCATTTCCACCGAAACTTATTTATCATTGTGTTTATAAGACCATGAGTGTTTTATTCAAACATGGGGACAGGAGTATATCGTTATTATTGTATAATTTACCCTAAGCCCATAAAGATTAAACATCTGTCGTTTTGTAAGATTTGAGGTTTTCACAGCGGTGAGTAAGACAAATATTCATCTGTCCTTTTGTTTGATTCTGAATGTTAAATATTCCTTGTTTTTAAGTCGAATAGTGATCTCGGCCCTGAGGCAGGCGAGATGCTAACATCTTTTGTTAAGATAAGTTACATAGAGCCAATTTTTTTTTTTTTTTACTAGATGAACGTACTGACGGCTTCTGAAGAAGTTTTTCTACACATTCGGTAATATTTTTCGGTTTGTAGAGAACATTTTTCGGAGTGTCATAACAAATAACGAATTCCATTACTCCGGTTCAATTTACTTTAAGAAAGTCCTGGGCTGAAAGTTCCCAGGGAGTTAAAATCCGTCTTTCTCGTTATAATTATCTGCAATTCGCCATGACGACCATTATTTTTGGCAGTAACTGCTGTCTATGGCGATAAAGCTCGTGGATATGGCAGTGTTAATGTTTAACCTCGCTTTGTGCACCGTACCAGAGTACTAGCTGAGGACAATGGCATCGTACTTACTTACCGTAACACCTTCGTGGCAACATGGACCTCAGCTTGCGACAATCTCCTTCGGGCGAAACAAGCACCAGATATAAACCCTGTTTCTTTTCAGTACAGGCATACCTCGTTTTATTGCGCTTCGCAGATATTATTGTTTTTTTTTGTTTTTGTTTTTGTTTTTTTTTTCAATTTGAAGGTTTGTGGCAACTCTGCGTCTGTCGGCGCCATTTTCTAACAACATTTTGGTAATTCTCGCGTTGTTTTATTGCACACTTAATAGACTGCGGAATAGAGTAAACATAACTTTTATATGCACTGGGAAACCAAAAAAAAAAAATTGTGACTCGTTTTATTGCGGTGGTCTGCAACCGAACCCGCAATATCTCCGAGGTATGCCTGTACATAGTAAAACGTGGGACAGATTTCGTTATTTTACTGACCTCGTATTTTGAATGAACGAGTGTCTCGATGTCGAATGCTTTTTGAATTAAGTTGGAATCGCCGGCGACAGGACGTGGATGGAACGGCATCTCCGTCGCCTTCTTTCCTATATCTTTCCATTTGATGCCCTGTAGGACGAAGCACGAACGTAAGTGCTGATCGCGTAGTGAACTGTGGGAGCACTTAACCTCAAAAGACCCTTCGCTTTTGCGAAAGTGTACGTGGATTCTGAAATTCGGTCTTCTGCTCGGGTTATAAATCACTTAATAAAAACTGCATTTATTTGGAGGCGTTTTTGAGGACTCTTATACGACGTTCAAGGTCTGAAGTCAGTCGTTAGAGATTTTAAGACGTGCACTGCGGGTCCTTCTCAAATTCTGACCTGACAGTGTATTATGCATTATTTTCCTGAACCTCTTATCAAAAGTAGAGTAAAGAAAGCCGTCCCACTACACGCCATGTAGGTCGCTCGCTATTATGTAACAGACCGGGGCCAGGGGAACTTACTTTGAAGAAAGGATGTCTCTTGATGTCCTCCACGCCGCCCTTCCGTTCTCCTAACCGCTTTGACGGTTTTTTCTTCAGAAGTTTTCTGATTAGGTCTACCGCATTTGTGGAGAAACTTTCTGGGAACACGGGATCATCCTTCAAAATTTTCCTGGAACAGAAAGGTACATTCTTGTCATCTCCAATCAAAACATTCCTTTAAGCAAGTATTCGCAGTCAAAGGTTTTAATGCCTTTCTATATGAACTATCTGGTCAGTGCTTCAGATACAGATAAGGCAGGCCGTGTTAAATGTGTTTCAGCTTCTAGAACCCATTTTCTTCCCCGTCGCTGGCTCCCAACTGATGTCCTTGCCAAATTGCCTTCTTAATGGTTTTTGGTCATGGTTCGTCTTGAATTTTACGCAGGTTTTAAATATGTGCACGTACATTACTGACATTAAAAGCGACATTTATGTGTCCGACGCTCATTAATTTGTATAGGTCAGGTTTTTCAGAGAAATACTATGTTCAGAGGGAACACAGACGTCGAAACTCTTCCCAAACGCTAAAGGACTTACCGTATGAGTTCTCTCTCGTCTTCAACATCGGAAATTGTGAAGGGCCTTAACCCGGCTAGCATTTCATACGCAGTTACACCGAAACTCCACCAATCCACCTCCTGCAACAATAAAAATTAAGGGTAGCAGCTGCACTCGGTCATTTTAATTTATTCAATTTGTTGCATATTTTACAGGAGTCAACAAGACAATTCACGTTTGAAATAAGTGTATATATTTATTGTTTCCACAGGAATGGTAAGAGTAAGGGTAATGTAACCTATATGTAAAATGATCAGTAAATAAGGACCTTTAAGAATCTGTAATGTATTTTATTGTAATTATAATTGTTTATACATTCATTGTAATTTTAATGAACCAATGTGTACAATTTTCAATGCATCTGGCGCGTTAAGAGATGGATCGGGACATATTGCGTACGAAATACGTATTACCTCTCGAGCTTTCCAAATCTGTTTTCAGATTTTACGTATCTCAAATGGTTTAGGTTCTACAAACATTTATTTATACAAATAAAGGCGCATCGCACTTCACGCGTCAGATTCTCCGGAACCGAGGTTCCACTGTCAATTATGTTATTCTTTTAATACTTGAAGATATAATAACCACCGTAGGAGGTACGGCCGAGTTGTGTTTAGTAAACGCCTCAATGTTTCCAAAAGGAAGTGACAGACTTGTTAAATTGCAACATTCTAAATAAATTTGTTGGTGGGGGCGAACCTGTCTCTTGGCCACCTCGTTCGCCTGACCTTACTCCCACTCAGATGCGTTCAGTTTTCATTTCTGTGCCTTTAGTTCGTGAGTAACATTCCGGTGAAATTGTACATATTTCAGGTGTACAATTCATTTTTAAAGGTTAATATGTATCCGGGATTATCGTAGCCGCCCCCAAATTGTTTGAAGGTCACATAAAAATCTTAAACGTTGCAGTAAGAAGAGGGAAACCCAGGAAAGTGAAGGCTGCTCAGAACTTGCAGTGTAGCAAAACTGGCATCGCTGTACTTTTAATTTAGAGCCGCGTTGTAAGAAAATCTTTCCGTGACCTTGAAGCCAGTAATTTGGTAGACTGCTATAAAAAGTTTCCTTCTACTGCAGAAATTGGCACGTGAAGCTACTTTGCCGTTAGGTGGCAAGTAAGGTACACCGTCTAAAGACCACATATTGCGAATTTCATTGAGTCTCTAGTGATCGTATTTTTAATTCCATTTTTCTGACGTGTTTTTGCGTCGTCACGCTAGATGGCAGGCAGGCAGGCAACTGACTGCACAAATCTAATGACATCGTTATTCTTACATTGTCAAGGTGTAATTAGACACTCACCATGCCGTGACCTTTCTTGTTGATTATCTCTGGAGCCACATAAAACGCGGTACCGCAGAGAGTGTAGTTGAGTTCATTTTTCTGTTGACGGAAAGAAAATATTAAGTAACTGTGACAAGAATCTGAGATGCAAAGCAACCTAACCTAACCTAATCCAACCTAACCTAAGCTAACCTAACCTAACCTAAGCTAACCTAAGCTAACCTAACCTAACCTAAGCTAACCTAAGCTAACCTAACCTAACCTAAGCTAACCTAAGCTAACCTAACCTAACCTAAGCTAACCTAAGCTAACCTAACCTAACCTAAGCTAACCTAAGCTAACCTAACCTAACCTAAGCTAACCTAAGCTAACCTAACCTAACCTAAGCTAACCTAAGCTAACCTAACCTAACCTAAGCTAACCTAAGCTAACCTAACCTAACCTAAGCTAACCTAAGCTAACCTAACCTAACCTAAGCTAACCTAAGCTAACCTAACCTAACCTTACCTAACCTAACCTAACCTAACCTAATGCCGTAACAGGAAGTAGAACTAAGAGTTGACTGCCATTGGACTGTCCTGAACCAATTACATTCATGCTCTGCCCTCTTAATGCTGTATCTACATCTTCACGATTTCCCTAGTCGACTCTTTCGAAGAGGTGTCACTACCAATATTCAGTCGCATTTCTTTTTCTAGGTGCACATTTAGTCCATTGCGAGCAAGGTCCCTAATTTGTATTCCTCATCGGAATGAACCACACATTTTTGTTTAGTTTAGATAATTATCTAAACTAAACCCTTTTTTGTTCTTACATTCCTGCATTTATTTGTCTTAAAATACTTGTAACGGATATTTCTTCCTCGGTGTAAGAGAGAGGTTTATATATTTAGAATCTGATATACTGTACTTAGTTATATTATACAGGGTGTTTGGTTTATGAACTGAATAATAGCACCAATTTATGAAACTGTAGTAGAGCTGCAGGTATTAAAATTTTGCACTTCTGAGTGTGCCCCCTCAAACCCAAAGAATTACGAACGCCTTTTGATTAACCTTTCCTTAAATATTGGTACAAAACAAACGGGCTGAGTGTGTGGTCCAATTTCATGCACCTGAAACACTTCCATTATTCTTAGTCTCTGTATTTGATGTCCCTAGAATAAAAATTTGGGCCTTCCTGTGTTCCCGAAGGTAAAACTGACCAACAGATAAGGTAGATATTAAATTTACCCCTTTAGACAAGAGGTCTTTGGATACTCCGAAATCCGTTATCACCACGTGACCATCACTGGACAAGAGTATGTTGGCAGGCTTGATGTCTCGGTGGATAATTCTCAACTGAAAGAAAGAAAGTAACGAATTGATTTCAAAGTCGAGATACGAGATGGGACATTTTGGGTTCTTATTGTGGTAGTCAGATGTAGTTGCATTATTTTACTTTTCTGCTACGTATAACTCTGACAGAGCTATCGTACGTATTATTATTAATTTAATTACACCAGGCTTAATTCTTTTTTTTAATTTTCGATCTTGTGAGTTCGACTATTTTGTTCTCTTGCGTGTACGTGTATTTGCCACCCTGTGCGAACTTCTGCGATGCTTCCCTCCCGCTGCAGTTTTTTTTACTTACAGAATTAACAGATTTCATTGGTTTGAAGAAAGAGATTATGTGTTTATATTTTAGGATTTGTTTGCGTGAAAAACGACTTTTGTTACTTGTAAAAAGCCTTACGAAGCCTTCTTCCATTGATGTTGAATGTAGACATACGTTGTAATTATTCTGCGTATAACATAAAATATGTTCCAATATAAAATACGCACTGTAAATAAGGACCTAACCTAAAAATAAATTCAGCGGAACTCATTAGCGTAAGATTTATCTTAGAACTTACGATGACGACTAAATTACATAAAG
>NW_019060325.1:154626-175142 GCF_000696155.1 Zootermopsis nevadensis | reverse complement strand
ATTTCGTAACAGTCGCAGTCGATTGTTTACTGTGTACTGTATTGTTGTCTGCGTTGCCTCGGATACTCAGGGGAAGTTTGTAAATCGTTCGTTAGAAAGAAATCGACTATGGCGGTCTTACGATTAGCTTTGTGCGTTTTTCTGTTGTTTGGTGCTTCGTGTGGCTTCAAATTCGCAGACCGTGGATGGAGAGACAAGCCCCATGAAGGTAGGCGCAGTGTCGAACGATTGGTGTTAACCGACGTTTCGGCAAGGATTCACGGGGCTCACATGTTGTCATATTTTCTATCACTTATTACACAATTTTGATATCAAATACAAAGACGCGAGACTTCAGACTTCCGAGTTCGTCAGTTGCGTGATTAATGAATTCCTGTTGTTTTGTGAACCAGGCAGGTACACGAAAGGAATCGGTGATTACGATCTGCTGGTGCCGGTGAGAGTCGATCCTGAAGGTTCCTTCGTCTCGCACTCTCTCCCGAGTTTCTTCCAGCAGGACGTAAGAAGGCGGAAGCGGGAGGCACGTGCGGATTCCGAAAGAGTGCATTATGGGATTAATCTGGACGGACAGGACCACGTGGTGGAGCTGTGGCCGAACCACGGTCTGATCTCGCCAGGATTCGTTGTGGAGACTCGGCAGTCAGGGTCTGCGAGTGATCTCAACAAGCTCAAGATCCGATCTGTGAACGATTCGCAGTGCCATTACACCGGGAGGATCAAGGGACAACCAGAGTCACGGGTGGCGCTCTCTACTTGCGACGGAATCGTGAGTCAACTGTTTTAACTCTCATTTTCGCGGTGTTGGTACTTTGTGTCTTCAGAAGTACCAACATGAATTGTTTACTTCCGGTTTGTTTGAGGACGCTGTCGGTAGGTCGAATTCGACAGCTTCGATTAATTGGATAATTGATGAAAAATCAGTTGAAGGTATACTGAAGGAAGCGGCCATTGCAGATCTCGAGGTACTAGTCGGATGTGTCTGAGGCGAAACCCGGAAACTTGATCATGTTTGAATTTCCGGTGACTTAACCCTTAAAGTGCTGTGCCCAATTATCGTTATCAGATGTTTTGAACGTAAGTCACATTTTTTCCTTCCATTGGTCCAAATTCGCTCATTTCAAAGAAATATATTGCCGTGTCTAAAGTACAAATTTTACAGAATCCACATTGAATGTTGGTTCAGTTGCCATTTAAAATTACTGAAACTACGGATTAAAAATGACAGGTGCTGGGGTGACACTTGCCTTGCACCTGAAACCGAATCGGCTTTTTTGTTTAGAATTTGTTGTAGATAATTTTTTCATTCGTTCTTAGATGTAAGTGAAAAGAAGGCATTGTGTTACGTTGCATAGTTTTATATGCATGGCACATGATGAATTATGCGTGGTAATATCTACTATCAGACGAAAGTGTCTTGTCAGTGAAAATGGTGGTCAGGGTGAGCTGTGGTGTATAAACGAAGATTAACTTAATTTCCTAACACTTATTTTTGTGCTGTGGTTTTCTTAAAAAATGTAAAACTGAAGCAAAATGACATTTATAATTTCAGCCTATCAACTGATTCAGCTGCCCTTGTAATTCAATACGTTAAAGTATGGATCCATTTAATTTTCATAATTTTTCTTAAATTATAAGTCAGTCAGAAACAAATATAGAATAACTGATTTGCACAGGTCAAAGGTGTAATTGGTGTTTGGATCCACAGGAGGACGTTCATGATTATGGACATTCATCCTGCATTCCGCATTGCAGGGGCTGAGATCACTCAGGGTCACAGAATCTTCCAGCTTAAGATTGTGTTACCCCATGAGTGTTTTAAGTGTTTACATAGAGAAATAACAGGCGAGACATTTTAAATTCCTGCTTGCATATTTAAGCGGAATGAAATGACACATTGCTCGTGGCACTTCTTGTCCTAGGTCGGTCACATCAGGACCAAAAGGGATGTTTACCTCATCGAACCCGTTGAAGGTCATGAACCCGAAGTCAATGGTCAACATTTACATCTTGTTTACAAGAGATCCGCCAGTCACGATCGCAAAGGAAAGTGTGGTACAAGAAGTAAGCGTATTCTGTGACACCTTCTCTTCCACGGGCATAATTGCCAAAGACTCACGATACACATTTCTTTTCTTTTCTCTCTCGTTCAGTCTCAGCGACAAGATTTTCTCTTGTTCTACAGAAAAATAATCTGTTTCTTAAGTTCTGAGTAAGAAAATGAAGTCTGTTTCTGAACAAAGGTGTTAAAATCAGAGCTCTGGAGGAAAGGACTGGGAACTTAAAAACTCAATGCTGTTTGAAGTTGCACTCTGCAATTCAGAAATGCACTTTGAAATGCGATACCTTATTGTTTAAAGCATTAATAGGCCTTAAGTTTTTAACTTTTAAAAGATAGAGTGTGGTGTTAAGTGGTAAGTGATAAGATTTTTGTAAATTCCTCAGATCTATAAAGACGTAGATATACTGCCTTAAAGAATGATTTTTTTACGGGGTTAATCGATGGTGATTGTGGTGCTTTAATTAGGTTTTCTTGATTTCAGACGACTGGGAAACCGCGTGGGCAAATCGTTTAAAAAACGAGTACAACCAAAAAAAAGACAATGCCCGTAAACGTTCCGTCTCGGATGATACGCGAATGGGTTTTAATAGAAAGAGATCTGCAGAGGACCAAACCAAGTTCATCGAAGTGATGCTTGTAGCTGACAAGAAATTCCTTGAGGTCCGGAAAGACATCGACTACGAGCAATATCTCTTGACAACTGTGAACATGGTAAGAGAACACGGGACCACAACCTCGGGCATCCGAGTCCAATCCGTACTGTCACAGTTTAATGTCACCCCTCTTTAATTTGACTAGTATTTTAAAATTTCTGTTGCAGTACGCGTTATATAAGTTTGTATGGTGGGCACTTTCACTATCTTCACTGCGTAATGATTCGTATGAACACATTAGCTTAGGCCAAGACCATTTCCTCCCATGTCCCTTCCAATTCATTGTCCGCTATTATCCTGTCAAAGTATGCTGCGTAGTCCGAGTCACTGACATCATCGTTAAATAAATGAGTGAAACTTAAGACATTCTGCCGGCTAGAAATAACATCACTTTATTTGGTCGTTTTGAACTACCGACGAGAAGCACGGACATTGAAGCCTCTCATCGCGTACGCCCAGAGTTTGATCTCCGTTACCTCTTCAGTCGTTATTCATTTCTTTCAGGCTTCTGATATTTTGCATGACGAGACTGTGGGACAGACAATGGATTTGGTGTTGGTTCGATTAATGTATCTGGAGAAAGAAGATGAAGAGGTAAGTTTGATGATGGGACGCAATTTGATACAGTCTAAGGAAGTTGGTGTTGAAGCGTCCCGTTCTGAACGTGTGTCTCATATGATATTTTTTGTATGTCCACGCAAAGTATAGATGCGGATGTCAAGTTATTGTTTTGTAATTAAACATCTACATGTTTTGATACCGTTATATCATCTTGACGCTTTTATAAGTTAAACATAGATGTAATTATATTAATCTTATTTTTTATTTATATTTTTATTTTTTAATATGAACTGAAAAATCACATAATTTTTAGTAAAAGAATTGAAAGTTAATTAACATGTTTTATAGGGTGGATAAAGTTTCAAAATATGTAAACTCAATATATCAACTTTGTTTAATCAAGAGATGATAATGTTGCGTCATATTGTGTTGAATATATACTTGTTCAATTTTATCAGCCTAATCACAATAAAATATTATTATTAAATATTAAAATATTACAATTAACATTTAAATATTTAAAAATTTAAAATATATTAAAATGATGTTCTCTATCGAAATGTTCGATTTACATTAAAGCATCATCTTTTACACTACATGTTTCCGTTCTAAATGAACCATCTTCAGGTGTATAATCCATATAAACTCAAATGTAATATCCTAAGTGCAATCCTTCTTCAGATGTCCATCAAATATCAGAAAGTTTTCCTCTTCCAGACCTATTGTACTTTAATATCGCATTCAAGGTCATTTCGTAATGTATGTCGCGCTTAACATGATCTTGTGTGGGTGAAACGTTTTGCAGTGGTTTTTGTATCGGTCATAAATGAAGAGTGGAGGAGGTTCGTCCGTCTGGAAGTATTGCCGTGTTTGAACTCCATGTTTAATCAAGTTTTGCCACGCATAATTTGTTCATAATGTAATTGTAATCCTGTTATTATTAAAAGGCCGATGTGACTCTTGAAGTTATTAAAATAACACGAACGTTTCGAACAAGACAGTTTCGTATAATTGCAGGTTGATCTTACAATCAACATAGACGCTGACGCTACTCTAACAAGTTTCTGTAAATGGAGCACAAGGATGAATCCTGTGCTGACGCATCCAAATCATCATGACATATCTGTCCTTGTTACGAAGTGAGTGTTTTTCTTATGTGACTAATAAGATAATAATAAAAGGGGTTCAGACGCACTTTGTGGGAATAACTCAGTCATCTTATCAAGTCACTGGAAAAGTGAGCGTAATTTAATGCGGGATTCGGCTCTGAAAAGAGGTTGGGTCTCCCATTTCCTTTCAAGAACTTTATTTCTGTTAACATCTGTTGACGTGTGTATCCACTAGAGAGTGCAAGATGTTTTTTGTTGTCTCGGAATTAACTGGGGACTGAAAGACGATCAATTGTTCTCGGTCTGTTCCTTGCTAATGACACTCAGTCATTAAATTCGGCTTTCAATAAATGCAATAATTTTAGCAGTTTTGAATTAATTCAAGCTTGTTCTGTATTTCCGAAAAGAAACGGAAGTTTTTAAACCTCTGCTGTGTGTATTATTTGGCACCACATGGATGAATTTTCTAGACAATGAGAAGGAATCAGATAAGAAGTTTTTGACATTTGAAGGTTTCTGTCTGTCTGTCTCTAGAAGTTTTAAACAGCCAGCAAATTTCGGCAGTTGATTCTGTCTTGGCCCTCTGGTGACAAGAGGACAAATGCCTGATCATTTGGCCGCCCGATTAAGCTAGTCTCAAGTCTAGTTTTAGGCATCGTGTTTTTTTAAAGCACCTAGACGATGGGTAAAGCAAGAAGAAAGTTTAGGTTTGACTGAACTTCTGAAATGTATGGAAACCCCTGGTGAAAGGCCACGTCGATGAAACCAGTTTGCAGCATTAAGGCGTGACTGGAAGCAACGAATTAGATCTGACGAAGAACATTTGAGTTTTAAAAAAGCCGAATGTTAGTTGTAATCTTGAATCAAAAAAAATGCTAATCTATGCTTATGACTGTAATTCCTTATTTTTAGGCATGACATATGCTTAGGACCGGATGGCTGCGGAACTTCGGGTCTCGCTGATATCGCAGGCGCCTGCGCTCGGAACCAATCTTGTGCTATCTGCGAAGATAAAGGCTTAGTTGTTGGTACCATCAGTGCCCATGAAATAGTCCACTTGTAAGTTCATAAACATTATGTTTTTGATATCTTCTTCTTGTAGCATTATAACTCTGTGTGGGTCTTATCTTGTTCATCGAGTTTTTTCCATTCTGGTGGTATGCCCTATGAATATGCCTGTCTATCCGCCTTGTTTACGTCTGTGCATTGCGGTGTGTTACAGGTTGGGCGCTGACCACGACTCTGAGGATGAGAACGCCCCACCGGGAGAATGCCCGGGAATAGTAGAAGGTTACAATATCCATGTTATGTCACCGTATTCTCAGGTTTCGCCTGCGAGTTGGTCAACTTGCAGCAAGAAATTCATAGCAGAATTTTTTGAGTATGTCATGCCCTAATAAACCACGTTTTGAGCTATTTTTTTTTGTTTTCAAATTGCGTGTGTAGCTGAATATTGTATTCACTGATTCTGAACAAAGATATTAGTTATTTATGTAATTTTAGTAGACGTAAAGTATCGTTTTGCTAACGCGTGTGACATCGCCCTAGAAACATTTCCAATTTGAAGTAAAAGAAAATGGTGAAATGCAGGTTTATATGTAACTGTATTTTTATTTTATGGAGGATGTGATAAGAAACTTTGTCTAGTAAAAAAATACATCTAGACCCGTCGATGCAGGTTGCTCTGCCAATAGGATGAAATATATTGCACAACTTCACTGCGTCGGTCTGAACAATAATTTCTTCTTGCCACAAAGTCACGTTCAAGTTCATTAAATATTGCTTCATTTACGTAAACACTGTCTTATTGCATATATATTGGTGTAATGGTTTTAAAATTGGGTAGAATTTGCTAAAGTTGCAAGAAGAACATAATGATTCTGGTCTCGTGTTACAGGAACGACCTCGGCAAGTGTTTTTTAGACGAACCTCAAGAACACAACTTCAAATTTCCTGAAATGCTTCCTGGCGTTTTGTATGACCGTGAGTGGCAGTGTATCGACAATTTTGGACCTATGGAGCCTTGCGACCACGGCCCGGTTTGTGTGACTTCTGTTTATATTTGAACGTTTGACGTTATGTTTTTTTCCTGATTCTGAATTTCTCCTTCCTCTTCAGAGGCGCAACTTATCAGACAGGGCAATGCATTCGTATTCTGCATTGATGTTCATAACATTAGATTGTAACGTGAGTGCCAGGGTTATTTATTAAAGATGGCTTTTCATGTACAACCTGGATAGGTAAATGTTATGTGTTGGTATGTTTTTTATTTAAATTAATAAAATTTTGTTCATCCATTCTCTTGCCACTGCGTACAGATGAAAAGACAAACAAGGGTTTTAATGGTCACTACGTAGAGTCACAAATGCACATATCTCTCGTGCCTCTTATTCGAAATGGACGATGCTGGATCTGTGATCTGCTGCTGCCTTCATCCTCACATTAAATTTTACCATCATTTACAGGATAAAAACTGCAAGTACCTGACGTGCAGGACCGCCGGTGCCCAGGAGTGTACTTTTATCGGCCCACCAGCCGATGGAACCAGCTGCGGCGATAACAAGGTATAAATAGAATTAAGTATTTCATTTTATTTATGGAACGTAAAGGTGAACCTTTTTATCCCAGAATTTATGGCGAAAATTACAAAATAAGTATCGGAAGTCGTGTCTGCCAGACTGACGTTGCATTGCTCAAATTGCAGTCTGTAGATTGTAGTTCCACCTCAAGAAAGCAAATCTTTTCCGTTGTAATCGCTGTCCCGCTACACGCCACGTAGGTCGTACAGGTACAGTTCCAACTCTTTCTTGACCTCGGCACTAGATGGAGTGAGAGTGGTCAGCATCACGCCCCAGCCGCGCTTTACCCCTGGGAAAGGACCCCTGTACCCATTGGACAGGAGGCTGGGTGGGCCCCAGAGCCGGTCTCGACACATAGGCCAGAGGAAAAATCCTCTGCCTCCGTCCGGGATCGAACGCAAATCGTCCAGCCCGTTTTCTGTTGTAATAGAGCAGGAATAAAAAAAAAACACTCGAGTGGACAGACTACTTGTGTTAAGCGGAGCGTGTGTTTAAATCATAGGGGGATGCAGTTTTAAACATTTGTACTGAAAAATGGGGTTATGTAGTTAAAGAGAAATCAGAATAACCTAAAAAAACACATAAAGTTTGTTGAGCCCCAATTACAGGCTGTGCCAAAACCCAGTCCCACATGGACTGCCAGTCCATGCGGGACTTGTGACAGATAAATAAAGATAATAGGCCTAGTTTCATTAATCTTCTTTTACGGTGGGTTTATTGATATTTCTTTGTAAGACACAAAGTGATATTTTAACCGTCACATTGCACCTTTAGCGGACATAATATTTATTTTGTCGCCAAAATTACCTGGAACTTTAATGCATTTACAGTGGTGCTTTGGGGGCAAATGCGTTGTTGTCGGCGTGAGGCCGAACGCCGTTAATGGCCAGTGGGGAGAGTGGCTTTCATGGTCCGAGTGTTCACGAACATGCGGTGGTGGAGTATCTGTTAGTGAACGCCAATGTGACAACCCCAGACCTGCTAACCATGGGCGGTATTGTCTTGGGAAACGTCGCCGGTACAAAATATGTAATACCGAGGTGAGTCCGATATTCAGTCCGACGCCTGCACTACATGATCTGCTTTGCGGAATGATGGAATTTGTCAGTCACATAGAGGAGTATAATGCAGTGAGATTATTTTTGTGCATCTTGCAAATTGGTGGACCTCTCGGGTGGAAGAGTCGGACGCTCCTGCTGTCAGGCTGGCCGTAGATATTCCGGCTGCTAGGGGAACCAACACACTCGCAGCCTAAATTCACCAGAAATAAAACTTCCCGTGATTAGGGTAGATGCTGGAAATTATCTTCGTTGTTCATCTCAGTTTCCCGTGTGCCTTCGTAAAACTTCATTTACAAGTTTACGTGTGAGTTTTCTGTAGCTGTCCCACAGTTTGCTTGGGTGCTCGGAGAAGATCTCACTGTATGTGTGCTATTCTGTGACGTGTCAATAAACTTCAGACGTGTTGCTCTGAGCCGACATGCTTGTTCCTCCGCCCATAAATTTTGTCTTTTAACACAACAACTGAATTATTTATCAGAGAATGGAGGTAAAGATCTAGAAAGATATTAACATATTTCTTAGTTGTTGAATTTTACAGTTTAGCCTGAGAAAGCGATAATGATGCAAAATGTGCTCCATTTTCAGCCTTGCGACGATAACTCGTCTTTCCGAGCAGAGCAATGTGAAGCCTACAACACAGATGACATCAAGTGGACTCCTTTTAATGATGAAACACCCGGTAAGTTGAAATATGAGTAAGAATGCGTGCTCAATAAAATTCTTTAAAATGGTCAATCGGTACGATCCTGAAAGTGAAAATTTCCTGTAGGCCTGTGGCGACCACCTCAGAAAATTTAACGGCTTGCATTAAATATTTGAAAATAAACTTGTTAGTGTTTCTGAAAATTTATTCATCTTATGAATTGCAAGAATTGTGTAGAATTTGTATATCGTCAGATGCTACGAACTACTGATAAAAATCAAGGAGTATAAAATGGACATGGGATGAGTACGAATGTGAGAGACGAGAAACTTTGACAAAAAAAATTCAATGAGAGAAATTGAATGGAAGATCCTAGCACAGATGGAAAGATATTATTACTGAATTTATCTGGCTCAGAGTGTGGTCTAGTGGCAGATTCTTGTGGACGTAGTAATGAAGGACAGGCTCCATAAACGACGAGACTCCATTGAATTAATTAAGATATTGACAATGGTCAACCTGTCGCTTAGAAATAGCAATTTTGTAAAATGGTAATTTTTTTTTTCAGAAAGTGTGTGTGCGTTGGTGTGTTCAAACAACAAACACGAATACAGGACTTTGAAGCCTAGAGTTAAGGATGGAACTCCATGCAAGATAGGCTCCAGGGACAAATGCATAGCTGGAAAATGTCGGGTAGGTTCATCTCAGTGTCAGGTTAAGTGGAATCACGGCTTCTGAATGTTTATTACACTTCATTCAGCAACTTATTTTCAACATGTTCTATCAAAATATACAAAATGTTTATCTTCGCACATTAATTTAAAGTTGCAAGGTAAAAAATCAAGCGCTCCCTTCATGTACTGTAATCAGAATATGGTTTTGTCATGCGCATATTCGAAGTTACGGGCTGCAAGTCCGACCGTCGTAATCTCGCGTTCGAGGTCTGTATAATATCCGATGTGTTCGCGCACGCGCTCTTTCAGAACGTTGGCTGTGACTGGGTCCTCGACTCTGAAGCCGTGGAAGACGTTTGCGGAGTATGCGATGGCGACGCGTCCACGTGCGATTTCGTTGACGAAGTGAATAGTGAAAGCGGAGAAGGTAATTTAATTATTTTCCGGGAAAGACTAAAATTGGAAACATTAATAATACGCATTTTTATGATTTTCTTGCGGGGTGTGTAATCATATGTCTGTCTGTCTGCACGTCTGAATCGATTCTGATTCCAGACCGGATATGTACCCTGAATATAGAGGCAACATGTTTGTGCGAAAAGTTTGTAAGAATTAGAAGCCTGCAGGCTATATTAGACGGTTTGAAAAGAAATTTTTTGTGCGTGTATTTGCAATGCTGAAATAATTTGTCTGCCAATTTTGTTCCAGATTATCAGGAAATCACTACTATACCGGCCGGTGCCAGACACGTTTCGGTAGAGGAGGTGACGGCGAGTCGGAACCTCTTGGCTCTCTCGGCAGCAGACAGGAAGACTTTCTTCCTCAATGGCGATTAGTAAGTGAACGAGGAGGATGCAGATGTTTCGTGGACAGAATTCTAAGAACCACGAAACCTTGTGGGCGTGTCGACAGTCGCGTTCCAAAACTGATCCTGTTAACTAATCATTTATAGGTTTATCCGTCAGATTGTTTGTTTAAATGTGACATCACGGCCACCACTGAACGGATATTAATTAAATTTTGATATGAAGGACTTTTAGTTACAGATGCTTTACGCGGAGACCCACTTACATTTCAGAGTGCATCTTGAGCGTAACTTGCTACGTACTTATCGGTGCAAAAAACTGTTTGGAGCTAAATTTGGAAGAGAAAAATGAAAGGCACATTTTGTAATTACTGTGACTACAAGAAATTAAAGTGTATTAAGTTTGGGGTCCTCTCCATTGGCGTAATGTTTATAGAATGTTTTATGGGCACGAACAATTAGCTTCATCTCACGAGATTGCTCGCTTCCTTAAGAAGGTAACGCAGGATAACAAACAGAAATTTGGATTGTGGTAAAATTAGGTTGGACTTCGAGGGTAGGAAACAGGAAATGTCTAAAAAAAATCAGAACTATTTCACAAACGACATAGATGTTATCGTTAACTGTTTGTACCAGCAACACGTTAGTGGTTTCTAGCGATGGTCATCAGTTATGGTATTATATGCGCATGTTTTGCTGGCGTTAATAATTATTCAAATTAGTTGGCAAATTTTCATGAAACTTGGTGTGAACGTCGTACCACTAAATGCCAACCAAGTACGTAAGCCCCGAACACTTTGTTGGTTGTAAGTTCTGAAGTAACTTAATGCAGCGTCGAGATATTAACTGGTCATAAATATTTAAAAGGTTGTGACCGGTGTGAAATTTGATGTAGTCAGAATTTAGACGCTAAACTGCAAAATGATTTATTTTTAGTTGCTAGCCTCACTGTAAATATTGAAGCTTTTAAGTGCACGGTGAAAGTTATTTTTAGAAAAACTTTTGTGTCTTAGTCATATGAATTCTGTGTAATCGAACGCTTTCATACGTGTTGCATTATTCTTTGTTACAGCACTGTTGAAGAAGATGGAGTTAAGAGAATTCCAGGATCGATCGTCCTGTATAATAACGTGGATCCACAACGTGAAACTTTGTACATCGAAGGTCCCACCAAAGAAGATCTCATTCTATACGTGAGTACTAAGAATTTCAGCGGAGACGAAACGGGGAACCGTGGAGTGTCGTATGTCGCGTGTTTCTGACAATACAGAACAAAGGATACTCTGAAATACGTCATTTAACAAAAATATCGAGCTTTTGAAATACATTGTGTGTTCCGTAATTGGTAACTCTGTCACGTAATATAAACTTATTCGTCGTGAGATACGAGGTTCTGATAGCCATGAAGATGGCTGTTTCTGCGATGTAATCTGTTAAATAGCGACTGATGTCAGACGAATTTTTTTCTTGTTACTGTGTGGACGTCCTTCGCTTGTAATTGCGACCCTGGTCGTACTGTTGCTCTTCGTACATTTTCAGAAGTAAATAACTGATTGATTGTTTAGTGTCAATATGAAATAATCCTGATAGAGGAGGCACGAAGGTAGCCGAATCCACGTGACTGGCATTAAATAAATTTTGGACAGAAACAAGTTCGGTTTCTTGGTAATGGCTTCTTTAAATGGAGAAGCGAGAAATGAAACTTGCAGGAGAGTCCCTTTGAAGGAATACTGCTTTGTAAATACCGAGATAGAGCCAGATCTTAAGGCAAGGGGCAGAGGATTTTTCCACTAGACTCTGCGTCCAGATCGTCTCTGGGGCCAACCCATCCTCCTATCCACAATGGGTACCGGAGTCTTTTCCCTGTGGTAAAGTGCGGCCAGGGCATGACGCTGACCACTCACCCCCATCTAGTGACGAAATCAGGAATGAGTAGGAGCTATACCGCCTCTTCCCCCAAGCGCCTACATGGCTCATAATGGGACAGCTTTACTTTGCTTTACTTCTTAAGGCAATAAAATAGGTTTGAGTAATGTGGCTAGCATTTCACCGGCTCTTCACGTGGTCCAGGATCGAATTAATGCTGTGTTTTATTAAAAATGTCTTAATCTGAACGTGTCCACCGCAGACATAATCTGCAATGCGGTACACAGTTTCCCGTAAGCTACGAAGTTAATCAGTGAACTCCGATATTTATCGTCGCTCCTTTACTCTGTTCTTAATTACAGTCCTCATTAAGTCCGCTTTCGTTACAGATTCTGAACAATAAAGACCCTAACCCAGGAATACACTACAAATATTCGATTCCTTCGACTTCAGCGTACGATCCGAAATTTGTCTGGGATCTTGTAGACTGGGGTCCATGCAGCGCTTTCTGCGGAGGAGGAACGCAGGTACGCGTATTCTACAAAAATGAACCGTGTCGCTTTTATGTTAGTTGATGATATTCTTGAAGAATTAATAGCACATTTTTTAGCCTACCTCAAGTGGTGGCCGTCTGAACTTTATAAGTCGAAGGTCTGAAGGGAACGAAAATTGGTTGTTTTATCCGCCTGTTTCGCAAAAAGAAGAAAAGTAATACTTGCATTTTTTAACATTATTTACACTCCGTAAAACGTATTAAAACAAAGTGTTTCTTCCATAATGCGTGTCAGAGATAAAAAATGTATCTAAAGAAAATATTCTTATATTCTTGGGTATATTTGGGCAATGAAATTGGAGTTTTGAAAGCACGACACAGGTTCATTTGCAATTGGGATCAATTCCGTATTAAAATCTCGAACTCATTAACATCAGAATGAAGTAAAAAAACATAAATTATATGGAAAATGAAATCAAGAAACGTCTACATTTCTATTCTGGGTTACAAATTTGTTTCTTTACGAATATGTATTGACGTTAATATTTCAACTCGACCCATTTTGAACTGGTATACGGTCGTATTGTCGCATAAAAGTACTTTGCTGAAATATTACAAACGAAAGAAATTGTCATTATGTCTTTAACGTACTTAAGCTATTAGGATCAAGCTTCGTGGTTTCCTCACTTGCATTCAGCTGTCTTTATTTACCACGTGAGGAACACGTGTATACGTAATATACCATATTATGTACGTAATAATAAGCACACTGCGCTTTTCAAATTTCATTAACAAAAATTCGATTTTCTAGTTGTCTCAACCGAGCTGTTTTGAAGAAAAGAGAGGAAAAGTATCCAAGATGCACTGCAAAGATATTCCGAAACCGACGGCGAACACCAGGTCGTGCAACACGCAAAGCTGTAAAGTCAGGTTAGAAAAGTCGCATTAACGAACCCCAGATTCATTTAATCTTTATTAAGTTGTTATTTTAATCATTCATTAATACTGTTAACAGACGTCGTGGTGTTACCGATGCGTTCGCGGTTAACGAATAAATAATTTATTTAATTTTTTTTTACCTTGTGGGTCACAGTGATGAATTCCTGCTATTCAGAAATCTCGCTTGAATGTCACTAAAATATAAATTTACTAAATAGCCCACAAGTGATTGCCTAGGCACAAGTCCAAGATGATTATGTTTCCTCCTGACACACTTTGCCATTGGTCCCGCGGTTCGGACCGGCGATACGGAATGCACGCTGGTTCGAGTCTCGGGGGAGACAAAATTTTCTCATGAGCTTTCGACCAGTGTATGGGACCGGTGCCAACCCAGCATCGTGAGGAAATTGGGGAGCTACAATGAGTAGCGTAATCCGGTCATGAAGACTAGCAATGGCTGGGGGTTCGTCGTGCTGACCACACGCCACCCTGTATCTGGTTGGATGATTAAAAATGGGAAAATTCTTGAACACATGAACCGCTGTAAGCTTCTGAAGGAGAACCTCAATCCACGATGTCAGTTACGTATTTTAACGTTTGATGAAGACCGACCCAGTTTATCATCATCATCCAAAATTTGGATTTTTCTACAAAAACATTTAGTAACTTCCATGAATCATCAATTAATTGTGATGACGATGAATGTAATCGCCCTCCTTGTTTCAGATGGCGCGTCGGTGAATGGGGTAGGTGCAGTGGCTGCATTGGCAGGCCGGGTCACAAATACCGGGTTGTGGACTGCGTCAAGCAGTCCCCGTTCGAAGACAGCGAAGATATGATTGAGCCGAGCGAATGCGAAGGACAGAAGCCTTCAAACAAGGAATTGTGCAGTAGCAACAAACCTTGTGCCGTAAACTATCGGAAACGCCACACGTCTCTTCAGAGAGACGCGTCGGAGAGCGGCGACGAGAACGGGATATTGATTATCGATAAACCAAATCCTGACAGGTTCAAGGTGGTCGAAGTACCGAAGAATCAGGGTGTAAATAACTTGAATCTCTCGGACGAAGCTCTCGAGGCCTTGGGTGATCAAGTGGCGAGCAACATGGACGCAACAAAAACTGGAGAGGAGGCACATAAGAGGCTAAAAGAGGGCAAGGAACAGATTGAAGTGGAAGACGGGGAAGAAGATGATATTTTAAATTTGTATTAGATTAAATCTCGAAGCACATCACAAATGAAAGTGAGGTTTTAAGGCGCCGAGGAAGAAAGGTGGTCATCTTCTGGGTTGCAGCGTCACGCTTTCTGGTAGACGTTTACCGGTTCAGCGGCCCATGCTGCCTCCAACATCAGGGTTATGAGTGTAGGAGGAAGCAACAACGTCTGAAATGCTAGTGAACTTCTACCGAGTACTCGTTGCTACAACCCAGAAGACAGCCGTCTTGTTAAAAACTTTCATTTGTGAAAAATTCTGTGCTTTATACGACAGGCTGATGTATTTATAAATTTTATTAAAACTCTTTTCTAAAATCCTCATCCATTATCCCTTTATTCCTTTCATTCGCCCATTTCGTACTCTATAGCCACGTCCCCTTTCTCTCGTATTCCTTTCCCACTCCTTTCTTTTTTTCCAGCAAGAAGGATGGGAACAGTAGAGAAGCTGGCGTAATTTTATAAAGACTACGTTAGCTCTGCAGATTGTCAACTGTTCAGTGTATGCTGCTGCTATCTAGGGAACAGATAATCCATGGACACGTAAGACATTCCTCATCGCCGTCATAGTTGAGGTTAGGTTTCAGTGGTGTGTTTTTACGACATTACAATTATTGTTTATTACTCCATCTTGTTTTCGGGAACAAGAGGAGTCTGCTTCCCTTTGATCTTAATTCGCTACGTTCTCCGAGTGGCGAGTGTGTGAATTCAGTAACTCCAAGGTTTGTTTATCAGACGTTAATAACTTATTATGCTTTTAAGTTGTTTTAATGTAAAATTAATTTGCAGGCAGTTTTAAGATTCCGGCCGTTAGAAATGAAGGATAAGATTGAAACGAATAGATAACAGTTTATGTTCACACGTGAACGTTAATGTCACGAAATGAAACTTTTGGGGTTATGGACGTACATCTACAGAGAATCCATGCCCCTATAGAAAGCAGGCACAACACACGTCAGATACAATTATTAATGATAAACCTGTGTGGTCGAGTAGTTAGTACTAATGCTTCTTATTCGAGAGGTGTTGAGTTCAAATCTCGGCCTGAAAAAAACCCTGAGGTTTTTCGTTGTCTTCCTCAGTCAGTCCAATAATATTTTTGGGATTTATTATCCTGTCATTAGACACGAAAGAGTCTAGGACAGCATCGTTAAATAAACAACGAATAAATAAATGAGTTATAGAAAATGCGTCCTCTTAGAAGTGTGTTTATTTTTGTAAATATGCCATGTATTTCGTGTTATTGTCGACTGCTTGATTTCTAATTACTGATTTCCGCGTTATTTAAATCGAATTTTATTAACGTGCAGTTGTATCTTGTTACATCAGACAGGTCTCTCTGTATTTATTAGGAAAAGTACGTTAAGCATAGTTACTTAGGTATGCAAATGCCTGCAGGACCCCCAACAAAAATCTTTTCTCCTACGTCACTAGCTTGCGGGTAGATGGAAAAGAAACACATCTACTACCTAAACCAAAGACATTAGCCGTACAGTGACTGAGCTACAAAGAACTGCCTCTGGAGAATAATGTTTATGATACGGACAGTACATACTTCCTTGACCTTGTGGAACGCAACTCTCGTACTGTGAAGTCTATTTGTAATTAAACTTGTTTGAATTTTACTTACGTACTTTCCGACTAGATCGGTTTTATTACGTAATATTATTTGACGCATTTTTTAAGTAATTCAGATAGTTCAGAGATGAAAATAAACAGCGTATTTAATAGCATCGAACTTGATTTGACTTTCGTTGTGTGTTGGTAATATCAATGACACTGCATGTCTGATATCGCAGTTGTAAAGTGTATTCCTTGCTGGGTGAATGTGGCAGACATTTTGTTTTGTTTATACAGAATGCCTTTCGTCAAATAGCGCCAGTTACTCAGTTTCAGAGCCTAAATTTGACTGGTCTTGGAATTATTTTGTAATTCGGTTTGTGTGACGTGTGCATGGAAGATACACTTTGAATTAGTAATTTGATTTTCTTAGGTAAAGGATATAGGACATATTACTAGTGCCCAAATTAAATTCCGCGAGATTTTAGGTTTAACCTTGAGGTGGATTTTTAGCCGTGTAGACTGTGATTGTCAATTGTTCCTTGATATCCATTTTGAATTGATTTAATTAACCGAAAATCGTGGCAGGATTTACATTGCGATGGAAGTATTTCTAAAACAGAACTCATTTGAACAAACCCAGTTGAAGTTTTGTTACTGTGAACCGTGCTTTCTTCATTTGAGGTTATTTGTATGTGTTTCCGAGAGATGCACTGTTTAGAGCAAGAATGGGTTATGTAACTTTGGTACTTAAATAATTTCAAATAATATTTGCGATTTGATTCGTGATTAATATCTGAACATTTCAACATTTACTGATGCTCTGTCCGTATTTGTGATACTTCCAGTACATTCTTTCGTGGAGAGGCCTCCAAGTTTTTTGCCATGACGAAGTGCGCATGTTTCTGCGCACACGACGACTTTCGCTCGTCATTTGTTTCCACAGGCACAGAGCGAACAGAAGGTGTGTGACCCTGGACGCGGGAAGATGGTGTCTTGCTCGAGGTATAGCGGCACTGTTCGGCTTGATGGGAAGACTGCGATAGTCACGGGTTCGAACACAGGAATAGGCAAGTTTACTGCCCTCGACTTCGTCAAAAGAGGTGAGTTCCAAATCCCAGCGACGTGAGATTTTAATTTAATTGCAAAGTAAATCTGTCCCTGAAATGACGCGAAATGCCATTAATACACGTGACTTGTCATTCTGAGGAGGCGAGTAGCTAGCTTCACGCTCCGGCTGCTATATCTCTGATACGAGGACTAGCTCGACAAAACAGGGAACTATTCGACCGACCGGCTTTGCTTTAACGTGTCTACGTGACGTCATATATTTGTTGCTGGTTCATTTACCCTTGTTTTAAGAATTGTTACGCTGATAAAAAGTTGTCGTCATAGAATTGGAATATTGTGTTTGTAGCTGTTTTGGAAATGTTTAATCTGCTTTTAATTTCGATGATGAGGAGGGGAATTTCATATTCTGAGGCGGTCGACGTCTAAAAGTTGGATGGGCTTTATAGCTCGTGCAGGAAATTATTTACGAAGCTATCGGCGCCATATTTTAAATGAAACTCCTAATCTTAATGAGATCATTATTTCACTAATGTTGTATACGAAGTATTTTAATCAAATGTGACCTGAGCTTCGTGTTAAATAGGGCTTGAAGCGGAACAGTGCAAGCTAAGAACTCTAGGACATGAAATAAACGGACGGACATACCTAACTAACCTTATGGCTTAGGGGACCCGAAGGTTCATCACCGAATTAACCAAAGCCCTCCACCGGTCCCAGTCTCCTTCAACTCCTATCTCCCATAGATCCTGCCTGAGATTATCCTCCCATCCACGTCTAGGTCTCCCAAGAGGTCTCTTCCCCTCAGGCTTCCCAACCAACACCCGGTGTACACCTCTTGTCCCATCCATGCGCGCTACATGCCCCGCCCATCTCATTCTTCTCGACTTAATCACCCTGACAATACTGGGGGAGCAGTACAGATTTTTAAGCTCGTCATTGTGCAGTTTTCTCCACGCCCCATCGTCTTCCCTCTTAGGCCCAAATATCCTCCTCAACACCCGATTCTCCAACACCTGCAATCTGTGTTCCTCCCTCTGAGTGAGGGACCATGTTTCGCACCCATACAAAACAACAGGCAGGATTATTGTTTTGTATACTTTAATTTTCAGGTTCTTAGAAATCAGACGGGAAGACAAAATATTTTGGACTGAGAAGTAGCCAGCATTTCCGGAATTTAGTCTCCTCCTAACTTCCTCACAAGTATCATTTTGATTTGTTATTGTTGTTCCCAAATATTTGAACTTTGTAACCCTTTCAAAGGATTTATTAGCCACCCTAAGATAATTTTGCCCGCCTGTCTTCTGATGACGAGATACTAACACGCACTTAGTTTTTTTTCCTGAATTCACTTCTAGCCCCAAAACTTCTGTGTTCCATTAAACTTTCCATTAAATGTTCTTGTACACATTTCGTTCAAGGAATGTACACGTAAGATTCTATAGACATTTAGCCCTAAATGGTCGGAGGAATCCTTACGGATAAGCTAATAGTTGCATATTCGGTATGCCTTAAGCCCGAATATCATTTGCGGTTGGAGAAAATATGCCTTTCAGTTTATGTGTGTATTTTGCGATATTTTCTGGAGAAAATATGCCTTTCAGTTTATGTTTGTATTTTGCGATATTTTCAACTTTTAAAGCCCAGTGGTAACTATATGTACCACCTGTTTTAACATCCACTAACCCTTTTTTTGTACGGACTTCGTATGATTCTCAGAATAAACAGAAATTATTCCAGGGGTCTTTGTAATGGAGACGTGTTGTGTTTTCTTTGAGGTGAGGCCCGGACTTTTAAATGTACAAAACATTTTCCCTGAGACAGATTCGAGACTTCTGAAGGGGGACGTGAGAGTATAAATTGAAGTTACATCAACTGATCACGTTTGGCGAGCGATGTTTATAGAAATCTACACTGAGGGCGCTGTTTTCTTTGGCTCAGAAAGTTTAACATCGACTGCCCAGTCTCAAAATCAAAATTTTCCGCGTCTAATAACTTCATCGTTGTGAAATATTCGCTGTTCGTGTATTCAAAACTGCATCGTCGTAAGCAAAGAACATCGCATTTAAAATTCTCGTATCATCTTAGACAATCTTATGCACCGAATGCTCGCTAATCGGTCCCAAATCCTTACCCTACCGCTCTGTCCGTCTTTACCTCTAATGGTAAATGGCGTTCGAAACTTCGTCTCGATGTTCAAATTTAACATCGAAGTACTCGGACAGTAGCAGGAGGAATTGTGAACAATAAAAGCTGCGGGATATTATTAAAATTGTGATTTTATTAAAATTATACTGCAACAAGTCTTTAGATTTCGTGTCAGATGGAATGAGGTAGAATATATTTGCACTCTCAATGCATAAATTATTCTGTAACACGCTTCTCTTCAGAATGTTGTTGCTTATAAAGGGGTCATATTTTGAAGTCGACCACGACCATGCAACAGACTCCTCGCCCTCCTTGATAACCTGATAGTCGCCAATCTTTTCAAGAAATCTCGCTGCGCTTACGTAACCTCAAAATTCGTTAAAGTGAGGTAAGCAGGGGTGCTGCGATCTGGTGGCGAAAGTGGGAAGCATCGACGTCGTGTTGTTCCCAGCGCGGAACACAATCTTGCGGGCTTGTTTTTCGCAGGGGCACGTGTGATCATGGCTTGCCGGAGCGTGGAGAAGGCTGAAGCCGCCGCTGAGCAGATCCGGGGAGCCACTAGGGATCTGAAAGGAGCCGGGGCCGTGGACGTCGTGAAACTGGACCTGGGCTCGCTGACCTCGGTGAGGCAGTGCGCTGACCAGCTGTTGCGTGCCGAGCAGAGAGTCCACTTGCTCGTGAACAACGCAGGTAGGTGAAGGTACGTTCTCTACAGCGACATGTGCGTTCGAGATTCGCCATTTTCGCTGTGGAAAGTTACAGAACGCTCACCTCGCCACGCTGGCGTATCTGTGACCCACTTTGGAACTATTTATAAGGGCTCACTACACCCTAACTATTAATGTTAATATCAGAAGTCGATTTAAGTGGCAGTGGTACAGGTTATGTTTGTCGTCAACATGTTTCTAGCTCACGTAATGGCCCCGTCTGATGTGAGACACGTGGCTAGAAATAACAACATGGCGGCGGCGCGAACCTTTAACGTTGTCTCCAGTATGTATCTTATGGGCTGAGACATCGTACCCTATCGTTGCTTAACAACATTTCGGAGGAACGGCCTGCCTCCATATTCGGGGTGGAAGGATA
>NW_019060325.1:111566-154590 GCF_000696155.1 Zootermopsis nevadensis | reverse complement strand
ATCGATTTAAGTAGGTTAAGAACAATGGCTATTGTGTTAATATTAATGTTATCGTGTGATTCCACGTCAATGATGACGTAAGTCAGGTTTCCACGGTCTAATTTTGTGGGTTTTCAGTGTGACGGACAGATTCTCGTACACCGCGAAGTGTCACGCATGACAGCGACCTAGGGGTCAGCTATGAATCCCCGTAATGAGTAGAGTTGTTGCAGGGGTCATGGCGTGTCCCCAGGGCAAGACAGAGGACGGATTTGAGACCCATTTCGGGGTGAACCACTTGGGTCACTTCTTGTTCACCTGCCTCCTCTTGCCCCGGGTCATCCGGTCTGCACCAGCCAGGATCGTCACAGTGTCCTCAAAACTACATGAAAGTAAGAACAGTTTGGATAATGCGAGAAATACAGGGTGAGCACAAAAGGACTCTACGCTTTTCAAAATGATATCGAACACAAATACGGCGTATCTAGAACTTCGTACGCACACCAATCGATAGAAAAACTCTCAAAGTTTTGTTTCAAATGGCCTGAGTGATGTTGCGCGCTTCGTTTAGATGCCACTAGATTGGAAAATGGCTTTTCCACGACAGAGGAGTCGGTGCTTTCTGCATTTCGCACGAAATTTTCCACTTAACCTAACCTAACCTAACATAACCGAGTATCCATTAGTATCACAACTGCCACAGCTTGCGTCATCACTTTGGATGATTTCGATTATCGTCTCGACTTTTGCCTTGTGATTCGCCGAGAACGTATCGATTCTCCGCGAGGACGTATCGATTCTCTGCGAGAACGTATCGATTCTCCGCGAGGTGTGTACAAAACTTCGATATTGTTTTATCGACTGTGACAGTGGGAAGTTCTAGGTACGTCGAATTTGTATTATGTGCCATTTTGAATGCGTAAAGTCCTTACATTGTACAACGTTAGGAGTAATCCACCTTGAGATCTCTGGATGCCTCTGTGGAGAAAACCTCTTTAAAGGGGATCATTATAACGCAAACTTACGTAATGTGTTGAGTGGAGTCTATGAGATAAAAATGTCTTAAGGTTGCTAAGTCCTTAATAGAAAACTATTAATAATAAAAGACTCTGCATAGAAACACAGTCTTATAATTTGTTGAGTCTCGTATCTTAGAAAAACACGTAAAATATTAGCATCAGTCATACTAACTCCATGACTTACGTTCAGTTTTCGAACAGAGCGACGTACTTCTGCGTCACTTAGCATAATTTCATTTAACAAAATTTCGAAAATAAATACGTCAGTTTAATTTATAATCTGCGTCCTATCATTTGAAAAAATAATGAGTTGTCCATCTTTACCGCTGATGGTAAATGTCCGAAATTTCGTCTCGATAATCAAATTTAACATCGAAGTAATCGGACAGTAGCAAGACGAACTCTATACAAATAACAGCTTCGGGATATTATTAAAATTGTCCCGAAGTTCTGGTGTTCTTGAAACTCTAATATATTTTATGTAAAGTACGAAACATTATATTGGTCATATTAGGATAAATATATGATTTGCCTATTAACTTTCAGCGTAGTCATTAGACACAAATTTCGTCACGAATTCCTAAATCTCTCTCATGTAATTGTATATTCCTTTTGGCTTTGTAAAACCTTTTGATGTTTTACTAATAATTTCAGTAATTCTAGTACCAAGATTAAAATGGTTCGTATCTCGTCTATTGATTTATGATCTGTTTAAACACTCTGAATCAACTGTATAGTATTTTTCGAGGTTCCGTCTTTACGTGTGATAGAATTTATTAAAGGGACAGGAGATATACACGTCATGTCATACGGAACATTGCAAATTTCTACGATGTGATGTTTTTGGGGGGAGATTTGTTTCCTGATCGAACTTTGGTAAGTTTCTTTGTTGAATTTAACGACGTATTGAAGTTCCGCAAATGAGGTCACTCTCGGATATTCCTTGAACTGTTCTCTGTTTCGCTCTTTAAGTAGAAATGACTGTATTTTGCTGACAAGTTGTCAGTGCAGAACTAACGTTTCTTAAAACAGGATTTTCTCAGTGTTTACATTTGTCGTTTTTTAAAGGCAAGATATCAACTGTCTTACGTAGAAAGACAAATTTGAATCTAAATCACTGTCTCATTTCCAGACGGAAATATGAATTTCGATGATTTGAATCTCGAAAATTCGTACGGTCCTGTGAAAGCTTACAACCAGAGCAAACTAGCCAATGTTTTATTCAGCAACGAATTGGCCAGGAGACTTGAAGGTAAGTCAAATGTTTTGACGTGCGAGAGGCCATGACGTCACTGACAGCGAGTTGTCGTCACTGGGACCCTAACCTCTTGTTCCAGGGACGGGTGTGACCACGTATTCCGTGCACCCAGGGGTAGTTCGGACTGAGCTAGGTAGACATTTGAACGACACTTATTTTCGCGGCCTTCGAAGTATTTTAGGTGGCATGGGCGCCTTGTTCTTCAAGACCGCTGAAGACGGAGCTCAGACAACGATCTACTGCTCATTGGACGAGAAACTTACCAATAAAACAGGACTTTATTACAGGTGAGATAATATTAATAGTTCGTCACCGACATTACAAAATCCTGCGTCGTGTTTCCGATAAGTTAAATTTCGTCTTCGTTGGTTGGTGTTGTATTTTATAGCGAATGCAGGGAGAAGGCGGCTTCACGCAGGGCACGTGACCCCGAGGCAGCCAAGAAATTGTGGGATTTGAGTGCGAAGATGGCGGGACTCGGTAATTGGGACCCATTCACTGCAGACGACGGAGAAACGCCCAGCTAGACTGCAACCGTTGTCTAACCCTCTGAAACATCTATCGAAATAATTTTTTTTTAAAAAAAATGCTCAAAATAAAAGTTTACGTGTATAAAACACAGTTATTTTGATAATAAAACATGCGTCCATGTGCCCTTGCCGATAGATTTAATGATCCTGAGGTACATACAGCAGATGGTGAAACATCTATCGAAATAATTTTTTTTAAATAAATGCCTGAAATAAAAGTCTACGTGTATATAAAACAGTTATTTTGATATTAAAACGTGCGTCCATGTGCCCTTGTCGATAGATTTAATGATCCTGAGGTACATAGAGCAGATGGAGTTGAAATTGCCATTGGGAAATTAAAATTTTATGAATCTCCAGGTATCGACTCAGTCACCAATTCTGAGCCATTGGCCTTTGTAGGTTCCAGAGCGTGTCTGAGTCATTTGTTGATGACATTTTGAACTGAGACCAGTTTCTTTGTCAGTTTTCTTGAGTTCCTGTTATGTTCCTTTGATTTCCCTGGTATTCCTGTTCAGAAGGCAGATGTCGCCTTCGTAACCCACAATCTGTGTTGCACGATGTTCTGGTGTGCTCCAGTGCCAGATTAAGTAGCGATGGGGCCAAGCCCTTCACCCTGATTAAGGCCCTGCGTAATTTTAAAAGGGTCTGTTAATTGAACTTGGATTTTCATGTGGGCTTATGTATCTCTCATAGTAGCCCTTAAAAGCTTAATTTGTTAGTAAAACTGAATTCGTGCGTGATCTTGTACAGTTTCATCCGGTACTTGGTACAACTTTGTGTCATACTCCCAGCGTTTTTCATGGATACTTGAAGTTCTCCGAGGTTTTATCAACATTTTTGGGTTCTTCGTCTGTTAGTTTATCCTCCATCAACTGCTAATAAGCTCCTTGAGTTGCTGGAATCTCTAAATTTCTGAAAGTTTATCCTTGGCTCTTTAGTTGAGTGATTATTTTTCAGAGTCATTATTCTACACCTATATAATGACTAATTAATGGTCTGAATCTCCGTTGGCCCCTGAACGTGTTCCAATATCCATTTCTTCTGTCGATAAAAACATTATCTGTTTTTCCATCAGGGGATCTCCATGTGTGTTTTTATGTGAGAAGTAAATAGAGATGATTGCTAGGTTCCTGACGTCACCCGAGGGGCCACTGTCGTAAGTTCTTTCCTTCTTTATATATATATATATATTTGTGTGTGTTTCGTGTTGTGCATATTAAAGTTATTTCTTAATCTTTTATGTTATTTGTATATTTTCTCTTGTACCGTCGTGTTCATTGCTTGGCTAGAGGCTGTTGTGTGAAACACGAGAATCAATTAATTAAATAGAATTAATATAATACACATTACATCGTGTATGTTCTCTTAATCTGATCTATAGAGGTTTAACCTACGCTGTGTCATCACGCTGTTTCGTGAACGCTTCGGAATCAAGAAACAATTCTCGTGATGCTGATGATAGAAAGTTTTTTGAAATTCCTTTTTCTACACTTCTAAAGTCAGTATACACTTCAATGATCTAATTTCCATGAGATTTAAGAAGGCATCTGGAGGAAAATTGGTCGCTTCTCCGAAAAGTGGAAAAATTTGGACATGAGGATAGGTTATATGTACTCTAGTAAATGAAATACATTCTCAAAATTATTAAATAATTTTGAATTTATTAGACTTAACATTGTGCAGTCTTAAACTTTCTTCACAAATGAATAATTTGTAAATAGAATTCTAAGTGGGGGGTAGTTCATTTCTTATTTTTAAAATTTTCTTATATAATTTCCATATATTTTACTAATAAGATTTCCATTCTCAACAAAATGTAATTATTTCACCTTTACTGGGTCTGAAAAAGATATACTTCTTTGAATTACAAGGTTTTAGTTCTCTAGGGACATGTAAGCTGACAGAGAGAAATTTTTTCCTTATTCAATAATGTTGGCAACAAAATGTGACGTGTGTACAGCTGAGTCAGTGTGAAGGAACTGTGCTGGTGGCATGTTCTGCTCTACTAAAAGTAAGTATTTAAGGAATATTATCACGATATTTTCGCACATTTATGCTGATTTAGTGTTTGAAATTATATATTAGTGTTACTGAAGCCAAAGCATGATGACTTTGTGTAAAGATGATTGCACCTTTTTACATTACGTGCCAAGGTAAACAAAGTAAGGTTATAGATCCATAATTTACATTTTTATGTGAAATTATGCTTTGGAAGACGTCAAAAACTACATGTTTAGCAGATGGAGTTGAAATTGCCATTGGGAAATTAAAATTTTATGAATCTCCAGGTATCGACTCAGTCACCAATTCTGAGCCATTGGCCTTTGTAGGTTCCAGAGCGTGTCTGAGTCATTTGTTGATGACATTTTGAACTGAGACCAGTTTCTTTGTCAGTTTTCTTGAGTTCCTGTTATGTTCCTTTGATTTCCCTGGTATTCCTGTTCAGAAGGCAGATGTCGCCTTCGTAACCCACAATCTGTGTTGCACGATGTTCTGGTGTGCTCCAGTGCCAGATTAAGTAGCGATGGGGCCAAGCCCTTCACCCTGATTAAGGCCCTGCGTAATTTTAAAAGGGTCTGTTAATTGAACTTGGATTTTCATGTGGGCTTATGTATCTCTCATAGTAGCCCTTAAAAGCTTAATTTGTTAGTAAAACTGAATTCGTGCGTGATCTTGTACAGTTTCATCCGGTACTTGGTACAACTTTGTGTCATACTCCCAGCGTTTTTCATGGATACTTGAAGTTCTCCGAGGTTTTATCAACATTTTTGGGTTCTTCGTCTGTTAGTTTATCCTCCATCAACTGCTAATAAGCTCCTTGAGTTGCTGGAATCTCTAAATTTCTGAAAGTTTATCCTTGGCTCTTTAGTTGAGTGATTATTTTTCAGAGTCATTATTCTACACCTATATAATGACTAATTAATGGTCTGAATCTCCGTTGGCCCCTGAACGTGTTCCAATATCCATTTCTTCTGTCGATAAAAACATTATCTGTTTTTCCATCAGGGGATCTCCATGTGTGTTTTTATGTGAGAAGTAAATAGAGATGATTGCTAGGTTCCTGACGTCACCCGAGGGGCCACTGTCGTAAGTTCTTTCCTTCTTTATATATATATATATATTTGTGTGTGTTTCGTGTTGTGCATATTAAAGTTATTTCTTAATCTTTTATGTTATTTGTATATTTTCTCTTGTACCGTCGTGTTCATTGCTTGGCTAGAGGCTGTTGTGTGAAACACGAGAATCAATTAATTAAATAGAATTAATATAATACACATTACATCGTGTATGTTCTCTTAATCTGATCTATAGAGGTTTAACCTACGCTGTGTCATCACGCTGTTTCGTGAACGCTTCGGAATCAAGAAACAATTCTCGTGATGCTGATGATAGAAAGTTTTTTGAAATTCCTTTTTCTACACTTCTAAAGTCAGTATACACTTCAATGATCTAATTTCCATGAGATTTAAGAAGGCATCTGGAGGAAAATTGGTCGCTTCTCCGAAAAGTGGAAAAATTTGGACATGAGGATAGGTTATATGTACTCTAGTAAATGAAATACATTCTCAAAATTATTAAATAATTTTGAATTTATTAGACTTAACATTGTGCAGTCTTAAACTTTCTTCACAAATGAATAATTTGTAAATAGAATTCTAAGTGGGGGGTAGTTCATTTCTTATTTTTAAAATTTTCTTATATAATTTCCATATATTTTACTAATAAGATTTCCATTCTCAACAAAATGTAATTATTTCACCTTTACTGGGTCTGAAAAAGATATACTTCTTTGAATTACAAGGTTTTAGTTCTCTAGGGACATGTAAGCTGACAGAGAGAAATTTTTTCCTTATTCAATAATGTTGGCAACAAAATGTGACGTGTGTACAGCTGAGTCAGTGTGAAGGAACTGTGCTGGTGGCATGTTCTGCTCTACTAAAAGTAAGTATTTAAGGAATATTATCACGATATTTTCGCACATTTATGCTGATTTAGTGTTTGAAATTATATATTAGTGTTACTGAAGCCAAAGCATGATGACTTTGTGTAAAGATGATTGCACCTTTTTACATTACGTGCCAAGGTAAACAAAGTAAGGTTATAGATCCATAATTTACATTTTTATGTGAAATTATGCTTTGGAAGACGTCAAAAACTACATGTTTAGAAGAAACAGCTGTGTTGCCTGAACGTTATAATACTAAAAAGTTATTTAATTTTAAGACCAAATTTTTAAATTCCATTGCAATAAAATGAGACACAGTGTGACTGCAAACAAGACAACCAACTTCTTCAAATAAAATATTGCAGGCTGCATATACTTGTCAGCTGTTAATTATGGTGTTTCTAAATCTGCTATCGGAAGGTACTTAGTACTTGTCAGCTGTTAATTATGGTGTTTATAAATCTGCTATCGGAAGTTACTTATTTAATTACCGAAAATTATTAAATCAATTACGTAGATAACAAAGTTTGATCACAACAAAATATTTTACATCTGAGGAGGAAAGGGTGTTGTCAGATTAGATGCCGATGTCTCAGAGCCTCAGTACAGACTTACAATAGAAGTACATAGATTATCTTACCAGTTTGAGGTTAGGTATCTCGAAAAAAAAATTTATAAACTGACGGTAATGAAATTATGTTCTTTTTAGTTCAAAGCGAGGGCAATCCGGTGGAAAGTCACTACGTCATACAAGTGATTTCACGTAGTTTTGTAGTGTGAAGTTAAATACTTTTATTTTTTTAATTATTCATTTTAAATGTTCTAAGATACCAAACTGCAGAATTTTATCTCACGTGTATTGTGAGGCAACAGACTGGATTAAGTTTGTTTGCAGACATTCTGAACTATTTTGAATTGTCGAAGCTAGTTGTCTAATTAAATATAAAAAAAGTATATCTTGCAAACGTAAAATGTATTTATATATACTTACGGTTGGAACAATAATGAACCAGACACTAGAGAATTTTACGTGAAGCATTGTAAAATCTTGAATAATGTTATAACAAAATCAGATAAAATAAAAATAAAATGGAACATAATAAAAAGGGAGACGGGAAAAATACATTTTTCAGAACAGATGCCATCTCTTCTAATAAACAATGAAAAAGTAAAGGATCCAGGAACAGTGGCTAATGCCTTCAATTAGTTTTTTCTAACAATTACTGAAAGCTTAAATTTAAATGAAGATGCTGTTTCCATTTTAAAAGCTGCATTTCCTGTAAGATTTTCTGGTCTTAATATAATTCCAACCACTGAAACTGAGGTCAAAAGCGTAATACAGTCCCTCAAATAAAAAAACTCATCAGGTTATGATGAAATAACAAGTAAAATTTTGAAAGTTTGTTCAGCTTTAATTAGTCGTCCATTAACCCAAATTTGTAATCACTGATTATACACGGGCATTTTCCTGGACCGCCTTAAAATATCAGTAGTAAAGCCACTGTAAAAAAACTATTATGAAAAAATTCACTATTAATTAATTTTTCTAATGTGTTTGGTCCCAGAACAATTTGGCTTCAGGAAAGGCGTATCCGCTGAAGATGCAATATTCAAACTAACAGACAATGTGCTAAAATCTGTTAACCAAAAAATGCATGTTCAAAGATTTTTCTGTAATCTAGCAAAAGCTTTTGACTGTGTAAATCTTGAAATTTTGTTGGATAAATTGCATTTTTATGGCATTCAAGGAATAGCAGCGCAATGGTTCAGATCCTATTTAACAGATAGAAAACAAAAGGTCGAAGTGAAAACACCTAAAAACAAATGGAATTTTTTTCTTAAACTGGGGAACAAGAAAACGCGGAGTTCCCCAAGGATCAATTTTAGGTCCCTTGCTTTTTACAATATACATAAATTACCTTCCTCCAACAATAAATATTCCTTTACATAATCTTTGTGTAACAAACTGAAATTCTGCTGCTCTCCTTGGGATTTCTTAGTGATCTAGAAGGAGCGAACAACTTGTGGACCCTTTTTCCTGCGCGGTAGGCAACCTTAATAACCGAGTGACTGTCGTTTCGCAAACAATTGAACCAGCGGTCTCTTTGTTCGAACTCATTTATGCGTAGAAATGATCTCGACTTAATGACCTATTATGATGAGGATCACCCACATAGTTGCGATACTGGGTGAGGATTTCCCACGCTGGGATTCCCCACCCAGTAATAACTGACAAACTGTAATAAAAATGTCCAGTTGTAAAATAACACAGAAATGTTTTCGGAAATTCCATAATTGTTACATGTATTGCCTGTAGAGAATCAGACGGACGGAATTATTTTAATAGACTCCTATCAGGTCTGCAAACATTTCTAAAACAGAATTACCATCAAGTATAAACCGAGGGAAATTTTGTATCTGAAATTATAAAAAAAAAATATTCCCAAATCAAAATTATATTTTAACAGCGCCTAGCTGATGCTTTCGTGTTACGTAAATAAATTATCTATATATAACTGGATGCTTAGCTGAACATAAACTTACGCTGGAAAAGACTACATACTATATAGATCAGAGATCGCGAGCCACTTTGTGGGGACAGGCTACTTCACACAGGTTGTAAACCGGAACGAAACTTCGCCAGACGACTTCCTTTAATTTCGGAATATATAAATTACATCGAAATCCATTGAGTTCTTTCGGAGGTGAAACATACACGATGGGATAAGGAGTAATTCGGGTGGTAGAGCCGTGTAGAGGGGAGGATAATATTAAAAAGAATTTACTTAAAATAGGCTTATAATGTAGTATTTTAACTGCGTTAAATGAGTCCAATTTTCGATTCAAGGGAATTTAAAATTTGGGTTAGATCAATGAATAAATGAGGTAGCTCGTTAGTTAGTTCGGCTCTGTCCCATGTTGCTAACACAATGGCAGCTTTGTGGTCGAATGAGAAACATAACTATGTTTGTTTGTCTGTGATAGTCGACCTTTCTCTGCCCTACCTTCGGGTTTCGCCCCCGCAAAATTTAAAAACGCTCATGCCAACCTACAGTGTGGGTTGTAAGTCACCTTATACAGCGGAATCAGAATTCATGTATCGGGGGATTTGTACAACGCACACATGTTGGTATCGTCACGTGTTACGTTGGCACACGTGTTTTTTTTAGAGATTTATTTGCCCTGAGGATCTCAATCCAGCCATAAATTTAATAAAAATCAATGGAATTTTACTTGGAGTGTCCAAGATCACAAGTAGACTACGTTTATACAAAACTGCAAAGTTTCTTCGTAAACAATTTTGACTTCTAAAATAATGTCGACAGCAAAAGTTTTATTAAAACCCTTGAAGATCTATTCGTGTTTAAACATAAGATGGCGGTAAAATTGGATCGATACGAGCTAATATCGATTTTCACGTCGATTAGTAGCTCTGTGTAAACATTATGTGTCATTTAAACAGAATTGTTTTATTCATTTCGTAATGGTACGTAAGTTCACTCAAAGATGGCTCTCAAGTGTCATCTTCGTGCGTCATTTAGGTCCACATTTGCTCGACTGAACCAAATTTTATTTGTTGGATACTAAGGCCTAGTTCTGGTTATCGCAACTTTTAAAATGAATCCGTAACATTTCGGAAATTAAATGACGCGCTGGAAGTTTATTAACTTGACGGGTGAACCAGTGTGAACTAGGCTGTGCATTTACCAAGTACTCTTTGCATTTTGCATGGCTAGCGACACTTCACTACCGACGTCTGACTGAGGAGGTCACTCGTTCCGTCTGCTTCAGAATTCAGCCGTTGCTTATCTGAGAAACACTTCAGCGGGAGGCGTAGCTCACTTGTCTCTGTCGCGTGAGACAGTTGAACGTCACAATGGCGCAGTTATTCGTATGAACTGTCCTTGGAATCTGTTTGTCAGTGGTTAATACATCGCTGCTAGTTTTATATCATATGTGACGTGAAAAAATATTCAAGAACCTCGTGTTAAACAGTGATTTATGTAAGACAGTGGACAGATTATCTTTCGAAGAGCTTACTAAACTACAAAAGACTGTTCAATGCAAATAGACGTCACTGGATTCAACAAATACGTCCACAGAAGTACAACGTAACATGTAAAGAACAGATTACTCATTAATTTGGCTTCGGACTGACAATTAACCTAGAAAAAATGTTACGTTTGTCTCTTACAGTGACAAACCGACGAAGTTGTATTCTTTTGGTGCTGTTAATAACGTTAACACGAGGCTATGACGTCACTGCAGCCTGTTGGGACTCGAAAGACGCCGTATCCATGGCAACACGCCACGCTACTGCGATTTTTACAGGAAAAGTGAATTCTCTGACGCATTCTGACAATGGCGAAGTCACAGCAGTTATTACGGTGAAAAGGGTTTTTAAAAAAATTAACAACGTCGGTGTGTTTGAAAATTTAAACGCCGGAGAGAGCGTTAGAGTAAGAATAATAAGAAGTAGGACGTCGATTTTAAACGTAAAAAAATATCACCACGTGGGTAAATTCACAGAAGCGGCAGTGGATTTACGGCCGATTTTGGACGATCTGAACTGTTCGTCGAGTGTGACGGGCGATTATTCTGTCTTTCCAGGAGTGAATTTTGTGAAAAAGTTACGAGTGAAAGACACTAAAATATTTCTGGCGAGGAAATTAGAGTTTCGACGCGAGGGGCTGCTGACATCTGTCAGAGAAGACCCGTACATGGAGCTGGACTGGCCACCCCTGCCCCTGAAACTGGACATTCTGGACAGGATATCTGCCGCAGTTAAAGGTAAGACCGTGACGAATAGATAATTTTCAGAAGCATTAATTGATTAATCGTTGGAATATTAATTACCTTAAATGATTATAAAAATGTAGACCTGCTCTTATTTGAAACGTGACGTATATAAAGTGACTTCTTGTGTAAAATATAACTACTTACATACAAACAAACACACTTAAACGTACAGTTAAAACGAAATTAGCCCACAAGGTCTCCATAGTGAGATTCCTTGTATATAAACACAAACGAGTCGAGAATATTAAACAACGTATGTCCTGAGACGTTCAATTTTCGTGTTACATTTCATCGCGAAATGACTGAGACATTTAAATCGTGAAGCCATGGGCATTCGTCGTGTTTCAAGATCGTCCAGTGACAGATGAGTCCCGATGTGCACTTTGTGCTCTGAGTACACGCGTTGCAACGAGTCACCGAGTCAGACAACGCCGCTGAGATGTGTTACCGCATTTGACGGTGACGTGATCCTCGAAAAATAACCTTTTTAGGACATATGTCGTTTTTACGTATTTTAAAACTAGTAATCACACTATGGAGAATATCAAATCTAAAACTTCTTGACGATGGTTAAGAGTCAATTGAATAAAAATTTACTTGGATATTATCCATCGTCTAGTAAATATAAAACGTAAGACGACGTTTCGGAGATGGGACTCTTATCTCCGTCTTCAGGTTCCCAACTGTGTAGGAACCTGAAGACGGAGATAGAGTCCCATCTCCGAAACGTCGTTTTACGTTTTATATTTACTAGACGATGGATAATATCCAAGGAAATTTTTATTCAATTGACACTATGGAGAATTTGGGCGTGAATTCTATTTCTATCTGAATAAAGTTATGAAATCGCCAAAAAGTTAAGTCAGGATGAAAGTCGAAATATTTCGGGTGAACAATAATATAATATACGTAACGTAAAGTAGAATAAGACAAGATATCGTACTCCTTAATTTTAATTAAAATCGTAAAGAGTTACAAAATATAAATAAAGAAAATTAGTACCAACATAATTTATGTATTCAACTTTATAAGGAACTCTATCTATTGGCGAGTTTAAGAAATTTTGAAAGAATTGTGACGTTCGTCAACCGAGAGTTGCCTGTACGATAAATCTCGTCGCCATCTTGAAGGGCCCGTTTGTTCCCTACTTATAAACATTCTGATGTCACAATGTGTCAGATAATTGATTTTACACGTGTTTTATATATAGAGTATTCATGCGAATTTTTTTTTCATTAGATACGTAACAATTTTGAACTTCAGCATTTAAAAAACCAGACTACACAAACAATTATTCAAATATAATCATTCATGCAATGATCATTTGGCCACATTCTTCATAGAATTAAGAGTACACTGATAGCAAGACGTAGTAGTAATGTTTGGTTAAAATGAACAAAAATACTTTCTTTTAAATTCACTCCTAGAAAGGCTTTGCAGAGCGTGTACTTAGGAAATATTTGTTTTTAGAGACAGTGGAGTTTGGGGGGACGATCTGTGGCCAGCGTTCACCTCGATTTTGTACTAAAAATCTCATTGCATCAACCGAAAATCTCCCCTTTACTCTCTTCGCATGAAGAATGACTGTGGATACACGCAGAGACATCTTGTTTTGGCCTTACCGAACTTCTTAACGGGAGCTGTAACTCTTGCTAACCGCCCCTTAGTCACACCTCTTTCGTATTCAAGAAACTGAGGTTAACCACGCAGTCTAGAGTAAATCTGAACGAATTTCAGAAGTGCAGTTTCTTGTCACAAAAGAATCTGTGCCGCCATTTCAAGTATTTCATTGTCGAGATCGTAACATGTCAGACTTTCCTGCAGTCGTAATTCTTGACAATGGAAAGCGTTTTGACATCGATTGTCGTATCGTATTTTTGGGCACGTTTCGCTTTTATGGTTCCAGTGCCGTGGTCATTTGAAGACAAGGGAAAGCGATGGTTATATTTTCACTTGAAGCGTGTAATTTATTGGTTGGGTAATCCTGCTGTCTATCGTCGTCCTTTGTAACTACACAACTTCGGGAGTCAAATACGCGCTACACGTATCATTTCAAATATTCCGATTAATTTACAGACTCCACTGTGTTATATTACCTTCATAAAATTATGTAATTTATTATGAAATGGTAACCACATCTTATGGTTTTTGAAATAAATTGATAATTAACGTTTTAAGCGATGCAACCTTTCGTATGTTGATCGTTAGGTTGGCAGTCCGTCCACACAGAGATTCTTGATTATAGTTTCAACTTTTATCAAGAATCCACTACATGTTTCGACCTAAATAAGTCATTTTCAGGTGGTTTTATTTAAGTTTGCGAAACTAATCGATATGGCTTCTGAATTTTATTAATATTTATGGAGTTGAGTTTGACACGTGAAAGAATCCCGGCTCTGTCCGAGTGCGCCGATGAATTCTCGTCGACTCTAATGACTTAAAGCGATTCATTTGTTTACACTGCGTCACGCCTCTGACCATGAAGGTGGAAAGGTTTAACGCACCTTACAGGTTGCTTACTGAAGTACGAAGTGCGTTGTTGACTGGTTGGTAGGTAATTATTTAAAAACGCTGTATCAACAACAGAATTTTTGTGATATGGAAGCATATGAAATTATCTGTGATTAGAGTACGTATGATGAATGGAAAGTAAAATAAATAGAAAGGAGGCGATCTTGTAGCCTTCCAAGGCCCTGTCTTCGATGTCCCACTTCGAATCTCGGTAGGGGAATCGTGAGTTTTTCGCAACTTCCGGGCGAATTCTCGGACGCCTTCTACCACTTCAACGTAATTTCATCGCTGAGAGGACGCTTTTGTGCTCTTAGCTAACCTGGTCAGTATGTTAAACCCTAGAACACTTATCCCGTTAAACTGACCGAATGTAAATCGGTGGTAACTTTTATTTGTAAATAGACGCTTAAAATCCCCGTCGAATTAGCGGCTATCCTCAGAGAGATTTGCCATGACTTACTTCAGTGTCAACTGACTACCAGTATTGACAGATGCCAATGTGCCACCCTGATGGTCGAGGCAGCAAGGACATCTGGAACGTCGGTAAATTTGTACCAGATTACACGTTGCTAGAAGCCAGGAGACGTTGAAAGTATTTGTCTCTGTTCTCACGCTGGAAGTAATGTACCTACTAACAAACATTTATGGTGCGTTTGAATTATTATTATTAAAAATATTTACGAGAAATATGTAAATCGAGGTCCCGGATCTGCTGTTATTTTTCTGAGGCCCGTGCCATTTCCGTCTTAGCTGCTTTGAAATTACTGCGTCGGTCAACTTGCCTCTCTTTATCATTGTTTTAATTAATTTAAATTTATAAAAGTCCTAACCTACAAATTAGTTTTTGGTTTCCTTTTGATTACATCCAAACAAACTTTAATATCAGAGGATTAAAATACATAAACCACGTTACGTCACGGGGCGCCATCTTGGATGATCACAGACACACTTGTGGATTCAGTAAGAACTCCAAGTCATGAAAATACAGAAAATTTTGAAAATTTAATTTAAATGTAGCCGTTTAAACAGACAAAACCTATGGAACTGCGTTTAACGTCTTAACGTTTTCACGTTAATCGAAGTTAAATATCGACTAATTGCCTTGGAAACGTTCAAGTCTGTACAAAATGTGTTCCTTATAATTATTATAATTGAACCGACAGTGAAGGATCACAGATACTGTGTCAAATCGCCACAATATTAATAATTTAAAGCCATGTTGCCACATTTACATTTCAGCGAAGGTAAATGTGTCTACAAATTAGGGAAATATTTAATGAAGGAAGACAGATGTTACAGGGCATTCTCTCTCCTCATGTCAATGTGGCAACATCGACTTTTAATATTGACTATGCAAAGAGTGTAGTCTTGCAAACGCTTGTCCGGGGCATAAGATTCCGACACTTGTCATCGGAAACAAAGATTTGCCTCGTGATCGAGTTATAATGACGCCTGTTTCAAATCCATTGATTCTTTGCGTTATGATTTAACCCACGTTTAAGTGACCTACATATTGTGTTTTGTGATATCGAAAACTACGAGAATTGCAATGGGGTCCACTAAACTTTGACAGACAACATCAGTTTCTGTCACAGATGAAAGAGCTCACTTGATCCTGTGTTATTTTACGTAAATGTGATATGTCCCATGAAATGAAGCAGTCTTCGCGTTGTAACAAAATGATTTCTTGTGGATCAGACATTCACTCTAGGTTGTCAGCTAGGCGTCTTGCTCGATAATAGTTCGTATCTTATTGCTTTTAATTAATTCAAAATCAACATCTGTTTTATAAACATATGAGATTCATTGACGTTATTCAGGTCGAGGTAATACACTTTGCACAAAAACAGATTTGGATGGAAACTTTCCACAATCTGATAATTAATTTTTAAGTCGGATTTCAGATAATCACGGCGGTGTGTACGAAGGTGACTGCCTTCTGGGTTTTTGGGTTGTTGCACTGCTTAGTCTGATAGAAATTTATTTATCGCCCTGATGATGGAGGCGGCAAGGACCTCTGAAACGTCAGGATACTACTACCAGACTACACGGCGCTATAACCCAGATGACAGCCATCTTCAGACATAAAAGATCTTAAAAATTACTGAAATAGAAAATATGAATCAGTATTACTCTGGATAATTATTTTAATAATATAGAAATAAAATAATATTCATCTGTGAGATAAGTTACGTATGAAATAGAGGTTTTTGAATTAAAAGAGGTTTCCGAGAAATATAAGAAAAGAGAATTTTCATCTGGAATGTGTGGTATTCATATTTATTACTTAAAATATGTTTAAAATAAAATAATGTTACGCGATTCGATGGTCGCGATTATAAAAACGAAAATTTGAGAAATCCGGACGGTATAAACGAGTGTCTGAGCTTAATATGTGTACAGCATGATACATAAATAACTACACAGAGCCTTGACATAACATCTGAAATAATCACATGGAATTTTAGTCAGGATTTCGGAAGGGAAAATCATGAAATATAATAATAATAATAAAACAGTTGAGGGCCACTACAAAAGACATAACCTGGAAGCTCATGTATTATTCATAGTTTATGCAGAAGGTTCTGATATAGAACGTTTTACTAAGGCCAGAAGCTAATACCACATTCACGCATTCAAGAAATTCCAAACCACTTATGGAACACAAAAGTTTCATTACCATGTTCACATCAGACCTCCCTTAACGCCTCTAGGCGTTCAGTTTATGATTTATTCCTTCTCATGTGTAAACGCTGATATCATACGAGGTGCGATCGGAAAGTTTCAAGACTGTGTCAATAGAGGGCGAACCGGATGTAGTACGAGCTTCTGCCACTAGGGGGTGCGGCCTACATTCATAGTGAATCAGTGTGCCAGCCGGCATCATCGAATTAGCATTTGTTTCTTAGTTACGGGCGTTTTGGTAGTGCATTACACCGACCCTCCTGCGATTTCGGAATGGCGGATTTTCATACATTCTCGTACATTTCCCTTTATTTCTGTTCTATCGAATTTTTAGTTTCCATACAACTCCAGCCTCCTCCTTTGCTACGCGTGGGACACGTTCCCCGTCCTATGTTTTTTTCTAACACCCTTGAACTTTCAGACTCCCATTTTCTACCATCTTTTACCAATATGTCCTTCTGGGTAAATTTATTATTTATTCCACTGTCGAATTTATTTTAAAATACCCGTCTTAATTCCTCTCTCTAACATATTATTCCATGTTGTCCGTAAATATCGACACACCTTTTAATCACGTCTCTACATGCTTCTCAAAGACGATTAAAATTAAACACATTTAACCGTGTTTAAAATATATTAAAAATTTCGTTTGCCGGCCTGTATACATCTTTCGTATCTGATTAATTTTGTTATAATAACTCGTAATTCTTTGTCATATTTTCCTTAATTTCATTCCATATATTTTCAGTTCTATTGTTCTGACCGTTCTTGTATAATCTCCAGTCATAAATTTCGCTATACGTGAAAATTATACTGGATTCAGGTCAGGAGATCATTGGGGCCAATATGTCGCGTCTGCCATAATGAATTAGACACTCGTTCATTTGTAACCAACAGTCATTTCGTACATTTTTCAAAAAAACATCTTGTAAAATTTTCCATCAGATCGTTCAAATCTCCGAATTTAACGCATATTATATTTGGGTGTATAAAATAAAATGCCGAATGTATTGATACGTTTTCTTATCTTGTGTCAGTGACGAGGGCTAGAAATTGCTCGCATTTTCCTTAAAAATACGTCATACCTTACGAAAAGAAAATTTCGATTTGGTTTCCACACGAAAATTCACCTACGTCCCTAAAAACTTTGTCGAATATGAAAAATAACTTTTAAGCTAAAATATCTGGAGGACGGACGGACAGGTGTATTCCATTTCGTAGGTGCACTTGTACAGAGTGTTCTAAAAACATGTTTTCACTCGTGTAATTAATGAAATAAAGACTTTTTAGTAGACTAAGCTATTAAATTACTGAATTAGAGAATTTAGTCTCTGTGTTAAAATTAACCGTAGTCAACGTCCTCTTTAAATGTAAGTTATCCAAAAAGACTAAGCTATTAAATTACTGAATTAGTGAATTTGGTCTCTGTGTTAAAATTAACCGTAATCAACGTCCTCCTTAAATGTAAGTTATCCAAACTTTGTACGGAAACCAGGTTTAATGTTTTGAAATGTTTGTTTTTGTTTCATTTCAACTCTGACATATTTGAACTCCTAAAATCCGTGATCTAGATACAATTTGATATTTTCTTTTCCTAAATTACACGAACATTCCTCAAGAAAATTCCTCTATAAATCTTGCTGCTGTTTGGGCTTAATATTGTATTCTGTTCCAATTTTGAAATTCCAGAAAGACTTTACGAGCCTTCCAGTCAAATGACGGTCATTTAAACTGAGCCAATTCTCGGTAGATTTCGAATTTTGAGCGCATAATAAGTGGGCGTCTTCAGTTAGCTGAGATTCCGCCTAGCTTTCGTATCCAGCGCAAGTTTCCATATTTGGATTTTAACGGATCCTCTTTGAAAGTGTCGGACCTAACATTCGACGAGGCCAGTGTCGAACTGGTCATGAAATTGCTATTCGGAACCCATTGTATGTAGTACTGCCCTTTTTGACGAAGAATTTGGAAATTTCACCTCACGGAAGATTTCGTCTTCGCCCTGATCGAGGACATGGACCATTTATCTCCATTTTTTCTCAGAAAAATAAACATTCCAGGTTATAGAACCGCCATTTTTCCTGTCGTTCGTCCTTTATTCCGAGGCTGGAAGATTTATACGCGGTATTCTGAACGTAAATGACATAACAGCGCATCTGACATTTTCAGGGTGATTAAATTACTGGGTCGTGTAGCACGCACGGAAGGAAAAAAATACTTTTTGTACAAGACTTAGCTGGAATAAGCCATTTCCAAGACGATAAATGTTAAAGTTTCGATGTTGTCCATCTGGGTCAGGGCATTTCTTTATTCGTAGTTTATTTAAAGACACTTAAGTATCTCAGACTAAAAATCGTCGAATTAATGATGGTAGTGAACGATGAATTAGAAAAGATTTGCCAGGTACCGGACATGTCCTGTCCTGTCCCTGTGTTTGGACAAACACGAAAATATTCGGTAAGGATATCCGGTCTCTGGGCCGAGATTATAACCCGGGACATGCCGAGTACAAATTAATGAATTTTGTGACGACTGTGATGAAACTTCGATTTCCACAACGCAGTGGAAAAGAATTAATATCGACGGGTCGCCTATTTAGCCACGAGGGATAAGTTTACAATCTATTTTTATTTTCTCGTGACCTTATCCAGAGTTTTTCTTTGAATTTTATCACCTGTAGATGTTTTACGTATTAAACTGTGGACTCAGTTGTTAGTGGTGTTAAGAATACTGTAAGCGAGAATGAATAAATATCTGTGACGTAGGCGACTGATGTGCGCATGTGCAATCATTCTATTCCTTAGTTGAAAACATTGATCTTTACTACAAAAGTATTTCTCACTCGTATTTGCTGCTTTTTGCTGTCCGTTATTCATTTATTTGTTTTATTATTTCAGGTTACTTTAAAATTTTCAGTGATATAAAAGTATTATAGGTAAAGTTTACATCAAATTAGAACAAGTACGATGTTTTTGTGTCTGCTAGTAGTGTACCTCTTGAATTCCAAGGCCGTAAACCTCTCAGGGACTCAAGACTCGGTGTTTTGGTTCCAAATTTCTTTATCCGACCACGAATTCACTCGGAGGTAAACAATTTACCACGTAGCGTTTTGCTGAATGTCATGGACCAGTTCGCCACTGCTAGGTGAAAGCTTGGGCGGACCGGTCGCATGAATAAATTGGAAGCCTGCGCCTTATATGGTCAAAAGACCTCGACCAGGAAGAAATTTTAAGTCGTTGTTAATGTGACTAGATGCTTTGAAATAAATCAACGATTCGGTTTTGAAATATTACGCTGAACGCAATATATAACATCAATACATCCTTAATTTAATTTGATTTAATCTTTTTAGATCGTCATGTTTTATAATCGTCTTGAACGTGATCATCACCGACATTTTACGTTCAAATCTCAAACCTCTCCCCTTTTGTCACAATCTGTTTAATCCCGAAATAATTCGTTTTTTATGACAAAATGTTTATTTTCTGTAGGGCGCGTGGCGTCAGACTGAAAGAATTTGAAATTCCCACGACGGTGAGAAAAATATGGCTGCCTTCTGCTTTGTAATATCGTGAACAGTGGTAAAAGATCACCGACGTTTCGGATGTACATCCTGCCTCCATCATCAGAGCGTTGTGGGAGAGCTAGTATTTCTGAAACGTCGGCAAACGTTTATGAAGCTACACGACACTACAGCTTAGAATTTAATTTGAATTTAATTTTGAATATTTTATAGTAAATTGTGCGAGATTTAGTGTCGTTCGATGTTTGTTATCTAACTTGTGTACTCAGGTAATTAGTAACAGAAAATTTAAATAAGTTAGCTGATATTAGTCTTAAATATGGCTCGGACGCCATAATCAAGGAGTGTTTTTAGATTGTAGTAGCAATGACCTTGAATCGAATTAGTGAAATTTACGTAAAGACAAAGCTTTGAAATTTCATCTTCATCCATGGATTATGCCTATTGAATCTCGTACTTCATATGAGAGGTCGTAATACTGCGGTTGTGCTCAGTTGTCGTAATTGAGCCAGAGTCTAACCAGTTCTTGAAATGTTCTCAAAAATCACTTCTCAGTACAAAGGACAGTGTTAAGTGACGATGTTCGAACAAGTCGCCTAATTTGCCTTCAACTTATTCGTTTCATTGTAACTTTACTCAATGCTGTTCGACCAATGGCGATGAGCTCACCCCTTATACAAGATGCTAAAAGGAGAAACAATATTTGCTGTTGGAAACACACGTGGACCATTGGGGGGGGGGGACTCTAGAATAAACCGCACTGCACTAACTTATTTCTAGTCCAACTTTCACCAAATTCAACACAAATGGTCACTGTCATACGTTTAATCCAATTTTGTTGAAGAAACACTCTTCAAGAACTCGAAGGCCTCTATCTTATCAGTGGTAGACTTATTACAGATAACAAATCCTTTGCTACGAAGGTAATCAAACCCCATCAGGTATCCTCATAACCAAGTAGATGCCTTACCGAACCCGAAGGTTCATCACCGTAATAACTAAAGCCCTATGACAGTCAATTAATTGATTAATCCGTACCAACTTATGGAAATACATTTACAAAGAATGCACGTACTAAAATTCTAAGATATATTGACTGAAAAAAGTATAATTTACATATATTTGATATTTACACTAATTCAGAACAACAACATTTTTATGACGTAAATAAAGTTTTATGTGAGACTTAATTTTCTCACGTCTGTATTATGGGGTGTGACACTTGTAATCTCGTAGAAATTACCCTGATGATGTAGGCAGTAGGCTCCTGAAACGTCGGACATACACGACACATTATCTCAAAAGACTTTAATTTTCAAGTTTCTTATACGCCCTCATTATATCTGTTGCTTTCGTAAATATATTTGTGTACCGCAGTTATTCAGGGGTTAATAATTTCGCTTCTCTGGAGCTGATAACTGTTAAGGCAATTGGGGTACCGCATTCAGTAGAATGATTTCAGTGACGGCTGAAAACTGACGAAATTCAATTTAATTCAATTCACGTTTTATTGTACGTAGGTAGCAATAGAGAACTAGTCCAAGACGTAAGAACGCACATTCAGGTCAGTCAACACAAATACATAATTTATTATTATTAGGACCACAGCTACATGATCCAATTATTCTAATTGGTCCTTTAACATATTAAGGAAGATTTGAGTCCGAAGATGCGATGTAGTCTGGTAGAAGTTTACCAGCGTTTCGAACGTCCTAGCTGCCTCCATCATCAGGGCGCCATTACACTACATATTATGTTCTTAACACATATCGACCATCGCCTTATGTCGTAGTGTATTGTTGTCTTTTAGAATTTTTAGATCAACTCTGGTGTGTAGAGTAATTTTTTATGAGTTTTGAATAGAAAAGTTCCCCGAATTTTATGAAACTACACTGTTCGTCACAGTCTTCACAAGAGCCCATAACCTGACCCTATCCTCACCCAGATAACTGCAGCTAACACCTCAAAATTCTATTTCTCAAAGATCCATGTTAATGTTATCGTCCAGTCTACGCCTAGGTCTTCCGAGTGTTCTGCTCTGATCAAAATTTTGTACGCATTTCTTATCTCGCCCGTGCGTATTTCAATGCCCCACTCATCTTAACCTCCTTCGTCTGATCATCGTAATAATAGTTGATCTACGTCACAAACTATGGGGCTTGTCTTTGTGATATTTTCCTAGGTTCATACATTCCCCTAGAAATCATCCTTTTAAACACTGCCAGTCTGTGTTCTTTTCTCAGCGTGAGAGACTGTGTTTTACAGTCATACAAATCAAAATGTAAAATTATATATAATCTCCCTGATGATGGAAGAAGCAAGGACCTTCGAAACGCTGGTATATTTCTACCAGACTACAGCGATACAGCCATCTTCGTACTCACAGCCATGAAAACTTCAAATCCTAAATGGGTAAAATTATGGTTTTATATGTTTTAATATTTACGTTCATGGATGACAGACAGAAAGACAGAAGATTATAAACTTAAATGTAAGAAGAATTAAATTGTGTCCATTTTATCAGAACACGCTGTATATTAGGAACTGGTGGGATTTATACCCTCGAAATTCTCATCTCGTGTTCGTGTTCTTGTTTCAAAAACACATTTTGTTTGGGTATCGATGTTTTATTTACATTTTTACTAGTGTTATTATTTTGCATGTTATTATTATTATTATTTGTGTAGAATTAAAAACAAATGAATGCACTACGTAATCCAAAGTCATTACAGAAGAAACAACCAAGACATCGCTCTAATAAAGTACAGTCACTGGGAAATTACGTTTATAGATTGGACAGTATATGTTTCCTTGTCAACTATCCCTCAGATCCTCTTACCTTTTACTTCTAACGGGCGTAGAAGGCACAGATACGCCCCGTCTACTGTATTTGACGTCCGGTCATGCTCAGTGACGTGTTCACTGCTATTAGTACTGAAACTTATCCATAGAGGACTCTGCATTGTGAGTTGACGACTGGCATTTGTTTTGGAAAGTACAGTCAGTACCAAAAGCTGGGATATCTCAGTGAGTTTCACACGAGGGGCTTAATTTGCTTTGAGTATAATGTATTATTCAATAGACGCCGTGGTCTGTCTGTCTTTCTGGGAGTAAAATGGTGGAAATATGAATCTGTTCCTTCACTACCATCCAGTTTTGAGCTGTAAGACGAGAAGAAATTGTCATTACGTCACATAAAAGATCATGTGTTCGTGTATGATACACTCTGCGCTGTAAGTAGGATTAGTTAAATGTTACTTAAGTAGAACCACGTTTTATATTATAAAATTACTCAGTAGTAGCTTTTAAAACTTTCGCTTGAAATACTTTTGTGAAAAAAACTTATTTATTTTCTAAATTCAGTTTAAAACATTTGATACCTTTTGAGGTTGAAACGCGTATGGCACTAGTGTCTTCTTTATAGTGTTAATAGTTTGTTTGATTATTTATTTTATATTTTAAATTTTTTCATTATATGTATATAGTCATTATCAGGTTCATATATAAAATTGCGTTTATAAATCACGTATTTACAAATACCTTTTGTGTGACAACTAAAAATTTCACAAATAAAAATTTTACTCTTATATTTTAATGGATAGATCGGTGAATCACGTACGTTGACCTTAATGCGTGAATCCGAAGATGATTATATGGAATCGAAACATGTAGTTTGGAACAACGACGTCAGTGACAAGTTTTGAAAAATACAGTGACGTAATTAAGTGATATGAACTGTGAATTTGTTGTGTGTTGGTTAGTGTACCCGTAGTTTGAATAAAATTAACCGAGAAATGCACATATCAGAATGCGTAATGATATAAGGAGAATAGTAGAGAAATTTTGCTCGTGGATTTTGTTCTGAAGAGAACTGAACTAAGATGATTCTTTCGAGGTGAATGTTGGCTTTAATATTAGCAGTATTAAAGTTTTATGTTGTGCTGTTAGAGAATTTGTTAAAATGTATTATAGTTTAATTTATCCACCTGTACACGTTTTGCATACCCGAAATAAAATTATTAAATGCAAAAAACCACGTTTCGACCTTATATTTTCCAGTTTTTGAAAACATGAACCTCCCCAAAACGTATATAATTTGAGGGTCGTGTAGCCTGTGTACTGTTGAAGCTACACAAGGCCTTCTAAATTCTGTAAATGACTGTCTTAGTGATGAAACTGATATTACAGTAGCCTCTAACATTTCACATCGGCATGAATTCTGAGAAACACTTCAAAGTTTTGCCTTTTTGTGATTTAAAAAACAAATAATTTTCATTTAAGGCTGTAAATGTGGTTTTTTTATCAGTGGCGAAACTTGAAACATTTACCTTCAGGAAATTTCCGTGATATAACCTTAAATTAGGCCACGACCAATTCCTTCAATTAATTTTAATTCATTATCCAATATCAATCAATCATTCGACGTTATGTATCTTGAAATGCCGACAGCGTCGTTAAATGAACTACATAGACAGATGGAAATGTACGCAAATCTACATAAATAATCGACAGATCGAATTTCATAATGATGACTTAGAAGTCACGAAAGGTAAAACCATCTTCTGTCTCAAAATGTGTTAAGTGTAAAATGTGCTTTTAGGATTGTGGACATCCATTTCAACAGCTGTTCTAATCTCAATTGAGAAAGATGGTTTAACTTCGATCATATTTCATCGTGGACCGAACCACTTAGTGGTAAATCGTGTGATGTTTCCTAACAAGAAATATCCCACCCACCGGCGTGCGTCTCCTCAACGTCTGATTTCCTTTGCTCAAAAATTAAAGGATCACTCAAGTTCGCTTAGTTTCAAAAACGTAACAGATCGACGGTTTTGTACGCGTTTTAAAAACTTTAAAACGCGCGACAATTTTTATTCGAATTAGAGACAGCGGTAACATTTGTTATTTCTATTCGAGAATATTCTAATCGTTCCGAAAATTCTGTAAGTAAATTGTTTTTGCTGAATGAAGTTTCAGTGTTTATCCTCAGTTCGCACAAACTGATATTAAGAATTCATTTTAAAATGTTATTTTATTTCTTATGAATCCAAGTGTTTGTGCCTGACAACAGGACAGAGATGATAATATATAGCATATTCAACATAGGATAAAACATAAGAATGGAGAAGACTGCAAAGGAAAGAGATTCATGGTCCCCTGGGATGGGCGGGATATGACATGAACTGTAGATTCGTTAAGTGCTTATTTAGAAACCTGGGAGTTGGGGCCCTGCGAGGAATTTGATGTTTTAACAATATCGAGAGTTATTTGACTTGAGCTCTGAAAGCGACTGACTTCTGGGTTGTTGCATTGCGTAATTTGATAAATATTGACCGACGTTTCAGAGATGTTTACGGCCTTAGGTAGCAGCTAGTCTCTGGGTTACCATCTATCATTAGTTTTACCATGACTTATTCATCGTTTCTTGCATTAAATATAAGTAACCTACCTTTAATTATGGTAGAAATAATGCTTACTTTTTTGTAGCACGTGGAGAATATAAGTTACAGAAGGTTTATGAGTGCAAAATGTGTTTTTTTACTCGGAATATCATTGGAAATAAATGTTAAGAAAAATGTGATGTTTACATATGATAATGATTATTTTATGAATCTACGTAACAGAAATTAGAGTAAATATGGCAACAAGGTTATCAGTAGAGCCAATAGACTCCATCTTGAGACGCCGTTGACAAAGCTTTCGGTTATATTCTTATTTCTCGAGATTTTTGTTGGTAAATACTTAAAACACTATTAATTACCGAGATGTTTATTTATATGTATATTTATTTATTAAACACATAGTTAATGTAGCTAGATTTTAAGTGATATAAGACTCTTTATATGCAAACATGCTTTGTAGATAATATTTATAGGTTATGTCACGTGATGACGCTTGCTCTGTTGCAAAACTTCATCAAGTCATAGAAAATCTCCTCTCTTTCGTACTTTGCACTTTCCTACGTCATCCGACATGGCGGTCGTGACATTTTCTGAATTCGGTGGGGGGCGGGGGGTGTTATATTATTTGATGCAAGGCTCCGACGTAAACTTAAAATGTTTAATTTCACGCACGGCCGTATTTTATTGGTTCTTTCTGGCGCTGCGACTGCGTGGACAGTAGTTGTTAACGTGGAAAAGTAAAATTTCCCTTTCGGTCAAACACTGCGCCTTAAAGGAATACAGAGGTCGTGGAGATGAAGGTCCATGCGCTCTGAATCCCATATCTGGATTAAAGTGAGTAGATAGCTTGACGTTCCGGCTACTTTACTCCAGGTACTTAGTATGTGGGAGACTGGGTGAGAATAAGAATCAATTTAGTTGTCTGTCCCTCGGATTAAAACAAATTTCGCTGGGGGATGCCTCTGTAATTGTGTAAATGTATGAATACTTCACTCTAAAAGTAAGAACCTTGATTTCTTATTTAATATTGTTTACACTTCGAGGTCTCGATTAATTAAGCACTTAGTGTACATTCTTTTCAATTCCAGAGGCAAGCCTTCAGTTTGATTGACAAGTGAATTCACGTGTGAGTGATAATTACGTTTTCGGAACCTTTGAAACGCTGAGAAGGAGATCTCGCAGTCAGGCTGATTGTGATGACTTGTCCGTCATCCGTCTGCGAGCCGAACTGTTCCCCGTTTTATAAGGAAAGTCTTGTCTTGTGGCGATGCCTTTTAAGAACTTTTGAATTTGGTGTTAAGGTCTGTTGATTATAATTCGGCATGAAAGTCTGATATAATCGCCTTTCGAAATTCTAAACTATGATCATCACTGGTAAAATAGAATAAAATATAATCCACAGATGTCTGCGCTGTTTCGAGTTTAACAAAATAATTAAATTAAAAGAATGAAATCTGTTCATTTAAACCATCTTCATAGATCGGCCGTCTAATTATTTTCTGGTAGAAATACACATTTTCATTATTTGTACGTGTTACAAAGATACTTGAAAGTTTTCCGCCATCTTAGCGATATTTATATTTGAAAACAGCTTATAATCCGACAGAACTCCGAGATTTTTTTAACACCCTGGAAACAAAATAAATTAATGACAAGCTCATAGTTTTAAGCCTAAGGTTCTACCAACACAAAAAATCGTACCAACTAAAACACAAAATTTACCCAAAATTTATTTCAGACTGCAAAAAATTACAGTCATGAACATTTTAAAATCCATCCCTCAAAGAAGATGTACTTTGAATTGAAAATACAATTTTAAAAATTAAGAATCTGTACCGTGAAAGGTCTTGGTTCCAATGCAGATGAACAGCTGCTCATAGCAGAAAAACTTAGAATTCTCTGTTGTATAGATGATGTTAGATGGGGTGAGAAGAGGCGTTTTGTCCCTCAAAGGTCCTTTAGGGCTTTGCCTGAGAACGCAACGCAGTTAGACCAAGGGAACTAGCTTTCTGTCGGCCATATTTCATAATCAAAGCAATTATTGGCTGGCATTTGGTTCGCTGGTGGCGGATTTAGGTCAGTGGGTTTTGTTGGTTGTGGCAGTTTCACGTATAATCTTAGACGTATTGACGCGAACAGCCATAAAACTAATATTTTGGTAAGAAATGTCGATGCAGTCACGAGAATTTTCTCAAGACGTCGTTTAACAATCAGAATCAATGCCACAGACGTTCCCACGTACAGTTCAGTACAAAATGTAAACATTTCCCCTAATTATCACACAGACGCTGTATAACAGACTTCTTGGGAACGACAACAACAAATCAAAATGACACTCATGAGGAAGTTTGGAGGAGATTAAATTCCGGAAATGCTTGCAACTTCTCAGTCCAAAATATTTTGTCTTCCCGTCTGATTTCTAAGAACCTGAAAATTAAAGTATACAAAACAATAATCTTGCCTGTTGTTTTGTATGGGTGCGAAACATGGTCTCTCACTCAGAGGGAGGAACACAGATTGCAGGTGTTTGAGAATCGGGTGTTGAGGAGGATATTTGGGCCTAAGAGGGAAGACGATGGGGCGTGGAGAAAACTGCACAATGACGAGCTTAAAAATCTGTACTGCTCCCCCAGTATTGTCAGGGTGATTAAGTCGAGAAGAATGAGATGGGCGGGGCATGGATGGGACAAGAGGTGTGGAAGCCTGAGGGGAAGAGACCTCTGGGGAGACCTAGACGTAGATGAGAGGATAATCTCAGGCAGGTGGAAGCCTGAGGGGAAGAGACCTCTGGGGAGACCTAGACGTAGATGGGAGGATAATTCAGGCGGGATCTATGGGAGATAGGAGTTGAAGGAGACTGGATTTTGTTGGTTCAGGACAGGGACCGGTGGAGGGCTTTGGTTAGTTCGGTGATGAACCTTCGGGTCCCCTAAGCCATCTAGTTAGTTAGTTATACGTATTTCTGTATTCAATGAATCTTTTACCAGACTACACTCGGTTCTCCCAGAACACAGCCATCTTCAGAAACAAATTCTGCTTAATTTCACTCTTATTGTCACTTTTATACACACATTTCGAAGCTTTTATCAAACTGCGTTTTCAACCGAAATTGGTCATAATGAGGTTCATAAATTACACAGAGCGTTTGCTCAATGCAAATAACTTGTGTGTGTTTTCGAGGTTTGATTTTGTCGGTGATAAAAATGGATAAAATATAACAAAATAATAATGTAAATGTTAAAATTCCTTTATGTAAGCCTGATCACAGGTCAGTTTGCCCCCAAAAGTTGTAAATCAGCTCAAATCACATTGCTGTTAATGAGAGGACATCAATTTTCATAACAGATGATTGAGGCATAACTGTTAAATTTGATTTTGAACTCTTAATTACTCCTTTAATAACTTTTTAACGTCAAAGATTGCGACGTGAGAACCAAATGGCTGCACTGTCAGAGCATTCGACCTCTTTTCCTTAGAAGCAGATCTTCGGACCCCAGTTAATGATTTGGTGGGTTGACCTCAGGAGACTTACCTGCTGTGGGCTTCTTTGTAAAACCACGTATCCTGAAAAGCCTTAGATTATAAACTAGTAAACTCTAAAGTAGGTATTAATCAAGATGTCTGTCTTCTGGGTCGTATGTTCGTGTAGTCTGGTAGAAGTTTACCAACGTTTCGCCGATCCTTGCTGCCTCCATCATCAGGGCGATGAGTCCACACCTTTTGAACAATGTTTATTCAACAGAAAGCCCTCTTCTGTCTGCATATTTACAATAGTAAAAAGTAGAAAAACTTTAGACTGAAATATCACTAGTTGATAGAATGCCATCGCATTCATGTGAAGATGCTAGTTTCTTTAAAAATATTTGTCGTTTTTAGGTTAACAAGTTAATAAAATCCACTTATTTTAGATGTTACACTAAATTCTTCATAATTTCGGTCTACTTCCATGTTAGTGTTGTCAGTGGAAAGAAATTGCAACACTTTTCCCGACAGATGGATAAGACACAAGGAATCATTCGGGTAACCCCCACGATCGGCGGACTTAACCCAAACTGCCTTTTTATTGTGGGGGTTATTTGATAGATGCGGTGTGTAGCAGAGAGCCAACGAAACACTTCAAGAACTCCGGTAAGAAACTGAAAGCTCTCGCAATTCTTTCGTCACTAAGCTAATTCACTAAGTGCCAATGTTGACGTATGTAACGTCTTAGTTTTTTAATGTCTTTATTTTATTCAGTAATTTTGTATAAACATTTTTGGGACATTCTGTATATAACAGGGTGATGTCGTTCTTAGTGGTACGAAATTTTACGTGGTTTTAATTAAAACACAAATTTTTACGTAAGGAATGCGTACATAGATAATACATATAATCATAAATATCCCAGAATAAAACTGAATATGAACATTTTTTGTCTACTCAAAATGAGACCTTGTAGATAACTGTCAGCGTATAAAAGGCAGACATGTGTCTAGTCTCTTTTGAACTAGAAAAAAATATTTTAAATCAAGTTTTGTTACGAGATAATGTACTCTTTTTCCAGGTAAGGAACATATCCGGTGCATGTTTTAAAATTAAATAGCGAATACATTTTCTCGGTGGTTAGGATACAATAGTTTCCTGCTAAATATGTCTCATTTCTATGTAGGCCAATGAAATTTACGTGTTAAAGTGCATTTAGGTCAGACTGTGCCTCCTTAGTGCGAGTAATATATCACAAGTTGTAAAAAAACTAAACACTGTTTTCGTTACTAAATGTCAGAACTTCGATAAGGCCACTGCAATCGATAAAGACTGCGATTCAACTCGAGAATCGAACGAAAATTCACAAACGAAATATTGGTTTTAAAAAAATTCATGACCGTAAGACGATGATACCTCTTAATTATACAGACCTCTTAGTATTTTTGATTGCAGGAACAAGAGATACGTACAAAATTTAGGTAGTGAAATATTTTGAAAAACTAGCCATTTTGAAATCAGAGAATAATATTAAAATGGGTGTTGAGGTCTGAAAACTGATACTTTCATATTAGCCATTTCGGATGTTATATTTTTCTTTCAAGTACTTTGAGGTATTTTAGTCTTAAATTATTTCGTCCATATTAAGAAAATGACTTTTAAAATTTCGTGGCCAAATTGTATTTACAACCTGCGTTGTTCTCAGAATAAACAGTGATTATTTCATTGAACAGCGTTAACCATCAAATCCCTGTAATGGTGAAGAGTTGAGTTTTCTTTGAGGTACGGAATGAATTTTTAAATATTATTTAGGCAGGCTTTGGCTTTCAAGTGTTACAAGTCACGTGTTTTGCTGTGTCCACAGAACACAGTCGTTTCGAAATCGCTTAGGCGATCAGCGTTTTTCTGTAAGATCTTTTCCGTGACTGGTCCGTAACGTGAGCCACTTTAATCCAATGTCCCCTCAGAACAATTCGAAATTAGTGTTGTAGGTACGTGGCGTCTTACCTTGACGTTTATCGACCTTTGTGTGCCCCAAATGTGGGTCCCATGACCCACTCTTCTCACCCCACTAATTTACCGTCGTTTGAGAGGTCCTTGCTGCCTCCATCATCAGGACGATGATTTTTCTCATCGCCTTTGGCACATTCGGAATCACCGCCCGCGAAAACGTCAAATTCTACATTAAATTTATGTTCCATCAGAGACCCTGGTTCGTATTAGAGGGAAGATGGACTCTAATGAAATGCAAATTTTTCTTTAAGCGAATCAAAAGTCTTAGATCTTAATAAATCTGTGCATGAATCATGTTTACTTCGGGCTGCTTTATTTAAAATTGTTGTTCTGAAGTGTTGGTTACAGTAAACCGGCACACGCCGAAATTAATTCCGTTCTGTAATTTATAATGTTGAACACCGGTACCAAATTTAATAAATATCCGCGATTTCGGACACATGATACGAAGATTCAGAAGTAGACGTTGTTAACTAATTTTACACGCCTCACGCTGTAAACACACAAACACGGATGACACATGATACGAAGATTCAGAAGTAGATGTTCTTAACTAATTTTACACGCCTCGCGCTGTAAACACACAAACACGGATATTACCATTATCGTTTAGCGGGATCTTCGCACTCTTTTTTTGTAATCTCGGGTTTTACCTGAGGATTTCGTAACGCGGAACTCCGAATAGCCACCTGTTAAAAGATCGTAACTCCTCACAAAAGAAATCATGCCCGGTTCCCAAATTATGGAAATGAGCCGAGGGTGAAACTCTCTCTCAGAATGGAATTAGGTGACAATACGCCCTCTTTTATAGCCTCCTCAGAGTAGCAGCAATCGAGACGCGGGACTGCATATCTTGCAGGAGAAGTTAATCGGAAGTTGACGCCCTTAATAGCGGATCATAGAGATCTGTGAGGGCCAAGCATCGTACTGAAAAGCCGTAGGTCTACAAGGGACATTGAGGTAATGGTCCACAAATTGTTAATCTCGGAATAAACTGATCAGTTTCACGCTTCAGCCGTCTTTAACAGACGTATGTATGCATGCATGTAAGTGTCTGCCACGATTTAAACGGAGCAGAAAGCCATTTAAGGAAACGAAGTATCAGAGCAGTCTGTCATTGGCCATACGTACTAACTACTCAAACTGCCATCTATCAGTGACCGTATGAACTCCATGCGTCGCACCCGTTGGATGTCGCATGCATAACAACTTCTGAAATATCGTTTACACATTTCCAAATTTATTCTCAGTTTCTGCAGGGGAATATCGGATTAGGATCTTGAGACACTCCTCCTTCCAAATCCTTTCTGTTCATCTTTCACGTTTTTTTAATCCCATCTTACCCGCTGTTGTATGATCTCTAAAATTTAAACATAGTTGGAATATGGCGGTCTTTTCAGATGTCCTTGCTGCCTCCATCTTCAGGGCGATGAGTAAGATCCTACTTAAACAGCGTTGTTAAGAGATTCTATTCACAGTAAACTACCGATAAATAATTCGATCTTATCAGTCAACGTCGTGTTCAGTTATAAACCGAAACACATGGCGAGTAACCGTGTGGCGTGTTGGAGTGACGTGTCGCTCTGCTTAAGGGGTGAGTGACTGCTAACTGTCCGTCACACGGGGAAGCAGCTGTTGGCTGCTTCTCTGGTCGGCGCTTTGTGCTAGTTTATATTCCTGTCACCCAATTCTGCTACATTTTAGCGCTAGTTATGTCTTGCAACATAAACATAGCATGCTGAATACACTTATTCATGAACTTCTTTCAACACCTTGCAAAATATGGAATTCTGTCATGAATACAAGACTCTAGAAAAATTATTACTTTGAGTCTTTGCTTTGCGCGGTTTAGGTAAGCAACTACCAGATGTTTATTCGATTGTTTTGCGATTCTCATGCATTCGTGTATAAACATCCTGTGACGAAGAATGTCAGACTTGTGTGATGAAAGTTTTGTTTGTAAGACAGCAGACAGATGGCAGTGCGCTCCGGCGATAGGCTGTAGCGTCGTCTGTGTCAATTTGTCAACAGCGCCTACCGCCACAGTGTTGAAGTCCACTTGTGCTGGTTCATAAACAATAACTCAACATCAGCGCGTTACTCTTCAACTTTTTCTGACGTGAGATTTCGACTCCTAGAGTATGGTCTGACGTCACTAATTTTAGGATTCTGAAATGTCTGCATGCAGGTATAACGTATAACTTCGTTGAAGTATCTTATTCTTGTCTGAAACAGCAAATCCGCGACAATCGGAATCGAACTGGACTGTGTAGGACTTGACATTTGGAACAGTAATTGTGGCAACGCGTTCGTTTTATCACTTTTAAGCATAAAAAGTCTTAATTCTCGTGGTGTAATGATATTCCCTACTCATTATCTACTGGAATGTAGAAGAATCGATCAGATAAACATCGTGAAGTGGCTCCAGCCGAACCACAACCTAGAACTCCCCACCTACACCAGTCGATAAAACAATATCGAAGTTTTGTACGCACCTCGCAGAGAATCGATACGTCCTCGTAGAGAATCGATACGTCCTCGCAGAGAATCGATACGTTCTCGCGGAGAATCGATACGTCCTCGCGGAGAATCGATACGTTCTCAGCGAATCACGCGGCAGATGTCGTGACTACAATCGATATCGACCCAAGTGTTACCGCAAGCTGTGAGAGTTGTGATACTGATTCCTTGTAGGAGACGTAAATGTGTGCTCGGTTGAAGAATCACCAACAACAGTAAGTACAAAACATCTTTGTTTGTTATATTCAGACTTGCCCACAGCGTCATATCCACACAAAACTTGTTTTAAAGTATCGAAATGTACACAACCGGCCCAGTTCTAGCGACTGGATTGTTAACAAAAGCCAACAGACTTCCCGCCAGTTAGCGTGTCATTGTGTTATACACAGGCGAAATGAAGTTCTTACTGTTATTCGTGTTAAACTTCCATACCTGTCCCGTGAGTAGTTTAATTGTCAAGACAGACATAGCAGAAAAGCTAAGATACGACCGCGTTTCTCCATATACCTATCCGTTAGGTTACGTTAAAGTGTTAAAGGATTTTCATTATTTTGGGTGGAGTCGCATTCTTTACCTTTCTATCGTCCGTAAGATGAGTTTGTTCCCATGTTACACGGCGCAGAGCAAGAGTGGCGTAAGGTACAGAGAAATTATCATGATCTTTCTGAGTCTGTTAATGACACGCGAGCCTGCGTTGTCCTTCACACAAACACTGCTCTAACTAACGAGCTCTGTGGTGAAGGACATTCTTGAGCAGCGAGCAGTTATAAATTACTTCGCTCTACTGTTTCGTCCGCCTACAAGTCGTAAGGAGGGGGCCCCGTTTCTGATTAAATTACGCCATTGACTGCCAAACGATTGAGGCTCGACCCTGAGACCTTTAGAAAGTTATCGGTGTTAAAATGGACGTGGTGGCTGGCACCCCATCCGAGATTCAAACCAGATATACCTCGTAATTGCGTTGGTTATGGCTTTATGTTATGATTATTAATCAATTACTTGGAATAATGTATGGTGATAAGGTCGTGACCTATTTAAAGGAATTTGTCGTTAAAGATTAAGGATAATCACGGAAAACTTCAGGTCGTGTTGGTCAGTGTCTTCCCGGGTATATCAGAGTGAGACCCTTTGTCAGTGAGATTTACTGACGGCGTGTTAAAACTGGTTTTATAACCAGGGTCTCTTTTAATCGGAGGAAACCGATTTATTCTTTTGTTAATCTGTTTTTCTTAAATGTTTGTTATATTTATGCCGATTTATTCTTTTGTTAATCTGTTTTTTTTAAAAAAAATTTGTTATATTTATGAGGTTTGAGAGGGAGCTACGATTATCTAATTGTGAATTAATTAACGTGGCTTTTATGCACTTGTAGAAGCCCCTGAATGGGGAATCAGCCTATCACGTGGTTTTTATACGATCGTCAGAAAAATGTCGGAGAGACGGGGAATCCCTGTAGATATTATTTATAGATAGATTATTTCCGAAAAAAAAGTAAGCCCGATGTCATGATACTTTAATGAGAAAGAAACAGGTAAACATATTTAATCCAAGACTAAGTAATTAAGATTTCAGTAATATTTATAATTTATTATTATTAATAATTATATAATATTGTATTTTACGTTATTGGCAGAAAATGATCTACAAATGTTTATTTTGACATTTTTATTGAACGTAAAATACAATACAGACATCGCCTAGGGCGTGGGCCTTGGTTTCGAATCTCACTTAAAGCTAATGTAAGAATATTTGTCGCAATCGAATGGGGCAGATAGGCACATAGCCAGCAGATAGCCAGGGCGTTCCGGTATGACTCCAAGACTGGGCGGTGTTTGCAGATTATCATCTTTACGAGTCATCGGGAACACTTAATAGGACGCCGTGGATGGCTGAGGTTTAGGAGCGGATGCTGATGGCGGGGATTTGCCCCGTTGTTGCGCGGAAGTGTAAGTCAGTATCTCCGGGTGGGCAGTGGGCGTTGTACTCAGAAGGGACCACCGCGGTCAGCTGACTGATCTTTCTCACGAGGAACCACTGCGCCGTCTGGAATAGTACAAGTTACGTAAGGCGTAGAGTCGCAATGCGTCTCACGTCCCGTGATTTCAACGGTTAATACTCGTTTGTCCAACACGAAAGTCGTTGAGGAAGTTCGACTTTGGTTCGCACGAGCACAAAGTCCAAGGCTCCTCATAAGTAAAGATCTTCGCTGTGCTTAATTAAATACTACGCCACTGAGACCGTTTTATCCCTTCGCAAGAATAAGTAGCATTGATTGGGCGAGCTCCAGAGCTGATAAGGACGTTGCGTTGAAAAGAAAATGTCTGCCTTTGCTGGGAATCGATATACGCGCGTATATATAAATATATATCGATTTATTGGTGAAGTTTTATTTCCGTGGAAACTGGTTTAAGATGTTTAAAGTGGATCTTGGGATGACGGATTTGATTATTCATGTTGTATTTTTATTATTTATTTAGTGTTCTGTCTGACGACAGGTCCATATGAACAGGATCCTTCCATCCTTTTCTCTTCTCGGACTGGGACCTGTTCATATACGTTCTTGGCAGATGATCCAGAAGTGGTTTGCCATTGCCTTCTTCTGTGTGTGAATGGAGTAATTGTTGGGATGCCAATGAGGAAAACTCCGTGTTGCCTAGGCCACGGCCTTGCCCAACACAAGTTAACATAAGCCCCGCAGTGACAAACCTGCTAATGTTACGATTATGAATACGCAAATTTATATTTGCAGATTTTAATATCAGGCATTTAAAAATGTACGACCAATGTCTGCAAATCTCTGTTGTAGTTGAGCTTTGACATTTTAAGTTTATGGCGATTCGATGATTAAATTTAAAGCCGTTTTATCTCGGACGTCTGAATTTTTATGTCATTGTTTTACAGAGACGAAATTATCTGTTACTCCATTGTCAATAAACTGGTTTCATCTACCCACTCAACCAATTACAGTCTTCTCCCGTTTTTCCTATAGGCCCACGTTGTTTAGACTTTGAGGTACATCTTCAAGTCCCAAATATTATCATGTTTCATGTTAAAATCATGTTTCTATTTGTTGTAGTACTTACCCTCCAGGGTAGCTTTTCGTGACGTGATTATATTTAGCTTTCTGTTATATCTATTATTATTATTTAGTGTTCTGTGTGACGACAGGTCCATATGAACAGGATCCTTCCATCCTTTTCTCGGACTGAGACCTGTTCATATACGTTCTTGGCAGATGATCCAGAAGTGGTTTGCCATTGCCTTCTTCTGTGTGTGAATGGAGTAACTGTTGGGATGCCACGGAGGAAAACCCCGTGTTGCCTAGACCATGGCCTTGCCCAACACAAGTTATAAATTCGAACCCGAGACCCCAGGATTACAAGGCCAGCGTTCTAACCGCTAGACCACCGTGGCTCATGTTGTATAGTATAGTAACAAATTATTTATTGATTAATTAACTGCTGCATTAATAATGTACCATCTGGGTTGACGTTTCTTAGTTTAGATCACATTTCAAAATATTTGCTCCATGGAATAGGGAGGTCGTCATATGCAGACTTCGCTTTGCATTAATCATCGTAATTCTACATCCGCTCCATCGTATTTATTATAGCTACGTCTTATTGACGGTCTAAATTATAGGAGATGGTTCATGACTCAAGTTCGCTGAAGAAACTTTAAAAGTGGGGGAGTAGACGTGTTCAGGATGAAGTTGGAATAATCACGTAGTAAAATCAAGGAATTAAACAGGGTTTGGGCAAGTAACTCGAATCAAGGACACAGTTTTGGCGAGGAAACCTATTGGAAAGCGACCACTTTGAAGACCAAGAAAAGATGCGGTGATAATATTAAAATGAAGATAACACGGGTGAAGATTTTCAGTGTCCGATGGGTGACCTTGAGGCTTTAAGGCGTGAGTTTCAACTTTAAAGCATTTCGTATAAATTGACCGACGTTTCAGAGGTGCTTACACTGTCCAGCAGGAAAAAATTGTTAACGTTTCTTAACAAATAAAAAAATACAGAGTTAAACAATTATATTAGTATTAAAATACTACTTAATGTAGTTTACATTCTAAATTGTCTTCCTGCTTAGTTGTTTTTAGTAGCTGAGATCTGAGGTTCTCACTGCAGAGACGATGACGGAATTTTGGCTTCTTAGACATTGTAGGCTTATGGGGAAATAGTAACGTTTCTAAGGAACATGCTGTCTTCATCTTCAGCCCTGAAGACGGCGTCAAAACCCAGGAGAATAAAACTGTATTCAGCGAGTCTCTGGATCGACTTGAATCTTAGAATGGGGGCCGATTTCATGTTTTTCACGGTGGCGTCCTGTATAAATTGACCGACGTTTCAGAGGTGCTTACACCGTCCAGCAGGAAAAAATTGTTAACGTTTCTTAACAAATAAAAAATACAGAGTTAAACAATTATATTAGTATTAAAATACTTCATATCTTAATATCTTTACATCTACAAGGTATTAAAATTCATACAGATGTTTAAAATTAATATTATCATATATTATTTGATAACACTGGAAAAAGAACGATGTTGCATTATTATTAAAATAATTTAAGTGTTTAATTTGGATTCACGTTTGTTTAAAATGCTTAATCATTTTGTAAAACTATCACGTGTACAAGTAATTTAATGATAGAGAATTTCTAAATGAATAAATTAAGTATTGTCTGGAGGGTGCACATAAATTTCTCTTCAAATAGTGACAGAAAGATGATATTTCTACGTCACTTTGTAGTTGGCTTAAAATATTTATCTGTGTATCTAAAACGTTGTAGATAACTTTTTGCCCACTTACGTAAAATGCGTCTGATCTTGGATGTGGGTAATTTGAAAATATGATTAACGGTGAGAACTTTTGTCTCCAGTTTGTGATCAATGCATCCTCTTACTAATATCACAACAAACTAGGGCATCTGATTAACCATCACTTAGTGCAGAGAATTTTAATCGCGAAGTAAACATAAGCCCCGCAGTGACAAACCTGCTAATGTTACGATTATGAATACGCAAATTTATATTTGCAGATTTTAATATCAGGCATTTAAAAATGTACGACCAATGTCTGCAAATCTCTGTTGTAGTTGAGCTTTGACATTTTAAGTTTATGGCGATTCGATGATTAAATTTAAAGCCGTTTTATCTCGGACGTCTGAATTTTTATGTCATTGTTTTACAGAGACGAAATTATCTGTTACTCCATTGTCAATAAACTGGTTTCATCTACCCACTCAACCAATTACAGTCTTCTCCCGTTTTTCCTATAGGCCCACGTTGTTTAGACTTTGAGGTACATCTTCAAGTCCCAAATATTATCATGTTTCATGTTAAAATCATGTTTCTATTTGTTGTAGTACTTACCCTCCAGGGTAGCTTTTCGTGACGTGATTATATTTAGCTTTCTGTTATATCTATTATTATTATTTAGTGTTCTGTGTGACGACAGGTCCATATGAACAGGATCCTTCCATCCTTTTCTCGGACTGAGACCTGTTCATATACGTTCTTGGCAGATGATCCAGAAGTGGTTTGCCATTGCCTTCTTCTGTGTGTGAATGGAGTAACTGTTGGGATGCCACGGAGGAAAACCCCGTGTTGCCTAGACCATGGCCTTGCCCAACACAAGTTATAAATTCGAACCCGAGACCCCAGGATTACAAGGCCAGCGTTCTAACCGCTAGACCACCGTGGCTCATGTTGTATAGTATAGTAACAAATTATTTATTGATTAATTAACTGCTGCATTAATAATGTACCATCTGGGTTGACGTTTCTTAGTTTAGATCACATTTCAAAATATTTGCTCCATGGAATAGGGAGGTCGTCATATGCAGACTTCGCTTTGCATTAATCATCGTAATTCTACATCCGCTCCATCGTATTTATTATAGCTACGTCTTATTGACGGTCTAAATTATAGGAGATGGTTCATGACTCAAGTTCGCTGAAGAAACTTTAAAAGTGGGGGAGTAGACGTGTTCAGGATGAAGTTGGAATAATCACGTAGTAAAATCAAGGAATTAAACAGGGTTTGGGCAAGTAACTCGAATCAAGGACACAGTTTTGGCGAGGAAACCTATTGGAAAGCGACCACTTTGAAGACCAAGAAAAGATGCGGTGATAATATTAAAATGAAGATAACACGGGTGAAGATTTTCAGTGTCCGATGGGTGACCTTGAGGCTTTAAGGCGTGAGTTTCAACTTTAAAGCATTTCGTATAAATTGACCGACGTTTCAGAGGTGCTTACACTGTCCAGCAGGAAAAAATTGTTAACGTTTCTTAACAAATAAAAAAATACAGAGTTAAACAATTATATTAGTATTAAAATACTACTTAATGTAGTTTACATTCTAAATTGTCTTCCTGCTTAGTTGTTTTTAGTAGCTGAGATCTGAGGTTCTCACTGCAGAGACGATGACGGAATTTTGGCTTCTTAGACATTGTAGGCTTATGGGGAAATAGTAACGTTTCTAAGGAACATGCTGTCTTCATCTTCAGCCCTGAAGACGGCGTCAAAACCCAGGAGAATAAAACTGTATTCAGCGAGTCTCTGGATCGACTTGAATCTTAGAATGGGGGCCGATTTCATGTTTTTCACGGTGGCGTCCTGTATAAATTGACCGACGTTTCAGAGGTGCTTACACCGTCCAGCAGGAAAAAATTGTTAACGTTTCTTAACAAATAAAAAATACAGAGTTAAACAATTATATTAGTATTAAAATACTTCATATCTTAATATCTTTACATCTACAAGGTATTAAAATTCATACAGATGTTTAAAATTAATATTATCATATATTATTTGATAACACTGGAAAAAGAACGATGTTGCATTATTATTAAAATAATTTAAGTGTTTAATTTGGATTCACGTTTGTTTAAAATGCTTAATCATTTTGTAAAACTATCACGTGTACAAGTAATTTAATGATAGAGAATTTCTAAATGAATAAATTAAGTATTGTCTGGAGGGTGCACATAAATTTCTCTTCAAATAGTGACAGAAAGATGATATTTCTACGTCACTTTGTAGTTGGCTTAAAATATTTATCTGTGTATCTAAAACGTTGTAGATAACTTTTTGCCCACTTACGTAAAATGCGTCTGATCTTGGATGTGGGTAATTTGAAAATATGATTAACGGTGAGAACTTTTGTCTCCAGTTTGTGATCAATGCATCCTCTTACTAATATCACAACAAACTAGGGCATCTGATTAACCATCACTTAGTGCAGAGAATTTTAATCGGGAACTATATCCTCTGTCGAGAGAATGTCGTTCGTTTCTCGTGTTGCCTTTTGTTCAGGAAGTACACATTTGAAAAAAAAAACAATTAACGAGGGACAAACGCACTGTTTGAACATGAGGAATGTCTTAGTGCGGCCATTAAGGTCGTGCTTACGCACGCGTGGTACGGGCATTATATGTCTAACGACAAGTCTTAAGATATGCTGACCTAACCTCAATTTGTGGACATCCCATCTCAGAGATTTCAATGAGTGTATAATATAAGAACAGTTTTTCGAGCTCAGAAATAATACTTGGTAATGGCTAATGACGTATGTTTCTTTTAGGAGATTATCGGACAGCGAATCATGTATTGTCATGTTCGGAATTAATATGTATATGAGTGGGCGCCATTTCTCTCCAAGGATATTAAGATTCAAATCAGGTAACAAAGCACAGTGTGATAGTCGAGTCCTCATTCCTTCACAACCCACGCTTAAGTTGTTGTTTTTGTAATAAAGTTGAAGCCGTCTGCTTAGAGAGCAGTCTATGGCTCACATGATTGTGACATCACATTTCTGGAGGTGGAACTTCATCACCACCATTTCATCATTCCGAGAGTGGCCTGTGCTTGAAAAATACTTTACGAATGACGTCGTGGCGTGACCTTGAATTCCGTCGTGGACTCAGATGGATCAACAGTGTCCGAAGACATTTGATATTAACCCTTGTTATACTGGATACTGGGAACGACCCGTTCTTCGAGTGCCTGAGCACTGCGGGTCCCAACATTTTCGTTGGTTTTACCAAAACGTTTTTTGGTAAAAGGGCGGAAAACAGAAATATTCGCGTATTATGTAGGGGTCTTGACAATGGGTGTTGGTAAATGTTAGGATTTACCATAAGTTGGTAGTAATAAGGTTAGGTTGTGCAAATCCTCTGGTGTGTTATGAAATTCCAAATGTCGTAATAGCTCACCTCGTTGCAACAGCAGTGGATAAAATAATGTACTTTTTAATGATTGAAATGCTCATATTTTTTTTTATTTTACAAATTTTTTTTGCAATGTTTTTATCTATTATTTTGAATTTCTTAAAAATACGACTTAGATAAAGAATGTATGTTGCTAAACCCTGAAAATGGGGGTTTTGCCAAGAGTTTGGTAAAACCTAGGTTTGTCTGGTAAATCCTAGGTTTCACCAACATTCGGGCTTTTGACGGCAATATATACGTAGAATTGACGCAATTCTTGTCAGTTGCTGATTCGACACGCGAGCGACTTTAAGTCAGAGATCCAAGTCACTCAGCTGTTGTACTTAAAGTGATATAAATGTGTTACGTTAAGAGGAGAGTGACATTAATTTTGCTCGCTTATCGTGCGTTAACCGATAAGTGTAAGCGAAGATGGCGATTGCATCCGATAAATGTTACAAGTCTTTAACTTCGTACGTTATAAATATGTAAAATATACAAAGTGGTAGAAAATGATGGGACATTTTAAGAACATTTCCGCATGTCCATTTCATAATAAAGAACTTAAGGTAGAATTAAACATGGAAAGGCGATATGAATCAGAGAATCTCGAAACGTTTTGTGTATATCAACAGACGATGAACTGAGTCCAAAAATCATCGTCGGAAACTTTCAGAACAGAATTATAATGAGTTACGCTGCATTAATAATTATTAATATTTCGTTAGACGCAGTATAATTTGATGAAGCCTTTTTTTTAAAGTGAGAAAATTATATTATAATAATTTTTACAGCGTACTAAAAAAATGTCAAGCATTATTCTCGAAGCCAGCATCTTCCATTTGAGTCTCTACTAGTGGACGATCCATCTTTTATCTTCTAAATATAAAATATAATGCTCTTACATTTTTATGGCGACAGTTAAGACGAGTGTTAGATATATTTCATCTGCCTTTCTTAAAATAGCCTTCACTAATTTTTACCGCTGTTTAGATTATATGGAATTCATGTAATCAGACGCGAACACAATGGAAAAAAGCTCTTCAGTACCGCGGGGGAAGCTTCTTCAGGAAATTCGGACAGCTGTTAATACTCAGCTGAACAGTGGTATTGTAGCGATATTTTAACTACCCATTCAGATGATTGTTCAGAGGTT
>NW_019060325.1:97019-111532 GCF_000696155.1 Zootermopsis nevadensis | reverse complement strand
GTTAGCCGAAATGGTGTGTAGCTGTATTCCCGAAAACCGAGGTCTTGCCCATTTAACTGGCTAACGAACGAAATGACTTAGGTCAGTTATCAGACCCTAAGTCACCCTATATCCCTGAAGACCTATTTTCCTGAGATTCATTGCAATATTAATTTTCCTAATGAACACTTTTCCACCAAATCTATTTTAATTTCTTCTTTATTTTTACCAAAGTTATGCAACCCTTTAGTGAAGTGTCTTTAAATTACGGTGTTTGACAAAGTTCGCACGGTCGCCATATTGAAAATGTTATGGATAGATATTTACGTCTGGTGACCTTTTCGTTTCGTTGTTTTAAAATCGTTACACGACTGTTTTAGATTTTAAGATCGCTGACTTCTGGGTTGTAACGCCGTGTAGTCTGGTAGACGTTTACCGACGTTTCAGAGGCCCTTACTACCTCCATCATCAGTGTGAAGATGCTCTGATGACGCATGCGGGAAGGGCCACTGATACGTCGGAGAATTTCTTCGAGAAGACTCATCCCCGTGAGAACTTCAGATGCTTAATGTCCGAGTCACTGTGATTTTGTTGATGAGCAGGGAGACCATGTTTTTCATACCGAGTCACGTTACTGGATGAATTACAAAGGCAACTTTCAGAATTAATGTCCTAATGAAGGGATAATTACGTCGACTACAATTTTTCATTGACCGCTTGAAACAGTCGGCCAGTAGCAGGAACAATTACTCTTTGTGTGAGGTGTCTTATGAGAAGACGATAGTTTCTTTCTGTCTAACATTTTCCTTACCATAAGTTAGTTTCTTCTTTCAATAGCGTCCTCGTGTTTAGATCTCTGTCTCCCACGTGATGTGTTACCACGAGGGTTTTCAAACACAGCGACGTGTACATCCATCCCAGTCGCATAATCACACGAGCTCAAGAACAAATATTGGAGGTAATGTTGTGTTTTGTTACATGTCCGTGTTAGTTAATGTTTTTTTTACGTTAAAATATTTTCATGATAAATTTATTTACAAATAGTTTCAAAATTCGATCTTTCGTAAGAGCCAGGGATGACGTTTTATAATCGATGGACAAGGAAATTCTTTTGCTACATCTGTGACTCGAATTTGCTGTTCGCCCTGTCTCAGTTGCTCAAACTTTCGTGTATAAGGACGCCTGCACGCACGCACACAATAACAATAATTATTAGAACAAATGAATTTGGATTCTGAAAAGGATTCTGTTTAAAAATGTCATTTCCGTTTTAATTTCTGGAGCATTGCTACGTGTTCCCTTCTGTAGTTTTGGAACTTATCTCAGCACAATTAAAGAACGGAAGATAAGGCCCGAGGCGTTTGATATTACACCGAGGTGAGGAAAATGGGTAGACTATGTAGCACGCTCTGCCCACGTTGGGGATCGAACCCCGGTCGTGAGGTTATCGAACGCTGTGAACGTAATAAAGAATAAAGTTTTCCTGAGAAGGCGAGGATTATATTGAGTAACAGAGTGATTATCGTCTTTGAAGAAGTGTTCTGTTTCATGAAATTAGTTTTACTGTGTTCATCAATACAAAAAAGTATCGATAATACCTTAAACCGCATTCAACTGTCATAAACCTTCCCATATATGCTATATATCAGTGGTATTCAACCTTTTTTTGTTCGCGTACCCCCAGATATAATTTCTCTTCAACTTTGTACCCCCAAAGTTGTTGGTGTATAATTCAACTTATACATATTATATAATCTACTTCTAAAATAAATTTAATAAATTACATTACTGATTATTCAGTGTTTATCATAAAATAATATATATTTTTTTTAAATTTCACGTACCCCCTAAGATGTCTTCGCGTACCCCCGGGGGTACGCGTACCCCAGGTTGAATACCACTGCTATATATCACATAAATCTATAAAAGTCTTAAAAAAAACTATGAATTAAATATTTCCAATGATCCTACCAGTCGAATTTAGGAGATACTCCTACAACAAATGCAGTCGATAGAGAATCATTAAATGAGTTAAGAAACACAACACACGATCCGCCACTGACAACTTTGTAGAAAGGATCAGGCGACAGAGAAGCTGACAGATAAGGAATGTGCTGAAAGGTGAAAGTGTTTGAGTACAGGAGAGCGGGAATCAGCCAATGATGGGCGCTTTGTACGCCACGTTCACTCATAAAGACATCAAAGACAAAGTGACGCTCCGAAAGTCCCTTCTTAAAAGTTCCACGGACACAGAATTGTATCTTGGGTTTCCTATGGCATCTTAACGTTGCCGGACAGAGACGCGTAATGGATGCTCAATTTGTAACTTGAAGTTAGTAACTACAAACTTCAAATTTTTCAATTCATAGTGGAGAATCCTTCGATCCTTTTCTCTTCTCGGACTGGGACCTGTTCATATATGTTCTTGGCAGATGATCCAGAAGTGGTTTGCCATTGCCTTCTTCTGTGTGTGAATGGAGTAATTGTTGGGATGCCACGGAGGAAAACTCCGTGTTGCCTAGACCACGGCCTGGCCCAACACAAGTTATAAATTCGGGCACCACCGGGAATCGAACCCGAGACCCCAGGATTACAAGGACAAAGGATAAATTATCTTAAAGTGAAAGTATTTTTTTTAGTGTTCTGTCTGACGACAGGTCCATATGAACAGGATTCTTCCATCCTTTTCTCGGACTGGGACTTGTTCATATACGTTCTTGGCAGATGATCCATAAGTGGTTTGCCATTGCCTTCTTCTGTGTGTGAATGGAGTAATTGTTGGGATGCCACGGAGGAAAACTCCGTGTTGCCTAGACCACGGCCTTGCCCAACACAAGTTATAAATTCGGGCACCGCTGGGAATCGAACCCGAGACAGAACACTAAATAAAATAGTGGAGAATTCTGTACGTCGGTTTGCGTTGTATTGCGTATACACTCTCTCCGCCTAAGTGGTTAAAGACGAGATAGTCAAAATTAGAATTTTATTTGTGTATTTAACTGTTTAGAGTCCAATGGTAACTTATATTCCATTTGTTTTAACAACAAATAAGTCCGAATTTTTTTGTTATGTGTTTTGTAAGATTCTGTCACCATTTCGATGTTTCACACATTTGAGTCGAAACTGTCAGTTTGTGATCGGCGAAGATTTGAACCCCCAAAATTCTCGTGAAACTGTCAGTTACTAACGCACCGAGGTACATTAGTCCCAATGCGGACATATTAAGATTACTGACCTCCAGACCGGGTATTCATAATCGATCACATGACTGACGAGCTGATTGTAGAGCAGGACACAGTTTCGGGCGGAGAGGATGCTTCTCCTGTCGATCTCTGGATCATGATTGGCTCCATCTCACGTGCCCAATTGCGTAGCTTCACCTGAGGATGGGGGAGAGCCATCTCCCGAAACGTAGTGGGTAGAAATCTCTGACTTGAGCAATTTCGCCCGTTGTTAGATTTTTGGTTTCCTGGGCGTTTGGTTGGTGTGTGTGTGTGTGGTCGCTCACAGATCGAGAAGCAGATACATCGATTTACATAAAATTCAACATGCCTTATCCTTGAGACAAGGGAGAGATTATAAAAAGGTCAAAGCTCTGGGAAACTTGTCTTTAGTTCGAGTCTTGGTGAGGGAGTTTCTTATAAATATTTAAGGAAGAAAGGTAGGAGATGGCGAAAGATGTCAGAATCTTAAACCTAAACAAAGAAAACCTGTCCTAGGTTCGAGTCTCCGTGAATATATTTTCTTTTACTGGATATGTTGTTTCGATAGAACAACAGTGCCAAGACCAGAGTTGTTTGTTTCAAAGACGATGTTTTAGAAACAGTGTCTGTACCTCGAAGAACTCACCTGGGTTTAATTCCATGTGAAGACGACTTCCTTAGTTCGGAAACTAAACACAATAAGAGGACAGCGACAAAATAGTTTTTCCTTTTGTTCTAGAGAGGAGATTACACGAAAAATAAGCCATGACCTCAAATAAGTGTCATTTGTTCACGTCATGACGAAAATACTTTTGTAGCTCAGAAGCTAAACACAATAGAATAATGGCGGTTCAAACAAAATTGTTTGATTCGATGGAAGATTACAGGAACAGAGGTCACAAATGCGACAACTATCCTGGGTTCGAGTCCTGGTAAATGTTTTGGGTTTAGTGATAATTTATTCCTGTGATTGGATAAAAAATTTCTTGGATATTATCCATCGTCTAGTAAATATAAAACGTAAAACGACGTTTCGGAGATAGGGATTAGCTCTATCTAGTGGGCCCAACTGTGTAGGAACCTGAAGACGGAGATAGAGTCCCATCTCCAAAACGTCGTTTTTTACGTTTTATATTTACTAGACGATGGATAATATCCAAGGAAATTTTTATTCAATTGACTCTTCACCATCGTCAAGAAGTTTTAGATCTGATATTCCTGTGATGTTTAACCATGCGTATCAAATTATTAAAAACATGGGAGATTTTGTGAAATAAAGATCGAAAAATGCAAACCTTTGTCCAATTCCCCAGCAGTAATTCTGCGGGTACTGTGTTCGTTTTTAAAAATATTAATGAGGCGAGCTTCGACTTCAAAGGATAATTTAAATATTGTAACCGTTTGCTGATGGCAAGGGTCAAACCGAGTGACGTGCCAGGCGCTCTGATTCGTCCCCCCATAACGGGAACGCGCCTATAAACCATATTCAAATTCATTGGTCAGTCTCAGTGAGGCGATGGTTGTAATGCAATCGTCACCCCACATCTGGAAAGGGTTCATTCCACGTCTGGAGTGGTTTAAGTGTATCTTACTTAACAATTTGAACGCCCTCTCCCTCTAGACGGAAACTCGAGGAGAGAGACGTTCAAGCGACTGAGTAAGGTCACTTTCTTCCAATTTAACACATTTAACAAGTCTAAAATTTAATAAGTTTAATCAAATTTTAAATGAAGTAAGGCTTACCAAATATCATCTAATCACGCGTCCTTCGTTTACATAAACCAGATTAATATGTCAAAGCCTGGTTTAATCTTCATCTCAAGGTTTAGCCCGTTCGGGAATCGAACTGCGAACCTGGACTGGCACAATATATTTAATTCAGCGCAAGTTTCAAATAAAGTTTGTCAGAAGATTTTCCTCTACCGGAAACATCCAGGAACTCTTTTCAGCCTTCGAAGGCTCTCACATATTTTGCATTCCCTGGCCATTGCAGCCGGACACATACGTCGTGTTCCGTTACTGTACACCGAAGTCATTTCTTCTCTCTGTCCTCTGTCCATCTAATATGACCGTTTTCCCATTTCAGTGGTGTCTGTTTATGAAACAACATAGTTACGTGTCTTACGAAGGTAGTCACCTATCGGACACCTGAGTAGACCCATCAAGTTGGTGTCTTTGTTTAGTCACGTGACAAATTGAACCAGTTGCTGGTTATTGTGTGGTGGTCCAACTGAGCTTCGTAGCGATTACTTACGGTGCACTCAGGGCTTTGAAACAACTCTTTCGTACACGGCGTCTGTCAGTGGGACAGTTCCTCGTGGTCGTAGAACCTCACGATTATTATTTCTTTTAAACTTTCTTGCATGAGACATAGTTTTGATCTCCATCTGTCATTTAAAGTTACAAGGAAATTATCTTCTTAGAATCAGTTCAGTGAACTTCTTCATGAGAAAACGGTCCATCACAGATGTCTTGAAATAGAGCAGTCTCGAGTATTGTGACCCTCGTATAATGCGACGTCAATGCATATTTGTTATTTGGGATTGTTGTTTTAGGACGTAAAGTGACATTTTTCCTAACCTGCACCACAATAAATATTCTCCAACAAACAACATTAGACTACATACAATTGCTTTAAGTAACAACGCTCAGTAAATGAAAAATATAAAATTATTGGTTTGACTGAAAGGCTACGAATTACCCGTCCGTCTGAGAGGCTGTTTTGGGCTCGAAGTGGACCAGTGGTCAATTTTCTGTACAGAGTCTGGATGGGCTACGCCCTTCTGACTATATTTCTTTTCTATCGTTCCAATTAATAACATAAAATAATTTAACGTCCACACCGAACTCATCCATTAAAACTTAATCTAAAATTATAACATTCTCAGTAGACACTGCATCTTGTTACATTTTTGGTATCAAAAAATGTAACAAGCTGCAGTGTCTACTGAGAATGTTATAATTTTAGATAATTTTAAACAACATTATTTTAAGTTTGTGTATAGACGGAAAATAAAAATATTGTATAGAGATTATTGTGTTTTAAACAATGTCTCGATTCCAAAACTGGCATTCATAACCACTTGAGTTAAAGTCCACAGGTTTGGAAATACTGGTATATACCATACAATATCACACTCAATTACGTTTCGTTGGCTGTGCCTAGCCCACACAAGTGTCTGACACGTGCGTTCAAGTCTCCGACTTAAATCGGTGAGAAGAGACGGCCAGTCACAACATTATCACTCCCTCAGACAGCTCACATTCACTTAACAGTTTCATATGACGAGTCCAGCCACTTTAAAGTCAGTGACCTTAGAATTATGTGTATTGTGTGACAGTTCAGTAAGTCTGAGCAAGGTTAATGGAGATTATAACAGCTGATGCTGTGTCATTTGCGTGTTGAGTGAGTTCGGTCTCAACTTAATACGTACAGGAGAAGTTGGGATCTGTTACGATGAACTGGATAACTATGCAATTAGGCGTGGTTTTCTTCCATATTATCACGAGACCATATGGGATCACGTGACACCACACCAGATCATATTTACTCTGAATTGTAAAGTTGTTGATCTCAGTAGTGGATTCAAATGTTACTTTCTGATTATCATATTGCACTGAAATCGACAGAAAGATGATTTTAAAATATAAAATTTGAATATGTAATCTGCTAAGCGCCGGTCACAGTGGCCGCGCGGTCTGAGGCGTGCGCCTTGTGTGGCTTGGACACTGGGACCATGGGTTCGAATCCCAATCAAGTCATAGGTGTTTGTCCGCGTTTTTCTGTGTTGTACTGGTAGAGGCCTTGCGACGGGCTGATCACTCATCCAAGGAGTCCTACCAAATGTCTAAATAGATCACGCAACCTCCAAAAAGAGAGGAAATACGATAAGGAAAAGAAGAAAAATCTACTAAGCCTTTAATAGTGCATTTCTATGATTAGCGTATTAACTGAGTGCATTACTTAATTGAGTTAAAGTAGATAATTTTGATTCGTCGATCCTTGGCTATCCCGATAAATGTAGGGGGCTCTGATTTAATTGTACGTGCCGAGTGGAATTTGATACTCTTTCGTCAATTGTGGCTTTGTACCACGTTATGTTAAAGTATTGTGTAGTTGAAGTGTTCTCATGAAACCAAAGGAGAGTCAACTGTGGAAGAAAGTCTGAGAAGAACACATGGACCTGAGATATAATAAGTAATAGGAAATGGAGACGATAAAGTTGAAAATTTGTTAAATTCACCTGATTTTGGTAAAACGATTGAAACAAAATTGGTTAATACGTTGAATGCTTCGAGGATGTTATAAACATGCGGGCTAATAACTCATGTAGATATAAAAATATGACTGTTATGAGGCCATCACACTGCTGAGGGGAAATTTTAACCCCGAACTAATTCAGAGCTAAAAATTATGATATAATTTTCGATTTTATATATACCCACTATCACACACAAACCTATATTTTATTCTAACACATTATCAACTTTAATTTAAATATAAAACAGCGATACACAAGTATTTATGTGGCATGTATTTCAAAATTTACAGTTAAAATTTTGGTACGTCAATCATGTTCAGGAAATGAGGCGGGTCTCATAAAATATTAGAGGTCAATATGCGGCCTGCGGACCAAGAACTTGACGTTCATGGGCTAAGGAGATCTAACTCAGTCTTAATTACGTGTATGGACGTAATGAGTCATCATCGTTCAGTGCGTACGAAACGGTCAGGGTGAGAGGCGTAGTCAAGGTCACTCGTATTTTGTGGCTAAGTCCCACGCCGAACAAGGCTCAGTTGCTAAACCAGCTTCCTGGCCTTTACGTGCCGAACAAATAGCTAATCACTCACCCCCGTTTGCTCTACAATCTAACCTAACCTCACTTTTACTTCATCGCGAAATAATGTACGAGCTTTAACCAGTCAAGTGGAGACGTAAGTTTCCATAAGTTATCCTCAACTTCTTTGCTCGAACACGCGTGGCAAATGGAGCCTTGATTTCATTGTGTATAAGCAGGTTAGCTCAGGATATAATATTTGTGGTATCCGGTTCGATTCACGATCGCGAAATATTCTCTTTTAGGTTTCTCTTGATTGTATGCAGGGGATGATAATTGAGGTCACATTCAAACACCATAACCCCTTCATTCCTTGTCACATTAGCATGTATCTAACATGGATGTATATAATTCCCAACAGAGAGCCACTGTATCACTTCTGAGCATCTGTTTGGGTTATGATAAGCGTCAATTTTTACTGGATCCGAATTTTTGTAACGACATCCACGAAAACCTTGCATATGGAATTGTCCTGAACCAACATCGTCCGGTTTACATTCCCTTAACTGGTTTCTAAAAGATAAATTTTAATATTATCTTCATAATTTACAATTAGGTCTCTAAATCGATGTCACGTTTTGAGGTTTTTAGATAAAAATTATGTGCGGTTTATAATGATTTCTCCACGTATCACTGTATAACTTCTTCAGTTGGCATAGCATCGTTAATGCACCTTTCATTAATCTGTTTCGTAAGGTTTTGTGACTTATTGCATATCTTCGCCTTTAACATTTCCACTTTAGTATAGCCCTGAATTTTTACCTAATTCATCTTCTCTATTTCCTTCCGTTAAATTCTCTCTTAATTCATCTTCTCTATTTCCTTCCGTTTAATTTTCTTTCCTTTGTGTCTTAATTATTTATTTATTTATTTATGTATTTAATTCTCTTATTTTCCATATCCTTCTCAATTATCACTTGTTTTTATGTCATCTCTCATTCGGCGTTGTTCAAATAGCACAGTCGAAATAACACCATTAAATAAACTAACAAACAGAAGTGAAAAGGTTTGTTACTAAGTGAAGTTTTGGCTTGCAAACTCGTTCTGTGTTCCCAGATGTAGCGAGGAACAATCCGAAATTCAAATGAAGCCGCTGTTATCTGGAAGCTTGGCTTGAGTGGGCACTCGAAGTCCATTAACGAGTGGCTCCAAACAAGCGAAACGCTGCTTCCGTGACTGAAATTAATTGAACGTTATCAGCTCAGAGAACAGTAATTCAAGTGTCTGTAAAATCTATTCCACTCGAGAGTCACTCTGTGTAATGCTCGGCAAGCTCTCAAGTGCACATGTACTATTCAGCGTATTAAATTTCATATCTTGTTTCCACGAAATTTTTTTTAAATTTTGACAGTTTATTCGTCAGTTTGCGAGTTTCTGAGACTAGTGACTTGGTAATATATAACCTCACTTATTTATACCCCATTTTAATAGTTTTATTTTCATATATGATTCTTCATGTAAATGCCAACCTTAACCTCAAAAATCTTCATCGAATTTCGTCGTGTGCTGATGGCAGATCTGGATCGTCTAATTGTCTGATACGTTTACAGACGAAGACCTTCGTTTGAATAAATTCCCCCGCGAGTCATTGAGATGTGATTTTATCTGATATTAACCTAATTTTTATGGGGATGCTTTCCGATATTTTTATGACGGAGATACTTGAATCAACTGACAAACGTGCTAGGCATGAGAGCATATTCACTGTGAAATATAAATCTTTTGATGTCAGTAGTCTGTGATGGCGGAATCAAATACCACTTTAAATTTCACTGAAATCAACAGAAAACTAATTTCAAAGCATATTAATTTAAATATATGATCTACTAAGCCGTTAATAGTTCATTTCTATGATGAGTACATTATTTATTTGAATAAAATTTGTGTTGTCTCGTAGAAGTTTATCTACGTTTCAGAGATTCTTGCTGCCTCCATTATCAGGGTGGTGATGAATGCAACGAGCTCCTGTGACCGCCATCTTTAAAATAAACAGCTTATTTCTGTAATATTAATGTTACGGAATTTGGATTTTACATTTGGATGTGTGTTATTGTCTAGGGAAGTTTTCTCACAGAATTGCAACACTCACGAGGGACATTTTGATTCTTGTGGTGGCATTACCACGGCTGAAAGATTTCTTTTGCAGCTGATGATAAAATAATTTTGTCTAGCTATTCACTACCGATTTTGGGGCATGCCCTCTCTGTCAACGCAAATCTGAGGCTAATGCACCGCGTACTATGAAATTACTGACGTTTCTTATAGTAAATTGCCATGTTTCGGTCGTCACAACCTCGTTTGTGAATCTACGAAACTGTCATGAGATAGAAACACACCCACTTAATGAATGTTGCGTTATTAAATGTACTTGTTGTTCCTGGAAGTAATGGTGAAGGTTGGAGTGAAACATTTCCTTGTGGTTTGCCATATATCACGTGATAAGAAAGATTGTACCTCTGTTTGATCGGATACACCACTGAGGCGTGTAATTTTATTATTTTTAAAATTCTTAATTTTGTAATTAACTTCGGTTTTATTCCTTATTTGTCTTGTACACATCAGCACTTTTAAATCTCGCAGAAGAATGCTTGATGTCCTAATTATGAACATACTGATTTAACAGATTCTTACAGAAAATCACAGTGTAATAATTATTACAACGTCTCTGCATTCGGAGGTCCCACGTTCGAGGCGGTTAATTATTTCTGCGTATTTTCTTCGTTTTACTCAGTTAATCTTGACAATGTATTTAAAATTATTCGTTGTCAGGACTTTTTCCATCGTCTTTTCTTTAAAAAAACCCACGACGTTTCGGATGCTGGTTTTGTCTCCGTCTTCAGGTGAGAGGTACCTACTCTGTTGGGATCTAGTCTCTGTCACTCGAATAATTTTAAGTGTAATCTACCGTCGTCAAAACCCTTTAGAATCGAACTGTAGCAATGCACCTTGAAGTTTCCGTTCATATGTTTCTCAGTTTGTATATTAAGGAGATTGTGTAAACGTCTTTTGATCTTGTTACAAATAGTGACAATGTGAATGTTCGATGGAATGTCGAAAAGTCTGCAGAAATGTGTTTAGATTATGTACGATGTGCTGGTTGGTTTCCACATGAAGATGTCTTAATACTAATTATTTCGTTCTTTCAAGCCTGTTTATAAATGTTTTCATAAATACATTATCACAGGACGAAAAATAACCACGTAAATAATGTACTGAGTAAAGACCTCCGAAACGTCGGTATATTTTTTACCAGATTACATTAAATCTCACGTAACCTACCAAGAAAAAGGTTTCTTTGGATGTTGTTCTGAAGTTCTTGTGAAATGTTTGCAAGATAAACCGCGAAGCTTAATATTTCAACTCAGGTAACGCTGAATACTTAAGAACTTGGACATTTATTTTCACACTCCGGGTTTCCTACAGGCCCTGCTATCTGCATCTGGAATGGCTGACACTTACAAGGAAGCACGGATATAAAATGTCTTTGTGTCGGATTTAACACATTCCGCCATCACCTTTATATGGCACACTGCCTGGGAATAAAACTGATTTACAAAAAAAAATGTACCTGTTACAGGGGCGAGCGGTTTTATCCCATGGCTACGCCGAAACAAGGAAATCCTCTTAACAGCATCTTTGTCTTGGTCCAGCCAAGATACGCCCCTATAATTTTCAACTGATCACTGATCTGACATAGAACGAGTAATACAGAGAGCTGTACCCACACGTGTGCTGTGGGGATGATAATAGAAAAGAATGTTATGATTTATACGAAGTCGACCCGCCCAAAATCAATCCCTTCGTAAAGTACACGGTGCTTCAAAAATGTAAAATGCGAATATAAAAGAAAAATTTCCCCCCCGACTGACGCTTCTAAAATTTGAGATATTTTACTGTAGTCTCTCCGACAGAATGAAATGTTTATAATTATCTACATTTATTATTGTCATTTATTTTAAATAACGGAATAACCGAATAATTTAATTTTAATTAAATACATTCATTATTTGAGATAAATTAAAATATGATATTTCTTACCGTTTATTAACTGTGTCTAAACATTTAAAATTAAATATACTTTTTTATATATATTTAAAACTTAGACAGAGTAGAAAACAAGATTAATAATTATTTATCTCATTATGGTTATAATTTTAATATGAAGTGAAAATTTCGCGGCTCACAGGTTGTACATCACTGCTCTAAGGCAATGTTTGTGGTTTAAAAAATGATTATATTATCTATTCATACCCAATAAAAGTGTAATGATACTGTAACACTGATATCGATGTAAATTAGGTTGTTTTTTGTTTTAAATTCTTGATTCCATTTCAAAATCTTAGCGTTTGATCAACAAATTATCGTTTAATGAACTTAGTGACGACATCTGCCTCGAGCAGGGTATGAACAAATTACATTCTTCATTGCCATCAACAGCTTATCTTCGTCTTAGCTTAATCACACTTTTCCGCTGTCAGCCGGTCGCCACGTGCCTTTGTCTCGTTAAAAAGACGTCTTTCTTAAGGGCAAGGCTTGTACAGAATAGTCAGGAGGTTAATTAAATATTTTCTGAGCAATCGTCACTCTACTAGAATTCAAATTTGATCCTGCATGCACATAAGAGAATTTAATATCAAACAAAGACATGATACCCGAAAAATAATACGTATTTATTCGAAATCTTCTTAAGTTTGTTAGGAATTTGAATTTCTAGAACAACATTGAAACAAAATTATATGGTCCAAAATTTATAAGCTGACAGACTTTCTGAATATGTAAGACTACAATAATTTTTATTTTATTTTAAATGTGACTACTAGGAAGATCTTTACATAAATTGGAAGATAAGACTAAAAATTCGAAGAATGATACGGAGTTGTGGACTACAGTCATACTGGTTTAGGGCAAATTACACTGGCGGGCTGATTAAAGAATAGAATGGCCAATGAGAATTTTTCACCAGTTATCAACTTTCTGATAAAAAAAAACGTCTTGAATATACTTAGACGCCATTGAGGTTCGATTAAGGCGAGATAATGGGGGGAAATCATCAGTAGTTGGATTTTAAGATTTGCAGACTCGACGTTGCCGGAATTCGCCGTAAGGTAGATCTCAAAATCTCTGAAATGACGACTGATGACCTAAACTAGGTTTAAACAGGGAATCCTGGAATCAAGAGTCAGCTGATGAGCTATCGTGCTTAGTTGAAGGCAGTGTCAAGTTTAAGAACCGCTGGACCGTCTTTAAAGCTGTTTCTGGAACCAGACTGTCATGATCTTATCTTCTGCAGGAGAACGCCACGGACTTGGCAAATTAATTGACTTTATCTGAACATCATTTGACACTTTGGAAGCTTGGTGATATCGGAAAGCTATAAATACCAAGCGTTTGCTCAGGTTAAGGCGTGAATTCGTCTAAAGACGTAATGAATTTTGTTTAGAAGCGTTTCTGCAATCGACTTTTTATTGTCCCATTGGTAGGACTGTTTGGTGAAATTTCCCCCGTGTCTTCAGGGCCAGGAAGACCACTTTACCATTCTGGTGGACCCTACAGATGGCGTGGAAGATCTGCCCAAAATAACGTCTCTGCTAGGAATCGAATTTCGGTCTTTCAGATGCTTTAGTGACTGAGTTATCCAGAGTGGTCGTAATAATTAATGAAGGCATTAATTATTATTTTATTAAGATATTGATTATGAGTTTGGTTACCCTAAAAAAATGTAGTTTTTGTTACTTATATGTTTAAAACGACTTACATGTTCTGCCACAAGTTCTTTTCTGATTTTTTTTTGAAACTCAATATAAAAAAAGAATATATATTTGTGACAGATTCACTGTAATTTTAAAGCGTCAGTTTCGAACTGAATGATTAATAGTTATGTCTCTCAACCTGTGGGGAGGACGCATTCGTACTCTTTGAGATTCATGTACTGTGAAAAATATTTCTCTGTCCTCCAGGGTGGACGAGACATGAGGACGGACGTTTCGCTATCATTTTATGTGATCAGTTCAGGGAGGGAGGTTTGGATGCTCGCGGGACGTGTAGTACGCACGTGAGAAACGAGAAATACACACAAAATATTGGTCGAGAAATCCGAAGAGGATTGTAGAGTGAGAAAAACAAATATGGAAGGAGAACAGAATATGGATTGAACTGGCTCAGATTACGATCAGATTTGTGGGCTTTGTAAACATGGCGCTTCTGCGCATCTATCACGTGACCTCTTGATCCAATCAGCGGAGTTGTTTATGACGTATTCATTTACTTCAGGCGTGAAGCAGTCGCCATTTTGTAAATCAGTGTCTTCACCTGACACCTTCGTTTAGGTCGATGAAATTAGTTGAATGTGTGTGGATTCTTCAAGATAAAAATATGAAACAGGTTAATTGTTCTGACGTAAGCTTCATTTATGACTCAATCCTGTGTTGGGCAACACGGAGTTTTCCTCCGTGGCATCCCAACAATTACTCCATTCACACACAGAAGAAGGCA
>NW_019060325.1:66812-96792 GCF_000696155.1 Zootermopsis nevadensis | reverse complement strand
GTCAGACAGAACACTAAATAAAAATATAATAAATAAATATAATTATAACACTTCGTTCACCGTAGGAAAGCGAGATTTACAGTCGTGACTGAAGCTCGCGTCGATGTACATTTAAATCAGATATAATAAAGATTCCAGTGCTCTGTCTTTAAGAGACCTTGTGATATACTTCCTCAAAGTAATTAATGATATATAAGATTTCTTTTAAATATTTCGTGAGTGACCGCACTGCCATCTGGTAATAATGTCCATTATTTTAACAGCCTCTCTGCCGCTTGTCAAGAAGACAAACGAGGTGCTAAATCAGTTGGGCTCCGGAACTTTCTCTGCATTATTAGTGATCAATTAGCATGTCATTTAACGACTCTGTTTAAACTGCGTTGGTCGTATAACGCCGAATGAGGAGGAAAGTCGATGATGAATCGGTAAGAATTAAGAAGGTGATGTTCATACTGGGATCAGCAGCTTGGAACTGGTTTCTAGGGAATTCGCCATAACCATCTTTGTTTATGCATTTATTTATAAGAATTTAACCTAACCTATACAGGCAAAGTACACAGTCTGTGAACAAGAGATGAAGATATCTGATATTCGAACGGTTTAACAGTTAACCAATATCGTTGAGGTACGTTCGTAAAGGTACAATTGTCTGATCACTCATGTATGGTATTTAGTTTCAGAGTTTTGTGTAGCGTCAGTTATGAGTGGACTGCTGAGTGGTCTTCAGCGTAAAATATTCGAGGCATGTCCACACTGAGTTCACGTAAGCTGCTATTTGCATTTACTGAACCTCGTTTCTCTTACGGCCTTGTCAGAATTGGGGAATGCATCGTATTATTCTTAAGAGAACGTAACTGGATATCCGAAGGGAAACGTATTCTCTTTAATTGGTACCAGATGGTCCTTATTTGTGTCTCGCTGGTCGTAGTTGAGAATCGCTTATGAGCAAAAATGGCTGCGACTGGATACAAAAATGTTTTCAATAGGAATTTTTTTTCTCGAAAATGTGTCATCACTTTCGTAACTAGCGACTTCATAGGCCTCAGACGGTGTTTGTCTGCCCCCCCCCCCCGTAGGATCTCAGTTTGGATGAGTCCTGAAAAATCATAAATAATACAATTTATTAAAATTTAATTATTTTTTTTATTAATAATTTTTATTGATAATTAAATAATTATTTACTCGAGTTTCAAGCCTTGTTTTTTAATGCATGGACGTAAAGCCCATAGGAGAATCGCTAAATTTTGATTAAATATCGTATGAGCGTTGGTTTAAACCCCCCCCCAAAAAAAAACCAACGACGTAAACACGAGTTCGAACTGCCCCGTTAATGATCGTCATACATGCGCGCAATCTGGTGGCCGGTCAGCGCAGCGCCGACCGTTCCCCCTCCCCACCCACCTCTCCCTCCCCTCCCGCGCCCAACAGCTGTCAGTACTCACGCACCTGCTCAGTGAAAAACATATGACAACAGACGAACGCGGCGCACGAGATCTGTAGCAGACCGCGTCTCGTGCGTTGCATTCAAAGTCGCGTCTGTCCCTTTGAAGAAGCAGGACGAAACGATTGATTTTAAATACAGCTTTGCCTGTTGAGAAACCGCAGAGGCTCATGGGGGGAAACGTCACCTAAACTGCCTAATCCACTTACTACAGAACTGAAACATATGTTACGCCGATTACAAAGCACATCTTATAATCCTAACATCAGTTATACATCTTCGCGTGGTTTACACATGCAATCCATGAAACAAAAAATATTAGTTACGTGTTGTCTGTCTGTCCGTCTGTATCTGTCATGTCCTTGAAATAAAAATAGATTCTATTAAATTGTTATTTGTGATTATGCAGTAAAGTATGCTTCTTTACGTAGAGTTTCGATAGCTCTACTTAGACTCAGTTAAAAGTTCAATTATGACATCGGTTTTCTGAAAATGACTCATATTCCACTGGGATACACAATAAAAGATGTAGCTCATTAAGATCTGTATTTGTTCTGGGAAATTTCGCCGATTTGACTACAAGATTCTGATAGATGTTTCACAGGGGCTTGCTGCCTCCATCGGCAGAGTGGATGACGTAAGTTTCTTGGAAACATCGTTTAATATCTGACTGACTAAGGGGTGGTTAAATGTGTGTGTGTAGTTAAAGGTTGGGATGAGACACGCCTTCCTTTGTCTTGGCTGTCTCCATGACTACGCGAGGACTTAAGGAGCCAATCGTCGAAGGGGACCGAAATCCTTTTGTCTCGCACACCCAGCCTCCGGGGTCCTTTCCCGGGGGTGAATCCGGCCTGGGCGTGATGCTGACCACTCACCCCCCCATCTAGTGACGAGGTGGAGAATGAGTAGGAGCGATACCCGCTCTCCCCCCAAGCGGCTACATGGCGTATAGCGAGACAGCTTTTAATTTTCTTACGTTCACTGCTTTTAAGCAGTTATTGAAAAAATGTTGTCAATATAATAATAATCACCTTTTATTACAACAATTTTCCAGAGCGTAAAAGCTGAAATATCAGGATGAGTTTTGGAGTAAATTGAATAGAATAATGTTTCAAGTTTATGGCCTAGTGACCCGGACAATGTTTTCCGGGTGACACAAATCAGTAGTCGTTTTTGTCGTCTTTAGACGACGTAATCTGCGGGTTTGGGGGACTTGAAGGTAACGAATGACGAATTAGAATTGTATGTCGACAGACAGAACCTCGTTAAGCAACCCTTTATCGAAGTTCGAACCGCAGGAATTATGAGGGCTGAGAAATCCGATCCAGGTCACTACGTGTGTAACCGGAATTAGACAAACTTCTAAAACGAAATTTAATTTCAAAATTATAGCCAAATTTCTCCTTCAGATTCTCATTTATTTCATCTGGTTTATTCAGATTTATATTAAATTCTAAAGCACTGATTTCTAGATCTTTGCTGGGCTCCTTGACTACGGGATTGGTCCATCACAGATTCAATGACGTCCTACCTCAAACGGGATTCAAACCCACTGCCCAAAGTATCAAGCTTCGAAAGTCTGAAACCGAGAAGGAATTTTTGCCAAACGGACTCATGTCTATTAACAGTAATTAACTACACTTGGGTACTAGATCGTGGAGTGAAATATCGAATTTTGAATATTATTTTTTAGTGGAATGAAATGTGATCGTCGGACCTACGAACCTGATGAAAAAAGATATATAAAACGCCATTTGCATATTTAAGTATTTATCACTTCGTGCATGATAAATCAAGACAGAGTCAACAATTAGGTTAGGTTAGATACAAGCACACAGTAAAACATTAGTTTCAGTACAGACAACTTAATCCCTTGTTATCTGTTTCAATGTAGCTAATTTAAGTACTGTCTTAGGTCACATGACCTAACCTATCACCTGATTTCATTTTCAATATGTCAACTACACTTAATACTTCGGAAATTCTACGCGGTTCATCAGATATCGATACATCGATCTATCGATAAGAATCGTGGTCGATATATTCGATATTGTTTCGCAAGTATTACACCCGCACGAAAATATTTTTCTCTCAATTTTATAACGAAATGATTTTTTTTATTTATAATTTTATTTAATTTGTTCTAAAATATCTTTATTTTTAAAACGAAACTGTGATTGTTCTGAATCAGTAAGACTCTCGAAGTCACTGCGTGCCTTCCTGATACATATCTCGTTCTTGTACTGTACAAGAGCGTGTTTTTGCCTCTCCCGCGGGTCTGACTTTAATGCCGCGCTAAGGAAATACTTCATTTAATTACACCGGACCACATGGTGCAAACATGTCACCTTATACCCAAATTTGAACACATTTAAGTTCGCAAATTTTTTCACAATTTCGCTTTGAACTCGAAGATTCCCCGGTTGTGACCAGTTTGCTGAATATCAGTTATCTTGACGCTGCCATAAATTCAGATGTTTTGTGTCCGAAGTTTCGTGGACAAAAACCTATAAGGTGCAGCTGGAAACACGTGCTGGAGACCTCAGTCAGATAGAATGTCGGCCCACATAACAAAACACTGGGTCTCTCGTCCTTTTGGGGTTAATTAACCAAAATATTGTGCCAGGGTATGTGGGACAGCGAATTAGCTCCATCCAGTTGGAAAAGAGACGATATTGGTTCGTTTCACTCTGTTTCTCTCCATACTCCAATATTTATTTATTTATTTTTAAGTTTATATTTATGGCATTCTGTTCCTCTGATTAGTAATTTTAATTGTTTAACTAAATGTCATCGAATGTCTTCCTACTTGTAAACAACATTGTAGAGATGCGATTTGTACAGGAGTACTCCTAGTTTCGACATGCACTATTTGCATTTTGATTTCCCTTAGCTGTTTCGAATAGCTTTGATAAAGATTTATTTATTGACAACAAAAATAAGGATCCACATTTAATATAACGTAATGTAGTTTAATAAAGTTTCTACCCGTCATTAAAATAACCTCAGTTTAAGTTTATGAACTGTTTTTAAGTTCAAGTTCTCATGACGACAGAGCAATCGATATTTGCCTTTGGGTCGTAACACCGCGTGGACTTTTAGATATAAGCCTGAAGATAGAGGCAGCATGTTCCTCTGAAACGTTCGTATCTACCTACAGGTCCACACAGCGTTTTAAAATCCAGAATATCACAACATAATTTATAAACTTTCGTTTAGATTTGTCGTTAATCAACTTTTTGACTTACGTTACGAATTATTCAATGTATTCAATCGATATGAAACATATCGACCTATATCGAGATTTCTCTTAACCTGTTATTGCAATTGTAACTGTGTTGTAAAGCCATATTTATATTACGCAAATAATGAGATGTAGTTTAACCCATGGGCAGAAGGTCACATGATCGAATCCCGAGCCAATCAGAAAGTTTAATGATCTGTGATTTTAATAGTGTTACACATTATTTCTGTTATTATATACATTTGTCGGACTTAACCTCAAAGATTCTCACGGCCGCCATGTTTGTGTTGGCTTAGAAGCAATATTTAATAAATAAATTTTACGTATCATATACTCGCTCACACCCAGGTCGACAGTGTATCTGAATCGAAACCGAAATATGAGTATCGATTTCATGTAACAGCCATATTGTCACTCTACGTTCTAGAAGAAAATTGTCTTTCCAAAAGTTGTGACCGTGTTTATTACGACACATAATTTTAGAACCTTATATCATGTGGCGTTATTCAGTGTCGTGGTCCAATCTGTTGGTATTACCGACAACAGGAAACTAAAGGTTAGACCTGCTTTTATATCGTATTGTATTTAATCGATATCCGTCCAGCGATTATCGATTTTATACATGTATACAGACAGTAGGACATTCAGACTACGTCTGTCGGACAAAATTTCGTACAGTTATGTTATAAAAGTACACTTAAAACGAAACTTCATAACACTAAGAGCCAACCGCGATTCTCCTCATCCAGGGACCTCTGAATCGGTTTATGCATTTGTTAGCGCGAAGTATAGTCACAAGGCAAGTTTTCAGCTCGCTATAAACACGTCGTAAATTACGGGAGGTTGAAGTGAAGTCTGACCTCGGGGCGTAGCGGTCTAGTGACAGTCACAGACCTGAAGAAAGTAACGATCACAGTAACGTTACTTTCTGCAGATATTACTACCGAAGTAACGGTAAGGAGCGGTGCCTGTTGTGAGCAGCTGATAGTCGCTCAGAAGGCCAAGAAAATCTCCGTTAACGCCTTACGAGCCTGATTTTTTCCCCAATCGATTTAATATTATCCTTCCATCTGCGTCTAGATCTTCCACTCGTTGTAATCTCTACAGGTTTTCCAATCACAAATTTTGTACACATTTCTAATTTCCCCCATGCATATACGCGTGTCCTGTGATCATCCAATTAGTGCGTAGTAAAAATTGAAAAAAATATCTAGTTCCTCATTAAATAATTATTTTTTATCATGTTGTGTACTTAATTCCTGATAGGTTCATATTTTCTCCTCAGGACTCTTAAGAAATACCAGCGAGCAATCTGTGTTTTACTCAGGCAATAACAGTGAAGCTTCACGTAGTAGATAACACAGTGCTCTGTATTTCAACATTTAAACTGTTAACGTCTGCGGTAATGACATTGGTATTAGAACGATGTGTCTTAAACTTCAGAACTCATAAATCTGCGACAGATTTACTGAATCCTTAAGCTACACGCGTGTCTTTCTGTCTGTTGGATTACGTCGATTATTAAGAATTCTTTATTTTAGCCTGCGAAAATCTGTGCTGTAACCTAACCAGAAAAGAAACACTTTCCTAGGGGGTGGGGGGGGGTGATAGTGAATTTCGAGGATTTTAGTCTGAATATGCCCTATTCGAGCCCGGGCCACGAAGAAATTTGTAACCTTACTGAGAATTTTGTGTCATCCCTCGACACCTCTACGCGAATTCCTAAATGCGTATTCAAATAGGCAACGGCAGTCTCAGTACCGAATCTTCGCCATTCAGGGCCATGTTCTTCCAATGTCACTTGATGATGGCAGTTGTAACCGGTCACTGCCTTAAGATTTATAGTTTTTACATTTTGAAGAACTATTAGGCACTTATGTGTTTGAAGAGACCACATCAAACCACTTTTGAATAAAAATTTGACGTTTCTTGAGGCGAAAGTTTGCGACTACTTCCTGGAGTAGGTCATGCCTGGTATTGAGATGTCTAGACGTTTATCACCCCGATCACGAAAACAAATTGTCAGACCCTCCGTAAATCAGCTCAGTTAGGTTCATACATTCGCCAAATACTTCCAAAGTCCATATTATCATACTTACAATGGTTTTCCTAAGTCATTATAGGATGATTTCGAAATAAACCAAAGTCTCCTCTGTGTCTGTCACATAATTTGTAAGCTCTGTAGTGGATAAACTTCAATTATAAAACCTAACCTAAATCCCTTCGACAAGAAATTGAACCCGTCATGGTGCGAGGACCACAACGCAGCTCAGGGAATTCATTAGTGTTCTGTGTTCTCAACAGACGTCGCCACAGGACTGTTACACTGAGCATGCGCGTCATTTCACTTTGCGATCCACTCAAATTAGCACGACGACCCAATTTTGGGACGCGTCCCAGAGGTTAATAACCACTGTACTATCCAAAAACCAAAACAGAAACCTGAGACAAACCTTTCTTTTTTTCGGCGAGGCGTGGTCACAACCGTTACGAGCTGCCAGTAAAGGTCGCCCACAGTTCAAATGTCCCTGACTTTCCATCACTTTGCCTTTCTCACGCCCACGACACAAACAAAGGATCGACAACTTCTTAAAAAACGAACTGAGAACCTGTAAGTGGCGTAGGAGTGTCACGTCTGGGCTCCTCTGAGTGAGAGCAGCGCAAACTAACAAACAAACAAACACGGGCTAGGCCGCTCGGCCGCTCAAAGACTCTAGGGCCAATTGTCACCTGGGTGTGTCCTAGCATTGCAGACCACAGCCTGCTTTAAAATTAGCAGCTGTTGGTAATACGAAACCTTGTAAGGGTGGACAGAGGTCTCTTTCCTCTGCACGTGTCGTCCATGAATACAATACTTGAACAGCTGAAGATATACGTCTTATTGAGATTACCACGAAGGAATCAGCAATCATTTCCAAAATAATTGTTCATGTTTTTTGTTGAACAGTTAAAAATTGTATCTGCGTCTGTCAGAAAGACCCTTTGCAGTGAGAGAGCGTCTTATAGCTAGCAGGTTTCCAGCCAATGACCACTTGTCCTTCTGTTACGTATAGAATGATAATGATGATGTTAGCAAAATTTTGATTTATTGTTAGTGAATGTTGAAGACGTAATTTGGAAATTAGATTAAGTGTAGGGACTTATTAAAATATTATTTTATAATCCAGTCCGTACCGCAAAGGAAACAACACGTTACCATTACAAAGATCGATTTATTTAAGGTGTTAAATTAAGTAAATCCTTGTTTAAATTGGAGAATCTTCTGAAAGAAATAAATACAAAATGCAGAGAAAATTATTATTAAAGCTGATGGTACGTATTGTTACCATTCGGCTTTCAAGAGTTAAATCTTTGTCCAACTGCTCAGTCTGTTTTAAAACCCGAGTAGCTTCACGTTTCGATCGTCTTAGACCTATTTTATAAACACTGGTCTAATCAAAAGTCGTCTCGAAATTAATAAAGTTAGGTTTATACTCGTGTGTGCAGTGAACGCGAAATAGCTCCGAGCGTGGTTGGTCGGTACAAATGCACGTTATATCGCGTCTGTTGTCAGCGAAGGAAATGAACAGAATAGAAATAAGATTAAGATTTATGTTTTTGTTTAAAATACACGCGCGTGTATTTTAAATGTCTGTAACATAAGCCACGAGATTTCAAAGTGGAAAAGTCTGCGGATTCAATAAATTTAACGTCAGACACGTGTTTGTGCGTGCCATGTCAACACGTGTACCGGACCTCGGAATTCCGTGATGCAGATAAAGTAACCTAGATTTCGTTGTCCAAGACTAGACAGGACCTAGGAAATAATTAGGTTTCTGTATTGAAATTCGTGAGCTGATCCTTTTCATGTCTGAGTTACTACATGACAGTTCTGCAGTGACACGGAGAACAATAATTTTTGATATCCTGTGACGTCTTACAGTATTATTTATTTATTACAAATGACCAATTTTTAAACCTTATGTATCGAAGCTGATAGATTTTGGTGCAGATTCTAATCCCGTATAAGCGAGCATTTGTGTAGCGGATACAAAGTCTGTGATATTAGATAGTATTTGTTTGTAATTGGTTGATTTATAATTGGATTATTCTGTCCTCACTTTTCGTCATTTTTTTAACTAAGGTCATCACCATTCTGTAGTGGGACAAACTTATAAAACTTAAGTAGTTGATACGTCAGTTTAAATTTTGTTGGATTTGGAATAATCTAGAAGATTTGGCCGCTCGAAACGGTAATGATTTTTCAATCGGAAATATTCCGACTACGTAGACTGAGAATTTTCGTGGTTTACGTATTCGCTACAAAAGAAAAAGATTTTTTATCGATATTAATCGAACTGATTGAGACTCGAAGTTGATCGTTCCAGAGTAAGTGGCAAGATCGATAACCAGGAATCGATTATACGACGCCGTGATTACGTCTGCTTCAAGAAGATTAAGGTCTGGCGGACATATTGCAAAAATTGTGACGCGGGAAGGCTGTTATGTATTCCAGGTACCTCGTACGTGTTTTGTCACTGAGAGATGGGTCCTGTATTAAAATAAACGGACACAAGAAGAACGAATCAGAATGACAATTTGGCGTCGTGCGTGATAATACAAGAAATGCATACAAAATTTTAGTCGTGGAATTATAGAGTTACGTCTTGGGGAGTGGACATGAGTTTTTTGTGGTATTTTTTTTGAATTTAAACTTACGCGTGCTTACATTACGATTGTGAAATAATTATTTTATACATATCGCAGTTTTTTATCGCACGAAAATTTCTTACTTTCTAATTGTTTTAGACTACTCTAAATTTAGATTATTTTTCAGCAAACACTTTGAGTGTTAGACATTGAAAATAACGTTTATCCAACTTTCTTCCTGTTACTTCAGATCTGCACTATGACATTGCTACTTTTCTAAGTTTGATGACAAGTGAAGCTCCAGATGTTACTTAAATGCTAAGTAAGATCTTCTTTGTAGTTTGTCCTGTTCCTCAGACGATAACATTAAAGTACCTGGTCTTAGACGCGGCCATGACTCTTGAATGAAGGATATTTCTAATAAAGTGTAGTGCTGGCGAGGTTGGCAGCAATGTGAATTAAGAGAAAATTGACCTATAAAACGAAGCTAGCCCTTCGCTCGGTTGCTGTTGAAAAAGAACTTTGCTTCTCCGCCTTTACCCTGCAGGCACCACAAATCTCTGGAAGGGTGTGGACCACCCATCTCTCCTCACAAAAGGGCTGGAACCTACGCCCTTATATTCAACCTGTTGGTACAGTCACTACTAAAATAGAGTAACAACGACCAGAGATGAAATATTGTTATGAACTTACTTTCGTTTTGACTGAAATTATTTTTTCTGTGAGTGTATGCGTGTTTGTTGTGTGGTTAAATATCCTTACAACGCAGAAATTATCTACATTTATAGCGAAATATCTCCTACGTTTGTGGGCTAACAGTCGCGGAATGCCCCTTTGCTCTTTCCATGTTCCCGTTTCCTCTAACTGTGACGTAGCTCAGGCTCGGCGATATTTTGCTTCTAGGAATCGTCTTTCGCGTGCTGTTTACCCGCTGAAGTTTAATTTTCTCCCAAATCTTTGTAAGCACAGATAAAGTTTTTCTGTGACAAACGACAGATAATGCAGACTAAAACAAAAATGTACGAAACCGCCTTCTTGAAATTATTAATAATAAATTTAAAAGATTTTAAAATGTCAGAATGCAAAAACAAAATAAATGTGTCTGGAAAGATTTCTGTCTTCTGGGTTTGCAGTGCCTTTGTAATCTGACTGAAATTTACCGACGTTTCGGAGGTCCTTGCTGCCTCCATCATCAGGACCTCTGAAGCTTTGGTAAACTTCTACCAGACTACGCGACGCTGAAACCAAATATGTCAACCATCTTAGTAATAACGTACACTTTCTTTGGGTTAACTGTCGATTTTAACTTTTTTCAATGATCTTTTAAAATTCTACGTTACAATCCCAGGTTTTTGAAAACGCGTACCTGATTTATGCGAGACTCTGACCTGATATTACTTATACGTCGTTGTTCATTTGTTTTCAGTCCGTCTGCCGGGTCGATTTGTAACTCTCAGATAATTATCAGCTGCTTTTGATAACTAGACAGGATACCAATCTGCGTATATCTCAGACGCTCCACCAGCTTTACCCTTTCTACCCCCAACTGTCAATCTGAAAGCCAAATACGATTTCGCAATGCCGCCATGATGTTATTTCACCATGACGGAATTATTCAACTGCTCGTTCCACCTCACAGGTTTGCAGTTCCGCCATATTGTTTTTATCGATTGTAGAAAATTAAAAAAGTACGAACTTGAAGTGGCTTGGAATGGCACAACGTCGATACAGAGTTTTGTGGAATTAGGTAAACTGATTCAGTAGCTGAAAGTGAAAAATGCAGACGGATAAAATGGCGGTGATCTCGTCGTCCTGATGCAGCCTTAAGAAAGGAAACTATTCAGATGTATAAATACGCGTTTTTAAACATGATAGCTCAATTTTTAAAGTGACGGATTGCGTTTTGTGTAAGCGGGGTTCGGTTTCCTTCAAGGACAGGGACCGTATTTTTATTACCTCGGCCAGTTCGACACTGAGGCGCTCGTGTCGTCCGTCCAGCGGTGTAATGATCAAACAACAAAGAATCGAGTGGGCGTGGGTCTAAGGCTCCGCATATTCCAGACGGGAACGGATGCTGTGGTATAGGACAGATTGAAAAAGAAATCCTCTGTCATGTTCGTTGTAAAAACAAAAATTTAAAATTATTAAATTATTAGGACTTTTCCCATTACCTTCTCTTTTAAAACCCACGACGTTTCGGAGGCTGGTTCTGCCTCCGTCTTCAGATGACAGAGACTAACTCTATCTAAGGGACCCAACAGAGTAGGTACCTCTGACCTGAAGATGGATACAAAACTAGCCTCCGAAACGTCGTGGATTTTTAAAGAAAAGACGATGGAAAAAGTCCTGATAATAAATGATTTTAAGTGCAATTTACCGACGTCAGAACCCTTTAGAATTGAAAAACTTTATAACCTAGAAGCAAGACAAGAGAATTCTGTGGATTTAATCTCAGTAGCTTGAAGCGTGTTTTTTTAGATTTCATGGCGATGTATAGATTTTTTTGGGAAGACAAAATAAATCTTCTGTAGCCTGTTATAAAAAGGAAACGTACTTAAGCAGACATGTATGAACTTCGGATACCCTGGCAAGTGAAAACTAAACGAGCTGTTAAGTGGACCAAACTGTGATGTGGAGCTTCTGGAGGTGAGGGACAAATTCACCAAATACGAGCACAATTAGACCTACAAAGCTGTGAAACATGATCTGTCACGACGTTGACAGAGCAGACTGACGGTGTTTGCGAAAAGGATGTTGAGGAGAATATTTGGACCTAAGGGGGAAGACATTTCGGGATAAAATTCCACATTTGAGGGACAAAATAATTGTAATTCTTTACCAATTATTGTCAGGATTATTAAATCAAAAAGGATGAGGTTTACTTTTCATGGGGAGACACGAAATTAGTAACTTTTGAACTGAAAAGAATGAATGCAAGAGAGAATTACGTACATATGAGAGGATAATATTAAAATGTATCTGAGAGGAATAGTTTGTGAGGGTTCGGATTGACTTGTTCTGGATTTTGGTAAGGGAAGGAATGTTCAGGTTCTGTAAAACAGGATTTTTTTTAAGATTGCTTCAGAACTTTGTAGTCTGGTAGCTACAACCCCGAAGGCTGCAAGCAATCTTCAAACTCGTCGACGTGAGAACCTCAACTTAGAAAGGAAATTTCTTGAATATTCCTCTGGCTGTTTGTTTCTTTGGGACTCCGCTCCATGAGACAATCATTTTAACATAATTAACATGTGGGATTACTTTCCCCTTTTCGCCACTCCGTGAAGAGTGGAGAGTGATCTCTGGTGTAGAAACTCTCAACTCTCGCAGCGGGGGTGCTTTCATTTGAAATGTGATATGATCTTTCGAAGACCAGAGCAATATAAACCGGCTCTGATTCTCCGGAACGCAATAAATTACGTATCGTTAAGAATAATTTGTGTAAGAAATGCCCTGGTAAGGTTATATCAAGGAATGATCGTTGTGTATTTTATATTTGATTTGTTCTGCTTTGGCGATCGACTGCTATTAAGGAATGTAAACTTTGTCTGAGTCTCCTTTAGACGATCAGGCGCGTATCAATTTAAATAGTTCGTCTGTCATTCGATTAATGTTTATTATAGATGTATCTAAGAAATTACTAGTTACTTGATACATATTTGCAACAAATATCCCGCAAAGAAATATTTGATGAAATTTAGTATTAGTTTACAAGAAGCAAATTTATTCAATTTCCAGGATTGATGTTGTTAAAACTTTATTAAACTTTACTATGAGTCTGCTTGATACTTTTATTTAAGATTTAACAAGATTACATCTCAGTGTTTTAACAATATCAGACAGGTTAACCTCACTTTTATCATTATTGCACGTACAAAAAAAAAAAACAACATGGCAACCGAGCGAATTAATTTCATTTCATGACTGTAACCAATAAAACACTGGAACTTGACATATGATATTTAAATGAAACACGTTACAGTAATAATCCTAAGATGGTAAAGTTGCGTCATATTGTGATATAATAAGTTTATTAAATCTTGTCCGTCTAATCACAATAAATTCTTATTAAATATTAAAATATTACAATAATTAACATTTAAAATGTTAATTATTAATATTAATATAAAATATTATTTAAAATGCTAATTATTGTAATATTTTAATATTTAATAAGAATTTATTGTGATTAGAAGGACAAGATTTAATAAACTTATTATATCACAATATGACGCAACTTTACCATCTTAGGATTATTACTGTAACGTGTTTCATTTAAATATCATATGTCAAGTTCCAGTGTTTTATTGGTTACAGTCATGAAATGAAATTAATTCGCTCGGTTGCCATGTTGTTATTTTTTTTTTGTACGTGCAATAATGATAAAAGTGAGGTTAAGAATTTCTTTTGCATTACATCCACTGCTCACTACTTCTTCACGGAGTTGTGTTTGTTGACAATGAAAAATTTACGTTCGCTATACCGTATTATGAGAATATAATTTTTCTAAATTTTATCGTGAATCTACATTCAGTGTGGTTTGGTTAGGACGCGGATGGACGCTGGACGTGATCGTGTGAAGAGTACGCATGCGCCAACAGCGTGTTGAGTTATGACTAGCCTGGCTGCATGCAATTAGCGGAAGGCTATATACCTCAGACAACGAAAGAATTATTAGGGTTAACTGCATCCAAATACAAGGACCCCTTTGGTCAACAGACTCGGACGGAATTTCTGACTAAGTTGGTGTGAGGGGCTGTTTTATTGCTGTGTGCCCAAACGTCATTTATAGAGCTCTCAGATAAGATTCACATACGTGAGGAACGAAGGCACACATTCGAGTTCAATCAACTGAGTGATTTATTTCTCAGCCCCTCGTGATTACGGAGTCTTAAAAGTGATGTGGGTGAACGAGTTAAAAGAATATTCAGTAAATTTTTGGAATTTTTGAACTCCAGCATTTTTTCAGGTGTAGTCTTTCTTTGCAAGTGTCATAATAATTTTTTGTTTATGTTTAAAAATTAATGCATTTTTCTCTTTTATTCTCACTGCAATTATATTTTTATTAGCTAAGATAATTAAACTGTGAAATATCTTATATTATTATTATTATTATTGCATTATTTAATACTGCCTCAGAATGGTTTGAGGTCTTTGCTTTGAAAGCCAAATTTGAAAATTGAAGTCATTGCATAAATTATTCAACCAAGACTGTTTATGAATACCATTTTTATTCTACTGTAATGTAATAAAGTTTCCAGAAGTTTCTGAAACGTAAAAATTTAAATTATGCATTGATTCAGAATCTAGTTTAATCCTTTCGTCAGCCATTTGCAAGAACTCACTCTTAATCCTTGATAAATTTATATTTCATTAGAAAGTTGGTCATTTTCTGTTTGTGTTAAATTCCATAGATTTCTCATTATTTCTGTTAAATGTTTCTCTAAAACTACTTGATCAAACGCTTTTTCGACATCAGCGATATTCTTACGCGCTTATTTGTTCAATTCCCTTCCTTTTATACGATTTCATTTATTGTTCATGTATTATCGACAAAAGTACTGACTTATGAATACTTTACTAAGAAAAGTAAAGGTTAATTACGTATTTCTCAAAGTCATGTGAGAATATTCTTTCTACGTATTAATTAAACACAATATCTTGAAAGAGGATATAACAATTTGAATAAATATTTTTTAAATATTGAAAAAAATCTTCCCAGAATACATTTTTTGGGCATTTAGTGCAATATTGTTGTAATCATTATACATTTGAAGTAATGGCGAATGTTTGAATAATAAATTTTTTGGGGACGCGGTAACAAATAAGATTTGGAGTGAGTAAATTACCTTTCCTGTTACTAAAATATAATTGTTCAAGAGTTTTAACATTGTCTGAAACTCTGTTTATAAAGATATATTTTTTGCTGACTTAACATAAGTATAAATCCTTTCAATAATTGTATATAATATATTTAAATTTTATAGGCAAATATTTTTATGACACATATCCAAAAAACCTCTTCTCTATGAATTCTGTTTGATTTTGTTATGATTTATGCGCGAGAGACCAAATTTTCTCTTTTCTATGCTAGTAAACAGAAGACTATGTATCATTCAGATGTTTTGACTTTCTCATTTTAAAGTCTAACCTCTTATATATACTCGGAACCATATTTGTAATGTGCACATTAAAGGACAATAATAATTAATATCAATTATAACATCGAGATATTTGATTCTAATTTCCCAGCTTATATCTTAATTGCATCATGCTTGTGTTTCAATACAATACTTTTATTTTCCGTCGTTTACACAAGCTTATTGTTAAAATCATATAAAATTTCACATAAAATTGTTACATTTTAAAATTGACGACATGTTTCGATATACAATCTTATCATCGTCAGGTCTATCAATATAAGCAGAGCAACAGATACACCAGATTTTAATTTTAATTTTGATAGACCTGACGATGATAAGATTGTATATCGAAACATGTCGTCAATTTTAAAATGTAACAATTTTATGTGAAATTTTATATGATTTTAACAATAAGCTTGTGTAAACGACGGAAAATAAAAGTATTGTCTAATTTCCCATAACTCGCGAGTGGACTCTGTTGAGGTTCGTAAAAAGAAATGACAGTTGTTAATATTAAAACTAAATCATTATCAACATTCCAATTTTTTATGTTTATAACCTCTTATAATTTCATTACGTATTTTTATTTGTTAATTTCTTAAAATGTTTTTAAGTTATCTTCAGTAGCTTAACTGTGGTAGGCGAGTCTGAATTTAAAATGTACGTAGTATGTATTTTATTTTAAATTATATTTCACATAAACTTTGTCTTCGGTGTTTTATTTTAAATTATATTTCACATAAAATTTATCTTCGGTATTAATGAAGCTAATTCCAAAATTATTAATGCATTTATTTTCCCTATCTTAAATGTAGGTGGTACCTTAGCTTAGAATGAGTACATTCGTCTCGCAGGCCGATAAATACCTTCATATTTAAGCAGTTATACTTTTGTACCATCTGTTCTTGTGACTTTTCTCTTTTTAAATTCATTTTAAGAGACTATAATAATTACAGTCATTAATCATAAGTAAATGTATCTTTTATGTTTTACATTTTCCTTCATGTACTTCGGTCATGTCATGTAGGATTTATGACATAATTATTTATAATTTTGTATGCACTGATTTTATGTAATATTTATCAGCTCATTATATCTTTCTCTCATTCCTGTAATTACACTAGTAAATTATCCTACGAATTCTGGTGAAAGTTTCTTACAACTGACTTAGCCAAATCAATTCTTAAATCCTCGTTAATTCAGTGTGTTTCGAAAGGTATATTTGGTACCTGTACCTTTAAGCTTTGTTTCCCCGTAATTTTCATCATCAGTTGCTTTATCGGAAGGTTTACGTATCGTCGTCATAACATTCTTCCATTCTCCAATCAATGTATCCACTTGAGATTAATTTTTCATAATTGCTTATTCAAGGCTGTTATAATCCTCTTGTACTTAATTCCTGTAAAAGCTTTAATTTTATAATATGAACTCGAAAGTCTTAAGATATTTTAATGTTTCTTCAAAATATCCTCCATCTTGTTCACGGTTATAATGTCAGATTTCCACGCCTCTCCATATTTTGATGTCACGTAATTCTGTTACTATATTTTACAATCAAGTTTTTCATAAGTGATCTCATATCGAGTTTAATATTTTAAATTTTTGTGTATATTATTTTAAATGTAATCATTAAAATAATATATAATATATCTTTGAGAGATATTTTATATTTGCTTCACGTTTATTATGTTAGGAGAAAAATGTTCATTTCTAAACGTATTATGTTTCTAGGATATCTTTCGTCGTGATGTTAAAGCTACCTGACAGAATGTATATAAATCGTGAGTCAGACGCAGATTTTAGCTGAATTAACATAAACATTTTTAATAATCGATGTGGTATTAAACCAAGTCGATTCTGTGACGGGCTGGGGTTGGAAGTCTGGAAATCGATTCCTAGGCTTGACGGGGACGTTCATTGCATAGATTTCTACCAAAAAAGGAAATAAATATTTGTCAATGTGTGCACAAAGCCCGGACGGCTAATATGTATATTTTACCTGTTGAATTAAGCAAGTATTTGCAACTCTGCTACAAGTCTATACAAATTAGTCAGATGTGAGGACATTCGAATCGCTTCCGACAGGCTTTTAAAACCGACTTGTGGTTTCTGTAAATAGAAATTGTATTTTAAAGAAGTTTTAATTGTATGTTGGACAGGAGCGGTCGTTTCAAGACGGGACATGCACTTAACTGGGTAGACTTGATGGGCAGCGCATTTAGAACGTCTGTCAAATCGATTGAGTACGTCGCTGTGAAGTTATCAACTGGCTGAGAGCAGATTATTTTGAAATGACATTGATGGACATTGTGGGTCATCTGTAGCGTGAAATACCTTGATGAATCGAACATGTATCATGTGCCAAAAACAAGAAACGAGACGTAAACCAGAGCAGTTATTACCAAACGCAACAGAGAGACGTGTGTTTTGATTTATAAATGGTGTTAAGTTTCACAAACTGGCACTCGCCTGCTAAATGAGCTGGTTTCTTACTCTCGGAGGTTAAATGAAGACACGCCCTTCATGAGGTCGACTCCCAGATTGTACGGCGTCATGACCCACAGGGCCACGACATAGAAGAACGTCTTTGGTGATTATGACGATGGCATGAAAGGCGTTGGTAACCAGGAGACAAGGCAACACGCGAAACAGGACTGGAAAAGTGTGTTTTTTATAGCGCGCTGAAATTAGAAAGGCGTTCTTTACGCGACATCGCGCCTGGGTCGTTAATGCAGTGACGTGATAGGAGTATTTTTTTTGGGGGACTTGGGAAATTATTGCACTAATGTAATCCCAGATCACACAGCGTGAGTTCTCGTTCAGAAAGAGGACTTTCGGCCATGCACGTTGAGTATCCCGTGAAAACAATGACCCCCGGTCATGCAGGCTGAGTATCCCCGTGAAACCCCGGCTATACACGTTGAGTACCCCTGCAGGAATCATGATGATCCCTCTTTCATACACGTTGAATACCCCAGCATGGAAACTGACACCCCCCTCCCCCGGTCATTTAGATTGAGTACCCCAGTTGCACTACGTTTGTCGTGGGTACATTATCAGTGGCGTGATGTAGGCTAGGAACTTGTCTTAGATGCTTGGAACTTTGACAGACTTTCGGAAGGTTCTGATTGGATGTATCTGGCTTAGGATATGAGCACAGTGGCAGGTTTTTGTGAGTACTGTATTGAACCATCAGATTCCGCAAAAGACGCATTTCTTGACAAGCTGAGCGACAATCAGCTTCTCAAGAAGGACTTTGGTCCATGAAGAGAGTGGGAAATAACCGATCATTTTTTACAATTTCACGTATTGAATTTGTATGGTGAGAAAATTCTTTACATACCCCTCTCTCTGTAACGAGCCACATAAATTCAATCCACACCCCCAAAGCCCATTACCTAAGACCCACTTTAATATTATCCTTCCATCTATATCTAGTTCTTCCCAATAACATCTTCCACTTGGATTTTGTAATCAAAATTTTGTACGCATTTCTCATTTTCTTATGCGGGCAAAATTTCATCTTTCTTGGTGTGATCATCTTGATCAAATGAATAATATTTTGATTTCTTAACTTTGTCCGAAATACGTATCAATAAATGGGTAATTTTCGTTTCGTTCGCTAAAGTTTGTCGGAATATTTAAAATGTCTTCATCAATGACGCAACATCGTAGACGACGTCAAATTTGTACCCGTCGCCGTCAGAACTTGTAATCTCCTTTGTGTTCAACGTCCAGTCTTTTTCATTTCGTTCACTTATACACGCTGATCGTCGTCTATTTCTCCGAAGTTCAGTGTCGCTATTTTTCGCCTTCAAACTTGGTACTTTTATGAATTCATTGAAGCTTCAAGGCTCGTAGAATGATCTCACGTTCGTGTTTGTCCGTCTGTCCGAAACAGCTGCAGGGAATCTGGTGAAACCGAATTGCTTGTACCAGATTTGATCGTTTTCAACCTAAAATTCATTCCTAAAATGATCTTACAAGAATTGTTGGCTGATAAATAATGTTACGCAAATCATATTTTTGAAAAAAAAAAATACATTTTTCGATGTGAAGATGATGGATGAAAATAAGGAGAAACGTAGGTCACTTTCATGACACTTTGGAGCTAATTATCGTTATGAGAGTAGACTTTGTTTAGGGCTTATGAGATCTGTTTCGATATCTCTCACGAATTAAAATTCTATTCGAAAAAGTTCTGGTGTCTGAACGCGAGTATCTGCTCGTGTCTGCAATATACGAACACTCAGGACAAAGAAATATACAAAATTATTTATGAAAAATGTATTCAAATCTGAAATATGCTCATGATTTGAGGTTCTCATTACATCGAGGCTGACATCTGGGTTGTAGCTCCGTGTAGTCTCGTAGAAGGTTACCGACGTTTCAAAGGTCATTGCTGCCTCCATCTTCATGACGATGAGTAAACTTCTACCAGAAGACAGTCAAGAATGTTCACCAACTTTTTTATTTCTCGATTTTTCAGCTCAGGAAAAATGTTTTAATGATACTTGAGCGTTGGACTGTACTAATGGGAGTAACTGATAGCCTAATAGGGGAATATTAAGTGCGCCAGAGTTTATCTGGCCCTGCTGAAACCCTGCTGTTGTGACTAAAACAAATGAATCAATGCGAGTTTCGTATCTTGGCGAAATTTAATTTGGAAATGGCTTCTGAAATTAATGTTTTTAGACATCCGATGGAATTCTATTAAAACTGGGATTCGCCCAATGGAAGGAGTCAGGATACCAAAATAAGCATTTCGTGGAACCAACAAGTCAAAACAGATATAACCATTTTAAATAAAAAAAAAGATATTATAATCCGAAACAAAAATGGAACTTGTCTCTTCATTGATACAGTATATGTGGCCAACATTCCGGGGCGATCACGACATCAGGGAACTTCAGAAAACTTCCATTTTAGGATCTTCATACGTCATTCGAAAGAGGATGTCGTAAAATATGTAGTCATCTCTAACAATAAAATATATAATGAATATAACACGTATTAAAAACAAAATGTATTTCGGAAATAGATTTGTCTGGGGTACATAGAAGTGAATACTCTGTCAAATGGCGAATAGATGGAATAATAATAATAATAATAATAATAATAATAATAATAATAATAACTGTTAAGGTCACCTGGCGTGATTAAACTCCAAAACCGCCGAACGGATTTGATTAAAATTTGGTATGGGCTTTATGCAATAGGGGACATACATTGAAATCATATTTTTTTCAATTTCATACAACCGTCAATACCAACATGGCTTTGCAAAATGTATTTTTTACAGGTCGCCGTTGAAGATCTGTCTTTCGTCAAAATATTGTCCTACGCATTTGATTTCACAGATGAGGCCAGTTTAATTTCAAGTTTCCATCCGTACATCTTGGTAAATCAGGGATGGATTTGACGTGTGTGTTCTTTGAGACGAGCTGTACATTCTGGAACCAAAAAAAAAGTGTAACAGTGCCGTCTGTAATGGAAATGGATTCTCCAGACACGTTCTTCAGCTGTAAATGTTTGCCCATACCACATGAGTGTTGACCCCTTGGCCTCCTGTCTGCACACGCGTGGACGTCAGTGGTGAAATACCGAGAGACTGCTGTTATGTGTACAAGATTGCTTTCCGATTCTTCGTAATTATATCAAAATTACTTTATTTAAATTTGTTATAAATAAATACATTAATTATTGTATTTATAGACAAGAGGATTTTGTCTAGAATTTACGTTTGCAACTTCGAATGTTTATGTTATTGGTCCGTCAGTCCGTCAGCTGGAAATTCGAGAAGCAATTGACTTAAGTGGGAGAATGGAAAATATTTTTGGGTTTTTGTTGTAAATTTTAAAGCGTTATTGACTCTGGTCTTATGGATTATAACGCCGTGTGGACTTGTACGTAGACGCCAACTGCCTCCATCTTCAGAGCTGAATATTTTATACTAAAATGAGCAGACATCGCTTTATTTAATCTAGTACCTGAGAAGTGTTTTGTTACCTGAGTTCTCCTTCTCTAGGTCAACGTCGACCAAGTGTGTCTAACGAACATACCACAACCACTTAGTTAGTTAGTTAGTTAGGCTCCTTCATCTGTCATCAGAATCTCGAACGCCGTCCTCATACAGCCAATTAAGTTCCCATGGATCGTATCATTATTAACAGGGAAGGTGAACAGTCGCTGGATCATATCGATATTTCAGTCGATTTGTGGCGGTGGGCAGCCCAGCAGGTCTTGTCGCTTTGGTATGGGGGCACCTGACCTTGAACTATGTATTATGGCGCCCAAGGGGACGCGGAACTGATTTCGTCATTACCGTGACTAAGTCAACTGCCTGTTGAGTGTACAATTTCATTTAGATTTCTTTTTATTCGGAGTAAATTGAATACAAGAGGTAACCGGAGTAGAGAAGTGATGATTAATGTTTGAAATTTCATGTTTAAAGGAACTGACGTCGGTAACTCATCGGAGTTAATGAAGCTGTGTCCGAAATGCACTTTCAAACGTATTTTGAGAGCGGGAATATAATTGTTTAATTTTAACCGTCTAATAACAATAAAATATTTTATTAAATATTAAAATATTATTATTACAATTAACATTTAATATTTAAAATATATTAAAATGACGCTCTTTCTATCGAAATGTTCGATTTACAATTAGAGCGTCATCTTTTTCACGACATGTTTCGGTTTTCATCTCAGCGGGATATATAAAAAACGAGTGGCAAGGAATTTTACCTTAACTTATTTTAAATAAAAGCGACAGATGTGTAGTTTGAGAAACGATTACCTAATTTCAGGCCACAGAAGGTAAGCTTTCTGATTTATAATCGTTGTTACCAGTGTTCAAAAAATATATTTGACTTTAGTGTGGATTATGTTAAAACGTAAATACAAATTTAGTTACAATCGTCTCTAACGAACGAGTGCCCATTTTACAAGATATAAATAAAAATGGCTTCATTACAGATCCGTTGACCATTTTGGGCAAGATCAGTGTGGAAGAATGCAATTTGAAAACTCTTAAATTTAGACGAGAGAAAAATTGGCGATAATCCGGTTTATCTAATTTGAAGAAAACAAAGATTTTATACGGAGTTTTAGGGTTTTTTTTTCATTTCTCAGTGAGAAAAGTAAAAAAGTTCAACGTCTTGGATCAGATTTTTTGTCTCGCAAGTTGGTACTTTTCTGACAAACCAGAAGGAAGATCCACAAAGATTACTACTCACCAGATTCTGCCCACGTAGATGAACTCTAGGTTTGACAACAAGTACGAACAGACGTCGTTAAACAAAATTCTTTTATAATCTCCTCCATTATCTGCAATATCATCCAATCAACAGGGTCTTATTGAGAATCAAGAGACAATGAAGACACAGAAATTTCAAAACGAATAAAATAATAAATACATTGAATAGGAGAGGTACTTCAGATAACACAGAGGACTTTCCTGAGATTCAAACCAAGGAAAAGTTCTAGGTGATTTGTAACTTTGGAACCACTTAACGTAAAGTGAAGTCAGCCCAAAATTACTGAGTTTATTCAAAGGAAGAAAATGAGGGACCTTATCGAAGGCCTCGCTAAGATCGAGATCTACACAGTCAAATTGTCCCTGCGAGTAGAAAGATGGTAGAGCATCATTTAGATAAGTAACTAGGTTTGTTAGTGTAGATTTTGATTTAATAAAGCCGTGATGAATAGGATGTAACTTAAATTTGAGATTGAAGCAAAGGGCGACCGTGTACAATACATTCAACAATTTTGGAAAAAAAATTATTTAAGATCGAAAAGCCGCCTGTTTCCAAAGTGTTGGAAAACTCCCAGTCAATAAACTAAGATTGAAAATGTAATGTAAAAGGGGATTGAGTATTTCAGTTAAGGCTTTTATAATAAAATTAGAGATTCCATCGCATTTCGTCGAAGGGAGACCTCTAATCGCGCGTTAACATCTGCAGCAGAGATGTGTGGGACATTCATAAGATGAGAGTAGGCGAAGGCAGAACCATTCGGAAAATTAACGCAAGAAGGAAAGCGGTCTGTAAAGGCCTCTGCGATAGGCTACGACTCCGTAAAAAATGTCTCTCCAAATTCAATTTGTGTAAAGAATTATCATTGTTTTTAAATTTTCCAAAAGTGTTTTGATTATGTGGGATTTGAGGTTTTGACAGCGGTGAGTCTGAAGATTTCTGTCGTCTACTTTGATGATGATATGATGATAATAATTCCTTGGAAAATTCTGTGCCCACAAACCTTGTTGCACCGATCGGGAAATTACGTCGAATTTCCTCGACTCCAGATGAAACGTAAGAGGTCACATTTGGCCTGCATTTTTGACAGACGTCCTACAAATGTACCTGCAGGATTCGTCCTTGGTTAAATAAAATGAAGAAAAAGTCCCTTCGTCTTCATTACGCGTTTGAAAATCCTACACACTTGTTCCTTATTCGTCGAGACAGTGACGTCACTCACTCGTACTACCACAGACCCCGCCCTCATTTCTGTATAAGCCGCTGGATGCTGTGGAGATTTCTGGTTTCTTAACCTGAAGCGTCAGTCTGTGGCTGGACGCTGTGACGCGTGTTGGAAGTGAGGTTAGGTGTGACAGTGCGCGCGCGCTTTGTGCACGTGACTCGCGTGGTGTTTTTTTTTTAAATCAGCGCTCTCTAGAACTTTCCACGGTAATTAATATTAGTTCTGCAGTTTTAAGTACCAGTGATACCGCGAGAATGATAAATAGCCGTGTTCCCAAAGAACGTTTTATTACACTTGCAAATTACTTAAGCAAAAATTAATTAAAAACAGTATTTTCTTTTCCCCTCTTAAATCATTCCGAATATTATGTGAGGAACTATTTTTTTTACAGGTGTACGTCATGGCTACCATACAATATTATTGAAATTGCATCCGTTAATGAAAATTTTTGATATTTTATTAATTTTTATAATATAGTATAATTGCGTCATATTGTGAATCAAATATTAAATTAATTATTCGGAATTACGTTTCGATTTACATTTGGAATGTAAATCGATTATTCGATGTGGAACATAAAATTATATTTTAATTATCTTATTTGTAAATTTTAAATACAATTGTGATTAGACGGACAAAACCGAATAATTAATTTAATTTTTATAACTGAATATCGCACGCACTATATGTGACTAAAATATAATAATAATAATATTGATAATATGGCTGTTTAAAAAGTTTACATTTAAGACGACGACGATGAATTTATTAGGCTGTTGCATGTTAACTAGAGGCAAATTTTGAACTTTCGCCGAAGGTAATAAATAATATTTATGGACGAACGAAGCTGAGACGTGCCCTTCAGATGCACGAGCCATAATTTCTGACAGTTAACTTGTATAATATTTTCTTATGTCACGTGGACAGACCGTCAAAACGTACGTGCAGCTCGCATCAAAGAAATAAAATTCCCAAAAAAACTTTGGCACGTAAACATTTTAGAAAGCAAGCACTTGGTAGACCAACGTCGAGAAGGAGAGATAATGTAGTCTGTAGCTTATGGATATAATCCGTATTTTAGTTTCGTAAAGGTGGCTTACTGATTATATTGAATAAGTTATTATTACCTTTCCTGACACGCGGATTTTAATACTGTACAAGACTGCTGAGGTCAATATATTATTGAGATTGTTTGTAGCAAATCCCACGTGATGTAAATCTCGACACGTAACCTAATAACATTCTCGGTAATTACATCCAAAAACCACATTGCAATATCGTGTCAAATTTCAGTGTTTATAAAACATATTTTTATTTATTTATTTATTTACTCTGGAAATCACACCCACACAAAATTTTAATTAAATATATTCCGACTTCGTTGCAAAGATAAAAAGACAATTGATAGTCGGTGTCTGTTTCTATGTTCTTCGCTTTTACGAAGTTTTGAGTTTACATTTAACCCGCGTTTTGCAGGAGTTGTGATCATATGTCAATATAAGTTTGTAATTATCCCTTATTGCACTTCGTAAGAGTCTCTTATTAGTTTTCTTCGAACGTAACTGAATTAATTACGTCATGAAAGATACGAGATTCAAACCTCAGACGTTTCGACATTTCATTTACATTTCTGTAAGAGGAGTCATGGATTTTGACATTAGGGATTCCCGTAAACTTCTTTTTAGGTACTAATTTACTTTATTAATTAACTTGTGACATATTCCTCGGTACTCGGAGCAGAAAAAGAATTAGTTTTCATTTCGGTTCCATCGCCCTGTCGAACACGCAATGAATTTTGACGGAGAATTAAGATTATATTTCGGGGATTATTTATGTGTAAAGTTGAGGTAACATTTTTATAATCTGTAATAATTATAAACATGACTGTCGTTCATAATATTGTGGGCAAGAACCATAAATCTCACCTGGGATTATTGTGTTTTAAAAAGTCACAATGGCGTGATTCCGTCTTGTTCAGTAGAAAGGAAAGTCGATTAATCGTTCTCGAAATGTGGTCGAATTTGTGTTAATACCTTGGATCGCCGCAGGGTCGCTGGTGTGACAGGTTTACGTTTGGTTTACCGACTCCTTGACGCTGGGACCGACCAGCTGATGTGAGACGTGTCGTGTGTTGAAAGGAAGGCAGTCTTTTGTCTGCTCTCGAGAGGTCGATAGATTTTCAGCTGAGCACGAGAATTCTGTCCTATCTTCATAACTACTTCCTTTAAGGTAGGATTTTAGACGAACGACTCTCGGTATCTCAAATGTCCCTGTCCATCTCTCGTACTTCTCGATCAGATTAACAAATTCTTGAACAGTACCAACTGTGAAACTGCTCATTTGTCTATATTCTTGTGACGTCATGAATCTTACGTCCAGATGTTCTCCTTAGCTGTCCTGATTAGAGTTTTTCGTGGTGTTTCTCAGTTCCTCCAGGCAAATGCAGGGATAGTACGTTAGATTAGGCCAAGACCGCGTTCTTCCAAATCCTTTCCAATCCTCTATAATCCATCATCCTCTCATTCGACGTTGTACAGTCTGAGCTGTAAATAAATACATTTTTGTGAATTTAATTTTTAGATATGATGATGGAAGCAAGAAGGACCTCCGAAACATTCTTAAACTTTTACCGGCTGTAACCCAGAAGATAATTTTCTTCTCTCTTATCTTCCAGGTTTCATTTTACCAAAATTGTGTAAATTTTATTTGTGTTAACCACCGCTCGAATACGACAGTTATTAAGAGGTATTTTTGTGAATGAAGATATTAAAAATATCAACTTGTTCTAATGCTTTTTATTTTGTTTTTAAAAGGGAAATTATTTTTCGTCGACCAAAGGTTACACGTAAAATGTTTCGGCGGATATCTGTATGTATAATATTCACTGCGCAATGTCCTTGATATTCCGTTTTGTCGGTAATCACTTAACCATCTGAAAAATTTTACACTTAAGTCTGTTGGTTGCAATCTGAAATACTTTTGATGTGATTCTTTTGTCTCAAGTCAAATTCCAAATATCTCCACATTTGTTTCATAATATTAAGTTTACTAATTTCATTTCATACTCTACGCTATCATCTGAGCTACTCCAAAATTTAATCATCTGTGACAGTAGACGGCCGTATACTTCCTTCGCTCCAAAACACAATCCATCTTGTATTCGATGTTGATGGACATTTGTTAATATTTTGTGTGCCACGTGTAGGTGAGGTGATCAGGCCTTGTCAAGAATTTTTCAATTTACTCCTTCCCGAAGTTAACAAAGGGTATTTGAGTTTCAAATATTAAATTTCATAAGTTTTTCTACTACCATCTTGAAAAAAGACAGAAATTATATCGTTAGTTGAGTGTCGTCTATTCAATACCTTCTCTTAAGTACGGAACGTAAGTGCGAAACATATTTTACATACGAGGTGCTACCAAAAAGTTCAGGCAATTAGTTTACTATGATTCCATTTATCTCCTGAACTTTTGGGTAGCACCTCGTATAGTATTTTTTTCAGACTGTTTCTTACTTTGTGGCAAAAACACTTTTACCTTTCGTTGTTGAACAAAATCCAACTTCCTTCTGTAGCAAACGCAAATGACTTAACGATCCCTACAGCAAGAGTTGCAGCGGTCAACTGGAACACCCTTGAAGAACAGTGGCTCTGACTCTGACCGGAAATTCTAAAATCAAACCTGTTTAAAGTCTCCGTTGACTGTATCTTCGGTTCGTGCCATTTTTGAGTGAGGACGCGTATCGATTCTAAGTGGAAGGGAGTGTTTAGTTTCACGCTCCGGTGTCTTTACCCCTGTGGAATGAACCACCGTTAATAATCGGAAGATACTTATGTTTTCATTCAACTGCCTTCATCAAGACCGAAAACCATATTACGAATTGCAACAACGCGTTACATTAATTCAGTTTGAACTGGTAATAGAAATTAGTTTTGAGTGTTTAATTACAAAATGTGTAATAATATCTCCATAGTGGCTACTCGCATTTTTTGCCAAAACGATGATTATGCTTAAATAAATATCCTTTAAATTGGACCGAAGGAAAGAAAAATCCTCTGAATTTCAGATTAAAATTAATTTAAAGATTTAGAAAGAGTTAAAGTCAAAATCTGCATCTAAGTCAGGGATAATTTGGCTTTTATGGCGAGTACAAAAAAAAATTAATAGGCAGTGCCGCTGTTATTTTCGTGAAAACGTCGATCGTGTATAGTATATTGAAATTGAAGAAAATTTTTGTTTTGAATCGTTTAATTAATTTGCAACTTACATTTATTGAATACAGGGTAGTGGTAAGAGAAGTAGGATATTGTAAATATAATCATTTTTATAAATGATTATTTCTTAATTGGTACACATCCATACTTGACCCAGGCTCGTCAGATGCCGCCTGAGTTGTCCGAGCGCGCTTACGTTGCCCATATTCGCAGCAGTACTGCGCGTTGGGTTTGGGTCCGGGCCCGGCGTCTTCGGTGTCATTCTCTTTGGAATTTTTTGCTCTACGCATTCGTGCCCGATTTTTGTAATTCTGGTTGTACTTTGCCCTCATATATCGCGACATTTTAAGAAAATCAGGAAATTGTCAAACTTTTTCAAATTCACAGCCTCTTATCTTTTTGAGTTTTTGAGATACACACTTGGAGGCCAGGATGAGTTGTAACATATACACTCCTCTTCAAAACAACACTTGGTTCACTCGGATCGGATAATTAGTCTCTGAGATATGATCCCGTTTATGGACACGTGTCGAATACGGAAAGTCGAAAATCGTGGGTTCACTTTGCGCGTGCGCAGTTCGCGACGTGCGGCCGCCACGAATGTCAGAGCGGTACTAGCACAAACTTTCATCTTTCCTCTTTAAAACTAGACTAAGATGGCGGCGCTATGTCTAAGTTTGGCCGAGTTATTGAAGTTTGAAATTACTTCGACAGAAACTGTCGCTCATTTGGGAGCGACTGCCTCCCCATGGTGAAGTGTTTATTAAAAGCCAGGAGAGAAGTCTTCTGTCGCACGTCGTCCACTGCTGTTACCCGGAACTGAACCTGGTCTTGATAAAATTAGCATAAGGTACTGTGACTGTCCAGTTGGCCAATAGCAGGTCGTGGCTGACCTGACCCTTCTCAGCAAACAGAACGAAGCACTCGATAAGAGGGAAATTTCCGGGCCTTCGTAAGTGATAAAGTTATGAACTAAGATCTTTGTCTCATTATGACTGCATTAACAAGACGTGATACGAGAACCGGTTTTATGATACAGTCGGGGCGGACTTAACACATCGCTGGGTCATGGGTTGAAGACCCCGGTCCTAAATCTAAAAGGTCTCTCGGAATTCTTCGGGGTTATTGGTTTGTGTTGTCTAACGTAAGTAACGCAGACATATTGATTACGCTATTCAGAGTAAAATTATATGGAGTGGGTAGAAAGAGGTTGAGGGTCTCAGAAGTAGTGCAGTCAGGTTAATCGTACTTCCATGATGTAACTCACGTTGGAGTAAACTGATTCGTAAGATGCAAAGAATTTGAGCGTGACAGAGATTAGCATCTGGGTATGAAGGTAATATTATTTAAATTGAATTGAAGTCATGGGATTAACATTTACGAAGTATAAGCGTTATCTGTTGAATCCAAAACTTGGTTATCCACTCTGGGGGCAAGCCATTTAGAAAAAAAGTGACATGGCGAATATTTGGACCTAAGAAACACAAAGTAACAAGGATTATAATTTGTATTATTATTATTTATATATTTAGTTTCATTGTTTGTTTGTTTTTATTATTATTGAATTGAATTGAATTATTATATTAAATTTTATTCTGTACTTACGTCAGTATTTCGCTGATGTCAGGCACTTAAATAAATGAATTCAAATGAATTTTCAAGGTGATTAAAGCAATGAGACTAATGCAGGTGGTAAAATCAGGGAGGCCAGGGGTGTATAAAATAAATAAACTTATATCAGTCCGAAAATCAAAGGACAAGAGACCGTATAATCGAAGACGTGTGGATAATATTAAACTGGTTGTAAGATTAAGGTCTAGATTTTTAAA
>NW_019060325.1:33115-51489 GCF_000696155.1 Zootermopsis nevadensis | reverse complement strand
TTAATTTTAGGTTCCCACGTCTTAATTTAAGTTTGTTTTTAATATTTCTTAACTGGGAATCGTTTTGGATTTACCTTTAGGAATATTATTTATTTTAGAAAATGTTTTCTGCTTTTATGGAACTTCTTTGGAGAGTAACACCAAAGAATTTAAGGCACGTTTTCAAGTTTCGTTTTATAGTTCCTAAAAAGGACACTTGGGTTCGCCCTGGTGACAAAATGTACGTTTAAATAACAGGGTAACAATTTATGTTTGAAAGCCATTTTCTAAGCTAGAAATTTATGTAATTACGTGATGAAGAACTTGGTCATGTCTACTTTTCTCCTGACATTCGTTACAGTGCACGAATAAAGGAGACGACATCTTAGACAATACGTAACGCAGATGATAAAACGTGGAACAAGGAACACGTCAGACACATTTGTCGTTCTTGCTTACAGAGTTGACTTCCATAAGGACCACAAATCCTAATGAATTGCTCTCATGTTGTCACACTGAGTGCACATTTTAATATATAACCTGGTTTAACGTAGCTCCGTATTTAAAGTGACGAGGGCTTACGGGCTGTGTCCGAAACAAAGAACCCAGATGACGTGTCCACAACCCTCATTCGTGGTTAGTGGTCTCCGAATAACAGGTTTTAACCCCGTATAAAAAGTCTATTATTTCTGTATCACCGCGAGTAAATAATTGAAGATGAATTTTATAATATATTATAATTTTTTTATAATAAATACCTTTCGCCTTGGAATCTAAGAAAAATACGAAATCTTCGGTTCGAATTACACACTTTTTAATTACCGCTTTTCGATATCTCGTTCGATCTCTGGATTTTAGTAGCAACGGACGACAGAATGCTAAGTGCCTTAAACCACTTTTGCACTCGTTCCGCACTATATAACCGTCTGTGAGTGAGAATATTTGTAGAAACAGAGATTTGGTACAGGAGCATCCAGAGACGCTGTCCAATAAAAACGGAATATCGTTCAGCTACCAAGTTATAGAACGCTTTGGAACATTAAATGGAAATTATGGCACATCTAAACGCCGCGGTGTTCCATCAGCTGAACATTACAACTCGTGGTCCTCTACGTAATGTATCCAGTAGATCGTTTTAATAAAGCAAAATGAAAGGAAAATATTTTCCGGCTGTTTCGAGAACATTTTTCGTAGTCGTCCTGTAAAGGGAGGTCATGGATTCGTCTATCCGCATGACCCACGTCCTTGAAAATGGCGTTTATTAAATTGCTAGTTACAGTTTAGAGTGTTGGACACAACACCCCGGTCTTACGTTTAATTACTCTAAATATGTAGGAATTGAGGTTAGGTTTTCACTGCTGTGAGTCTGAAGATGGCTGTCTTCTTGGATGTTTGCGCCGTGTAGTCTGGCAGAATTTTACCGACGATCGCCCTGACAATGGAGGCAGCAAGGACCTCCGAAACGTCGATAAACTTCTACCAGACTACACGGCGCAAACAACCCGGAATACAGAAATCTTCTATTCCAAATATCTTTAGATTCTTTTAGTTTTCAATTGTACATTTCTGTCAAATACTAAATAAATGTGTGCTCCACGCCTTTGTGGACAGATGAATTGATGTCTTAGTACGTACATTTCGCAACGCTGGATTTTCTTTCGTAATAAACGCCTTACATAAGATCGAGTTTTGTAACTTCCTGTTAACCAAATATCTGAAACTGGTTTTGATGATTACGATGTAGGTATTAGGGTTGATGATTATGGTAATGATAACATTGGCGATACAAATAATAAGACAGTATTAGTGATAATATTGGCGAAAATGTAGATTGATTTGACTCAAAATAACTGGTTATAATAAGGATGATTTACCAGTGCGATATTATTAAGATGTCGGTAGCTAGAATGACGGTCGACTTTTGTGGTGATTTGATGGTGATTATGGTTGTTCTGATGGTGGTTACAGATCTGATAACAAACATCTGACCGGAAGTCAGGGCTTTATAAATTGGGAAGAGAATATAATTAATTCAGACGAAATTTATTCCTAAAAGCTGTCCACGAATGCATTTTACATTGGTCCAACAGCGAAGTTCAATAACCATATCGGAGAAATGAGCGTACATCACAATTTTGTTATTGGTCTTCGATACAAAGAAACAAATTATTCGTTAAGTGTGTCCTCCAATTGCGTAACGTCCTGTAGATGACGTCGTAAGTTCCCGGAGATGAAGCTGAACTTCCGTTATGTTGGCATCTGCTCGCAGGAAGTTAAAACGTATGTTTTTGGACTAACATTTAATAACATAACCCCTGTACCAAATTTAACAAATTACGACCAGCCATTCTCTAGTTACTATTAATCGTAATTGAGTATGCAGTTCGTAGGGCCGTTAATAGATGTCGGCACGATCTGCGCTCTACCATTTTTGTCAGAGCTTATAGAAAGTATTTTTGTGAAAAATACAAAGATCCATGGTGAACAGAGATCATTTAGAAGATGGGTAAAACGTTTACGGATGTGTGGACCCAGAAATTACCTCTGAAACATCGCTAAATTTTTCTGACAGACTACGCGTCGCAACAACCCAGAAGACAAAACCATCTTCAGCCTAGATTTTGTTTAACGATGAGTCGTAATACAAAATGAAGTCGCGCTTCGCTGGTAGCTATAAAAATTCTATTTTGTAAGCTCCTGATTCCCTGTAAGCTTCCAGTATGTGTAACGGTGGAAGGCAACCACGCCCGAGAGGTTACCGCACAGCGTGTGGGCCGAACGACCATCAGGGGGCATCCATGAGGCCGTGTTCTTATTTGTAAGACGGCCACTCAGATCCTCTCACCACAGCGCCCCTGATCGCACGGACCTGTCTCAGGAACACGTGCGTATCTTTACCAGGAATGACGTAAATGTTTACCAAATGGTCCTTCGTCCTTACAGGTGTCACCAAACGCCCAATGTTCCAGGCCGTTTCGAATGTCTCCGTTGTAGGTCTTCGACTTAGCTCCGGGCTGCGTTATGTAAATCGACAGAACGAAGTATCTGCTGTAGATATTTGATGGTTCTTGCATTCTCCACAGCGGTTGTTACACAAACTCAGTCGGCGCGGTAAATTGTTGGGGTCTGGTCGCAGGGGCTTATTCCTGGAGCGAATAATAAAATAAAAATTCACGTATATACGTGTAGGAACTCCTTTTTAAACGACAGTACGTCAATGATTAAAAGACGTAGCTCTCTTAAACGGCTTTCCGTTATTAGTTTGGGGGCGAGGCTGCCTGTACGAATCCGTGCGTTCCACGTCCGTAAAAGAACCACGTACTATCCACAAAACAAACATCGTTTCCCAGCGGCAATTCTTTGTAATCTTCTGTCTTAGATTCTAATGTCGGTAATGGCTTTGGTTTGCGTAGTACAGGTTGGTCCAAAAGTCACGTAACACGTTATTCACACACAGGATTTGTGGTTTTCGACGGCGGTGAGTCTGAAGATGGCTATGTTCCGGCTTGTTGCGTTGTGTGGCCTGGTACAAGTTTACCGAAGTTTTGGAGGTCCTTGCTGCCTACATCATCAGGGCGATGACCGACTCATGTTCTACCAGAATGTTCTGTTTGCCAAAAAATAAATTGTTATCAGAAAGTAAGAAACAGTAATGGCCTAAGGAGTTTTTGAAGTGTCTACTAGTTTTAATGCATTTATTCCGTTCCTTATTTTTATGTTATTTGGTGAACAAATTCTTCAGTGACGGAAACGGCTTACGAGACGAGATGTCGATTTATTTGGTTCATAACAGTCGAGAAATGCGTCCCTAAACTCATTCTGGAAAGTTAAGTGAGAACGAGACGCCAGGTAATGTTCGACAGCGAAAACTCGTTACACTTTTTAAAAGGACAACCTCGTACTTCGATTCTTTCAAGACAACTGACGGTCTGGAGCGAGCATTTTACAACATCACGTGACCTTAGAGGGTTCTTCTATAGTCACAGCGATGTCGTATGTTTGTTGTTGAATTACAACCTTCAATAAATATTTCAATGTGACTTTTCGATCAAATTTGAGGCTAAGACGGATGCCATGAAGGCTCGTGGAGTACTGGAGGTATAACTCCACTCTTTCTTTACCTCGGTAATACAAAATACGTGGAGGTAAGTGGTTAGCTTCGAGGATGGCGAATTTATTGACTAGATGAGCGAGTATCAGTTTCTCAAGATGGATTCTGCTACATGGATTTTGTAAAAAATCATGCATATTAATACGTGATTTATATTTCGCGTTGTACGTGATTAATTGTGGTTATCTAAATCACTGAGTTAAGTGGTTAACCTTGTAGACTACCGATTATCCCGGGGGGCGGATTAACCGGGGTTTATCTGATTTAAACAAATATAAGAATTAAATTAGAAAGTCTTTTGTAAGATTTATAATGTTTAAGAATAAACGAATTAATAAAATAATGATATATTTGCCGTTATAATTTCATTTTTAAAAAGTACTTTTATGTAAAATCCTTCGCGTTTTTAGTAAATCCTTGAAAATCTATGTAAATGCGTGATTTTATTTTATTTTTGTTTATTTTTCGAGGTTTTTATTGGACACGGATAATCTGGAGTCTGCTGTATTTTCATGAGTTGGTGTCTTTCTTACTAACTTAGTTTCTTTAACGTAATACGGTCTGAAACTTTGGCTGTTTCAGGGACTCTACAGGCTTGTGTTGTAATTTAGGAGCGCGAAATTTGGTGCTACACACATAATTGGTTACTGACAAACTCACGCACTTACTGAAATAATTTCTTAAACTGAAAATTTATATCGAGAATAAAGACGTTTTATCCCCAGACCAACAATTCAAGCTTACTTCAAAATCCCTTCCGATTATTGTCATAACTCATAATTTAATGATTCTTGGCGTCAGTAGTTGATACACCGTCATTAAATTAATTATTACAGTAACAATAATCAGGTGATTTAGAATTTAACAATTGTAAATATAAAGAGACAGGGGTTGTAGATAAACAAACTTAATACGTGTTTAAGATATACCCTAAACGCTTAATTTTAAAAGGGATTCCGTGTTTAAAAGTGTTTTTTTAGGGTGAAGAAAGCTTGTATGTACCTCCTTCAATTGTCAGCATCCACGCGTCTGAGCACATCCGGAACTTTAACGCCAACCACGAAAAGTTAAAATCCGTCTCGTCTTCCGTAATTGATTTAATTCGATATCTCGGTCCATGGCAAGGATATAATACAGCATTAGAGATATAAGTGGCTTCTACGCAACAGGTAAACCAAAGACTATAATCTTTCTATAACAATAAATACATGTTTAAAAATCTGATTGTAGTTTTCTGAACAAGGCTCTGGTAGGGAGTAATTGATGCGTGTTACATTTTGATGTTCAGAGGGCGTGTCGACTGTCAGCAGACTTTCGTAGAACAAACAAAAGAATGTCCTGAAGGCGCTTAGGAGAAGTCAGTACGTATCTGATGTACGTACTCATTTCAAGCCATTTTTACGTCATGATGTGAAAATATTTAAATTACTCAAACCTGCTTTACGTGAACTTACGTTGATAAAATATGTCAAGAATTCTTAAGAAAATAAAAATCTATGTTTGTCTCTTTAAATATTCATAAAAAGATAAGATCTAATCGAAAGATTTGCGTATTTGATTATGAATTATTATTATTAATAACCGTGTACAAGAGTAGACATTTTTTTCTGTTAAATGTCAAGTGATCTGTAAAAAGAATATGAGGTCATAGGAGGAGTCCGATGTAATGGAAACTTAAATTGCTGGACAAATATTCTTAAATTTTTCCAGTACAAAATTAAACTTAATTAAAATCTGTTTATCCGTTTTCAGCTTGCTTAAATTAATTTTAAAATGTCTGGAAGACAGTAATGACGATGTAATTATTAATATGGACTAAAAAAACACTCGAATCTTAATGTCACAGTAGTTTTCAAAGTGTGGTAACGTACATGCAGTTATAAAATTATTTGTAATGTTTAAAGGCGTTAATTAAGTCGCAGGCCACCAGTTGACAAACACTGCGTCAGGTTACAGGGTTTTTAACACGTCGAAGGTTTGTTGGGTCACTCTAATCAAGAGTTTTATCACGAAAAACTGAACATCTTTCTTTCGTGCAGAAAAACGGAAACAATAGATATCTCCCCCTGAGTGCCTACATGGCGCGTAGCGGGGTAACCTTACTTTTTTTGCCTATCTGTCAGGCGCACTGCGTTCAGGGCGTCCTGGAGTCTGTGACACGGAGCAGAAACGTCTTCTGAAAATTATGATCACTGACACCTGGTGGAATTTCTCCCACGTGAAACATGGTTTCCTTCCGAGTTTCTACCCTTGTAATGACGAATGAAATTGTACGATGTCTCAAAGCATTAGCCTGGGTAAGGAGATGTCTTCGTGGCATTTGTCATAAAAATACGACCACGTTTGAGTCAGTGAGCGTTTAACCGAACACTTTATCCGCTGATCTAACCTGCTGTGTTTATCGCCTGCTATTTGAAATTCTAAGATGCGTCATTGACTGCCATAGCTCAGAGCAATCATGGACTTTACTCGAAATAAAACATTGGCAACCACTGCCATTTAGAATGTTTACTTACGTCTAACGATTCCCAAGATTCGTCGTCAAACAATGATTTATCCTTCTTTAACTCACAATGACTTAATATGTCCTTGGCTCAAATTTTGATATCCACTCTGATTTCATCCTAAGCCATATTGATGTCTTTTCTGAAGCTGTGGACCTGTTCAGTGATTTTTCCTGATAATTGATTGACTATTTAACTTCCTGAGATCAAATTTCTGCATGAAAACATCATCATATTTATTCTCTTGTTAGTGTATAAGGAATCAGATCAATATCACTGACTTTGAAATCTAATGTCTGTTTTCCATTGCTTAAGTCAGATTAAATCGTCTGTTCGATGGGAATTTGCTACGATATTTTTAACTTTATTTCCAAAAAAATTATGGGTTAAAAGAACTGAGGAAAAGTTGTAATAGTTACGAAGACGTTAAGTGTTTTGAAATTTACTCGGCGTTCTTTTGTTATGGGCGGTGACGAATCCATATAAATAAATAAATAACTCAAGACTTATCTGAGTCCAACGCTGACCTGTGAAAACGTGTTTCATTTTACTGGAATCCAAAAGTTGAATTTTGAATCGAGAGGGAATATTATCGGAAGCCGTTTATCGTCTGTCTGGACATGATTTTTTTTTAAAAAATTTTTGTTAGTCTACGTGTATAATAATTCTAGCTGAACAGAGTTCTATCAACATTTAAATCTGATTCTAACGATCGGAATATGAAACAGTTATTAGCGTCAATAAGGAGGGTGAGAAACCAGCGACATTTGAAATTTATTTGTATGATTTTAATAATTATTCGTGATAAAACTTCGTGCCTTGTGTTGTTAATGTGGCAAAAGTGTATATAAGAATTTTATATAAAATATTTTTCACGAATTAAAATTCAAGGTCACATGTTTTCAACGTAACACAACAAAATGAGACTTTACAGGAGAGTGAAATTCATGTTCTTGGAATTTACATTTCTTGAGGTCGACACTGAGGGAGCCAGAAGTCTTGTGGTTTTATATGAGGCATTTTTTTATTGAAACGTGTCGCTGTGTTTCATATTTTATAGCGACTTTTATTACCGACGTGACATTTTTATGAAATTATTCGAGTGTATGCAAGAATAGTTGTCTTCCTGAGAGGATAATTTGACAGGGAATAGGCCCTCATCCAAGACTTTAGATTCATCTCGGAGAGCACGATGAAATATCGTTTGTGGATCAAACCAGTGGACGTTGTTGTTACATGTATCTCGAAAAATTTAAATACGCGTGTTTATAAATTTAATTAAATATGAACAATATGTTAAATACTATTACTTAAAATAATTTTCAAGTGAATTGTTTTTTGAGAAAAAACTTAAAAAATTGCTACGAACTGCAGAGAACAGTATCCTTAAGAAACTAAGAATTCAAAATCTTTGACTTCTTAGATGTCCAATTTCCGTGTTTATAACAAGCCGCCACTAGATACTATATTCAGCCAGATTAATCCAATCCACGCACTCACATCCTAGTTTCTTCTGAGACATCGCAATCGTAACTTCACATCCACACCTTCGTCCCCAAATTTGTCACTTAAAAAGGTTAATTTAAGTGATTATTTATATTTGTTAAAGGTATCTTAATTTATTTGGTTCATTTCTGTACGTTAAAATATTTCCACAGTTCTTTGCTTTGAAATACGCAGTTAACGAGGAATTTTTTGCAGAAATTAAGAACGTGACAAATGTTAAGTCAGGGAGGATTCTATCCCAGATCGAGATGGTATCCTGCTAGATACAATTACACGCTGGATCCTTAGAAGGTATCTATCCGTTGCTTAGTTTGATTCTTTACGTTCCTGCCTGTTGCAGCCATCAAGAAACCATCATCCATCCGCGATCAGAGTCCAATTACGTGCCGAGTCGAATGAAACATTTTAAATCTTGGAAACACGACATGTAGACAGAAATTGACGAGGAACTGGCATCTAAGAAGGTCCGATTACAGGGGCTGTGTGTGTGGAAATGTGACGCCATAAATATTTCTCGATTGGAGAATAATGTTCCCGTACGCGATGATGATTTAAGAATAAGCGTGGAGATAAATTAACAGCAATGCAACGAAAGTAAATTGGAAAATTAAGTAGGTTTTCGATATAAAAAAACAACGTTACATAAGTATATATTTTTTATTACTTACGACATTAACCGTTTCAGTAAAGATCGACAAATATTCTGTGTAGGAAAATACGTCTAGAAATGCAAATTCGGTTTTAAGACATACTTTTTTAAAATATAGCTCTCGCCCATCGGAATGTAACGAAATATAGAGAGGTGAAGGGGTGTGTGTGGTTTGGAAGGTTATTTAAGAGAGAATAAATGGTGATACAGCATTGGTCCTGTTTCCAGACGTTACGTAGATACGGAGCTTAGCGTCATAGTGTGATTCCTGTAATGCGTGATAAAGCCTAATTTTTAATGGACAGAAAATTAGTCCTAAAGGATATGTTACCTCGCTTTAATTTTTCAATCCAATTAAATTAATTTATTTAAGTATTTGGCAACAGCCAAGCACTAAACCAGAGTACAGGATAAGATATAATAAATAATTAAATTAAATTAAATAATAATGAAAGTAAAACATTAAAAATACAGGAACAAACAAACGAATGAAACTAAATATATAAATGTACTATATTAATAATAATAATAATGATAATTCAATTCATTTATTGAATAATGTTTCACAAGTGAATGGGAAAAAATATGATACCTAAGTAATATAATTCAATTAATAATACTAAATAGAACATTAAACAATAAATAACAGAAGATATTATAAAATTAAAATCACAAAATTTTCAACAGACCGTGAAGTTTCATAATATTTACTCGGGAATTGAATTAAATTTCGGCGCAGTATGTAACATTTATTTTGGGCGTGTTTAAAATGCTATGAGCGAAATGAGTCTCTGGGAATCATTAAATGACATATTGAAAATGCCTTAAGCTTGTGATGCACGAAGTTCATTTAGGATTCGAAGTTTTCATGGCTGGGAGTCAGAAGATGGCTGTCACCTGGGTTGTTGCGCTGAGTAGTCTGACGTTTCAGAGGTTCCTGCTGCCTCCATCATCAGGGCGATGAGTTTATGGAGGCTGCAAGGACCTCTGAAACTTCGGTGAACTTCTACCAGCCAACTCATTCCTCTAAGAGAGATACAGACGTAGAAGACATTGAATTGCCAGGTGTTTCAGCTTTAAAGTAATTTACGTCGTTAATTAAGAAAAATACGCTTATGAGTAATCAATTCTGTGTCGTGTACTAGAATGAATGAGAGTTATCTCAGGAACTGGGACTGGTTTGTTAACCGCGTTGCGTGGGAATCGGCCTCCATCAACTGGAAATTTGTGGTCGGGGCTCATTCTGAAAGACAGTCGACATTAGTTTGTCTTTGTAGGACCTACTCAAAGGCAATCCGACACACGCGTGTTTGATGCCACACGTCTTAAGCGTGTCTCAGCTTCAGAGGCGACGATCAGACCTCCGGTGACTTCAAAATTACAATGAGCACCGATTGGCTCCATAAAACAGATTTAGAAGAATTTAACTGGGATAGCGTGTCTCAGCTTCAGAGGCGACGATGAGACCGCCGGTGACTTCAAAATTACAATAAGCACGGATTGGCTCCATAAAACAGATTTAGAATAATTTAACTGGGACGAAATAGTCTTGAGACTGATTCAGTTTGACCAAACTTTTAGACAGCCAAATAGTTAGTTAGTGGATCAAGAAAGAAGAATCTGAAGATGGCACCTTTTCTTACTGTCGAAACAGAAGACACAGTGAACGTGGTTCAAACTATGGCGATAAGCCGCAAACATCGTAACACATACCATAAATCAGGGATAAACAAAATATGATCCGGAGGACAGATTAGACACGTAAAAGAAAATCATACCCGACTCTACAGCTGTTAAAGTATAAACGTTATTATCGTTTTAATCTGAGTACCTTTTCAATATCGACGTTCGTCAATGTTTTATTTGTCTCAAAATTTTTGCGAAAAAAAATATTTACGAAAAACGCAAATTTGAAACAAATCCAGGCTCGGTTTTGCACCGGATAACAGCGTGATATTTCTTGAACGTTCTCGTTGATAAAGAGGATTTGCGTGAGAACGTAACATTACGATTACCACAAGACGTAGGCGCCCAGACTTCACGTTATCATCACCTTTACGTTTATGAATCAGAACCCTTATGACCTTCTGAACACCAATAACATTCAGAGCTGTTGCGTTCGAAATAATTACTAAAAAAAGCGAATATGTGTGCAGATGGTGTGAATAATTGTAGCCAATCACCAGTGTTTGTGTTAACAAATTGTTTTTCCTCGCATTCCGTGTTGCCGGAAATAACTTCACATGGAAGTATATTCTGACGTGCTTAAAATTCCTTACCATTTTACCTGGAATACAATTATTTTACTAAGCCCTCCATTTTTAAACACCAAACCGATTTTAATTTCAAATTACGCAATTTAAAAATATTATAGGCCAAACTATGATGTTTATATAACTTCAGACTTTTTAAAAGACATATTGTGATTAACAAAAAGTTATAAATTATAAATCATATAATTAATTAAGCATTTATGCGTATCGTATGCATTAGTTTAGAATCGTATAGCATTAAAGTTTTCATGGTTGTAATAGTTAACATCCAAGTACGTATCTCACATAATGTGACACTCATTAAAACTTAAGATAAATATGACAACAACTATGTTAAATATGAATTTCCTTAAATTCCTTCTTGTTACAGCCCTAGAGTCAGTGTTGTAACATTACGTCAGTTTTGTTTGTAACTTTGTTTCTGCAATGGTAGGAGATGACGTGTGGTTAATGTTCTGGTTTAATACCTGCTATCTCTGTCAGTGACTGGTTATGGACTGGTTAACAGGAGCTCATTTGCAACAGAACAATATAACAAAGACAGCTACATGATGAAGAACTTTGTAATTTATAATATCTTCGTTCTGTGGTTTAATAACACAGGTGAAATATATGGACATTGATATTAAAAATAATTTTAGAAACTCATGTGTAACAATCGATTTGTTTCTCGATTGGCGTCTCTGAATATCGAACCATCGGTTTTTCATAACAAGAAATTCCATGGCCCTCTGTAATAAATGCTCAGAGACTTTTCAGTAAAATGCAGTAACAAATTATGTAATTAGTTACCTTCAGATTGCAGACAAATCAAATATAATGTCAACATGTGGAAAGCACTGATGTGGGATGTCCGTCTATGAGTTTTGTTTCAACGAAACCCTGGTTCACAGTGGAGAAGGCATTCAGACGTAGACAATGGTGAGCTACAAGGGCGGAATAGAATGCTGGACAGGGGAGTAGCCTCTCGGAACGTAGCGTACGTCCACCGCCCGCCTTATGTGGGCTACATGCCCACGGGCTGTACAAGGGCGCTGCCCACACACTGTCAGACAGGTGAAAACGAACGCAACGCGATGTATTGTCTCTTTACAGAACATGGAATCTCGGCACGTGTCTCCTGGTGGCTGGATGCAGAACTACACTGATAATCTGTGGACAATATGGCCGAATTGTTTAGCAATTTCTTAGCATATTATAATTTTCTGTCTTATTATCAACGTGGATACCAAGTAAAAGTGATATTTTTGCTATTCATTGTTGTTTTGCTGGTGATATGACTTCAAGACATCCAAGGCATTTGTTCGTGAAGACGAAAATAAAATGGCTGTCGTAGATTTTAAGTCCGAATATGTTTCCCTCTGGCGTTAGAAAAGGGAACGAATCATAAAGGCTAAAATGCGCACGGCTCTAATTGAACTTTGCTGCTAAGGAACACTTAAAGGACGGACCGACGTAATTTTAAGTTTAACACAGCGGTATTAGGCAATAACACAGTTAAATGTCCCGTCCTGAAACGACGTGCATTTGTAAATGTTTGCAAGACAAGCAATGACTGGGGTGTTAAGAATTTTAACTTGACTTTTGCAAATGATCATTGACTCCCATCTAGTAGCGAGGTTGGGAATGAGTAGGAGCGATATGGCATCTCCCCTGAGCGCCTACGTGGCGCGTAACGGGATGGCTTAACCTTTTTCAAATGGCATCAGTTTCCGGAAGTCAGGCGCGTCTCTGACTGACATATGACGTCATCATGGAGGATTCGACCGAGTTATTTTCCACAAAGTCATTGTGATAACATGCCTTCCTCTGGCATCTTCCGTGAATATAGTGTCGTTAAACAACCAATCACCACTCAGAGAATCTATTTCTGTAATGACCTCTTCCTTTATGACAGGTGGTAATATTCCGTTCATTATAAGGATGTTTCCTTCTGAGACGATGTTTGTGGAACCGATTGTAGGATGCTTGAAGTCTAAAAGGGTTAAGAGTGGGTATGAGAACGGACGAAACATTAACGAGCAGTTCAGAGAAGCTGACAAACCGATACACAGATATGGAGGGAGATTCCTCTGACCCCCTTTGCAGAGCTGGGCTTAAAAGTTTTTGTGTGGCTTTAGAGGCCCGCAGAAACCAGGGCTCCTTTTGTGTGGTTTTGATGTGAACTTTTCTGCTTTAATTCCAGAAAATGTGTGCGGACTGGCTGTAGATTATTCACAACGCGTGGGTATGAAAAATGGAAGATTTATGCTATTAAAAGAAACAAAACCTTCTTTTCAAAGTGACTGATATGAAATTAGAGAACGTAGGGATTGTCGGTTTTTAAAAACCGGTTTTTTAAGATAAATTTGTAAAATTCGAAAATCGGCTTTAGATACTAGCAGTAATATGTAAAAATTAATTAATTAAAAACGTTAACATTCTGCTATTCTTCTATTCATATGTGAAACCTCAATTTTATATTTCAGGCAATTTTTTTTATCTAGAATAAGAACAAGAACAAGTAATCGTTCAGTGGACATTTTATGTTTTTTGAAATCATATTTTCTGAAGAAAAATACTAAATGAAATAAAAAAATTATAATTTATGTATTGTACGGATTTTAGTTATTTTTGGTTTTTTATTTGGTTTTGTAAGTAGTATACTTATTTTGTTATATTTTTGTAATTCCATAAATATTAAGTAAACTGAAATTTTTTAAAATAAATATAAATATTTTTTTACTGTTTTAATTATTTTTTTTGTAAAAATTCGAAAAACGGTTTTTTTCTTCAAAAGTCGATTTTTGTATAAACCCTAACAGAACGTGAGAGTAGTTTTCTCATTAATACATCCTTCTCAGCTTACGAACTACATTGAAATGTTGATATTTGTTTAATTTCTTCCACGGAAGTCTTAGGTTCATGATGTGGGTCACATAATTTTAAATATTTCATTCCCTTTCCGTGAACATTTACGTTCCGCCACTGCGCCAGATGTTGTACACCCCTAGTAGAGTGATTTGTTGTATAGAACTGGAGCTGAGCTGGCGCCCGGGGGGGATCAGTGCCTGTTGAGTTAGTACTTGCTGAAGAAGCAACCAATTTGTGCATTACAATGTCTTGTAATACCGAGCAAAGGGCCTGTGGCTTCTGCTCCCGAGTTGACGTACCGTGAAGCGGAGATACCTTCTGCGCATGCGCTAACATGACCTGTGCTATATTTGTTTCGTCGCTCTGTGTGTTAGTACGCAGACGCGGATTGAGGTTAGAGTTGGACCGCATTTCCGCGATGACTAGTACGGAGATAAGGTTGCTTTGGCACATTGGAGATTTTTACTACTTAGCTGAACAATCAGGAAAGAGATCTTTTTCAGGTAGCGTCTTCAAAACGCTTGGATAGCCAAGGGACGTTATCACAGATATAAATCTTTCCCGACTCACGTAATTTTCAGGTTAAGTGCGTCTATGAATTAACAACTTTTATATCTAGAATAATCAACGCGAACTGTTAAGTATTTGTAATGTGATGTTCACACCAGAAAGTGAAAACAAGATTATAAAGACTTGCTTACACGCAAACTGAATATTAATTAACAATCGAAGTGAAAAATTCATAAAACAACAACACCTCTTACTATAAATGCGACTTTCATTAATTAAATGTATCACAAACCAATTCTCAAGTAGGAGTTCATATACATGCATAACATTCATAATATTAAATTTGTTCGTAATTCAATTTGGCATTCATTATTTTATAACAATTTCGTGTATACATTATCACGTGAACTGAGGTAGATAAAATATATCACAGAATCCGTGGTGTTCGGTTACAGTGGCAAACAGCGGCGAAGACAGATAAATCATCACAGAGAACATTTTTAAAAAGTAACTGCCAAACTGCAGTTTGGCCACTCCCATCAAAACTTAATTACTTTTAGGTTGATTTCAATAACTGTCTTGTCACTTACTATCACTTATACGCACAAACACACACGCGATTTGTTCGAATATAATTCTTCAGGGACGATTATTTGAACACGGAAACTCCAGAGTGAAACGAGACTTGTTTCCTGTCTACAATCTGATACAAAGCTTTCTGAATAAATTATCGATTATAATAGATTACATACTGCCATTTTATATAACATTCTTCCATCGAGATTAACCTCATTTATTCGGGGTTAAACTTGATTAAAGTATACATCAGTGTTAGAATAAGGGTCTACCATTGATTTAGAATATAAGTTTGTTATATTAAGTTTATCAGACGTCATTCTATCCGAACTATAAATGTAAGTAACTTCTTAGTTGATCAGGGAAATTTCAATTTGCCGTCTCTAGTGTCAACACTGCTCTTTTGTCTCGCTAAGTTGGTAGCTCGACGTAGGTAGCTCGCATTCGATGTTCTTTTGTTAGTTGTTCGTGTAACAAGCGTAATGTCGGTAGTGTGATAAAGTTTGTGTTTAGTTGTTGGTGGTTTAATGTAGTTTCCGAAAGCAGTTTTGTGAAGCAGTTAAAAAGGTATGTCAGGGGAAGTTCCCTAATTATTTTCTACTAAGTAAGTTGCGCATTTCACTACTTATTTCTCAACGGAGACCGTGTACCGTGCCGAGCTTATAGCTGTTCTGCAGGTGTGCTGAATATTACGTAAGGATCGTGTAATTTTTTACGTAATCTGCGAATGAAAATTAAAGAATAAAATTAATAGAATATGTCGGTAATGGATAATTACGTGGGGGATAATGTAGAGATATGAACTGGCCTAGAAATGATAATTCTACCGGATCCGAGGACTGTTTTACTCGTCCCATCTCCTGCCCGATGTTTACCTTCAAACATGTTACCCGTATCCTACATAATTCAGCCTGATTAATATTTTTTTTGAAAATCAGCCCCCCCCCCCCCCCCCCCCCCCGAGTGTCGTGTCATTGACACATATTTTTAAATGCATGAACACCAGTAATCATTGAATGAATTATTTAACGATGAATTTAAATTAGTGAGATTATTTTGGCTTTTCAGTAACGGAACGAAAATATCTGACGCCATGTTTGTAAGGAGTAATCTCGTAATGTTTCTGGCAGGGGGCAGCTACGGAATTCCCCCGAGAAAATCGAGTCGGTTGGATTTGTTACCGGAAACTGTGAGATTATCACAAGATGAGAGCAACTGTGAATAACCTTTTGTTTGCGGGAAAAGAAAAATTTGTCAGTGGAACCACGGTTCCGGGGAATTTGACGTAAATACGTCTATTCGGAAAGGAAGTTTATATATTGGCTTTATTCTAAATATTTCCTTTATACATGCTTTACAGTTGAGATAAGTTTGATTAAGACTTTGCTTAATTAACTTGAATTAGTTACGCTTAAGATGGGTCTGTGGTAGATGAATGTAATGTAATGTAACGTTTCCTAGGTAACATAACAATGAAGTTACACTTTTTCGTTAAACTTTTTTGCCGAATGACCCTTCCTTATAGACGTATTTACGTCAAAAAAGATATATCTGAGAAATGCAGAAATGTTCTGTGTAACGTTTGTAGGATTTGAGGTTCTCACGGCAGTGAGTAGGAAGATGGATCTCTGTCTTCTGGGTTGTACAGGTTTTATAAATTTTAAATTTGTTGGACATGGGCTAATCTCAGAGTATAAAAACAACTATTTCGTTTTGCGGGAGCATTTGATACAAAATATTAACTTGGTTCCCGTCAGCGGAACAGATAACGCATTCAGTCACCTCGATGTCTTCACGAGTCAGTTCGACCGTGGGATACTGCAAGCTGACGTCAACCAATCGTGGGAAAACACAGCAAGAATATCAAGATAGGGGAAGGAGGAGAGGTTTGTCTAACAACCTGTTGCAAATAAAAAATAACTCAATTTATTTCTGTCCATCCAGTCTTCTTATTCGCGTGTTACATTTTTAAATCCAAAACCCGATTTGTTTTTGTTTGTATAACATTAGTATCGATTCAAACAAAGTCGACTTCCCATCGTTGCATATGTAACTATTTATTCATGAAATTCGCAGAGTAAACGAGGTATATTAATCTTCTGTGTTAAGAATAAATTAAAAATAAATGTGCGTGCGTGCGTTTTATGGGGTGGCAGGAGATCGAACAGTATCCACCTGCTTGAAAATCAAAAACTTTATCTCTACGTTACAATAAATTGAAATCGATATTCGCGTAATGTCATTAGAAGCTCAAAGTTTGACATCAGATTCAGAAAACGTTTTAGTACAAAAGGAATTTTTGTCATGCGATATTTCTCTCTTATTCTGATTCAAATAAGCGAGCCCCAAATATTCGTCTTGAGTTTCCCGATATCCTTTGTAATTAACACTGCCGCCATCTTGTTTAACAATCTATAATTATAATATTTGGCAAGAGTTTGATATTTTTTTTCAAAAATCCTTTACTGTGCTTCAGTTTTGGTCAATGTTAAAGCCAGCGACAACCCAGTTTAAAAGTTCTTATTATCGAGTGTAGGAAATTATAAATTACGATTCGAATGGCAACATGTCCTTTCAATCTTATGACAAGTTGTGTTTGGAAAGATTTCCACCCAGTGTGTAACGAAAACCGACCGTGGTCGGCAAGTTCCTTGAGCTGCAGATTTTTATTACAGAGTTGAAAACACCTAATCCCATCCTCGTATAGGTTAGGGCGTGGTTTTGCGGTTGGTAAACCACTCTAGGCGCTCCGATGGTCTTTAATGACGCGTCTGGACAGAACAGACTTTTTCATGCAAGTTCCAGTTCTTCCTCAGTTCGTTTGTTTCCCCATCTACACACCGGTCAGTGACGTAGGCGAAACTCGCGTTTTGGTCCCGCTAAAAACCTGCTGATACGTCGTATTTACGGGCGGTATCGCACTAGGATGCCATGGCAGCGACACCAACAGCGATGCCATGGCGTCCAGCTGCCAGAAAAAGACGCCAGACAAGCTGCCAGCTTTCGACGCCAGTCAAGCGAACAGATGGATCGACATTATGAGATCACGAAATGAAGGGCTATTAGCAAGGAGAAATGTCCACTTTTATCACTTTTGAGAAAATGAGATTTACCTTTATCAAAACTACATACCTGGAGTGAATTTAAATTCTGTAACAAAGAAATAAGTAAAAAAAATTCTCAATTCACACACTTTGCACGTCCATACCATTATTGAATTTGAAATATTTCATTTCTTGAAAATCACATGTAATATTACATGAACAAATTTTATTTAATAAAACATTATAAAAGCAGGTTCCTTCTTAATTCACATTATTTGTGACATATAGATAGATGCATAGATTGCTTAACAAAAAAACGTAAAAATCAAGTTGCCATATTGGAAAGCGGCCCCACAAATACAGCCATAG
>NW_019060325.1:0-18185 GCF_000696155.1 Zootermopsis nevadensis | reverse complement strand
CTAACATAACCTAACCCAACCTAACCTAATCCAACCTAACCTAACCCAAACCCAACTCAACTTAACGAAGGGACATCTCAAAGGAAGTGGAACACAACTCAGTAATTTTATGTCGTTCACGCGGTCTGACCGAAAAGTTTCGAGTCCACGGTAATTCACGACTGTCAGCTGTGTCTTCATTATATCAACCCAATCGAGAACCTTTCCTTCTTTAACCAAATCTTTCGTGAATTGTGTTAATTAACGCTGCATAGATTCTGTGTTTTAACTTGAAACGTAATTACTTTCATAGTTGATCGTATGAGAGAGACGACTAGCTGTGTTGCTTGCTGCATTTTCATCTCCTTGCTTGCGAAAATGCACTTCAGTTACAGATCTCTACTGACGAAGGAAGTTGCCAGCTTGGCTGTGGATTGTGGAAGGCGCTGTCTGCCTATAAAGATATGTGGATGTAAGCTCTGATTGACCATAATCCGTGTTCAGAATATTAATAAAACTACACGAAGTTCATATTTTGCTATGATATCTCCTGGAATATCTGTGATTCATAATGAAAATCTCTTGAGTTAACTGGTACATAGAATATCACGCGTTCAGTGTGCTCGGCTTTAATTGATAAATCTTAGTACAAGCCATGTCAAAAGTATCGATCGTTGTGTCTGATCCTTTCCGGACTGCCTCCGACCGGACTCGGGTAAACTGCTCCGTCAATCAACCCCCCCCCCTCCCCTTCCACATGTCACTAGCAATCCGGCCAGTCGTAGGGCACAGTTAATTTGGAAGACCTTCTTAATTGAGTGTCTCGTACGTTGAAGTATGTCAGAGGCGTGTTTCGAACACTGTGATATAAATTACGGTATATATAAAAACACGTTTAATAAAAATAAGTTCTATTTGTAATCGTGGTTCATGTCCTTAGGGATTAATTAATGTAAAAAAGTTGTATAATTTTGAATGGCGAAGTAATTTGAAGCGTATTTTTAAGACGATGGAGCACTTAGATTTTACGTAAATTTTTCTACAGTAATGTATATAAATGTCGTACTATTTAGAAGTAGATGACTCATCGCCCTGAGGATGGAAGCAGCAAGGAAGTCTTTGAAATTAAATTGAAGGTTCGGTCAATATTATGAATGTCGCCAATTACATCACTGACCCTAAATGACTATAAAGTTACTAACTAGCTGTCTTAGGGAACCCGAAGGTTTATCGCCGAATTAACCAAATTCCTCCACCGGACCCTGTCCTGGGCCAACAAAATCCAGTCTCCTTCAACTCCTATCTCCCATAAATCCCGCCTGAGATTATCCTCCCATCTACGTCTAGGTCTCCCCAGAGGTCTCTTCCCCTCAGGCTTCCCAAATAGTGGACCCAACCAACCAGATGGCTTACGGAACCCGAAGGTTCATCGCCGAATTAACCAAAGCCCTCCACCGGATCCTGTCCCGTGCAAACAAAATCCAATCGCCTTCAACTCCTAAATGAAAACCGAGCAAAATTTACCCTAGTATTTTTAAGTTATTTCGTGTCTTATTAATCAATGCGGAATTGTTTATATGGAATAGATTTGTCCGTATTTGAAGCTTTATATAAAAAGGGATATTGGAACTGTACATTTGTAATGCAGCAGATGTTTAGGGAATGGCGGTTAACGGAGGAACTCCCGTTGAAATTACATGGGCGATTTGTATTCAGAGGCTTTGGTAACCGCAATGCAAGGATCGTCGTATGTACAGTGGCGTTGTATCGGGGATTAATTGCATGGGTGTGTACGTATAAAGCGTGCGATGAAGTGTTCAATGTTCTATTTCTTCGATTCAATCTCTATAACGAATTTAATGTTTTATAGACCAAATATTTTAAATTACTTTTATTACACGATGCTAGTAATCTGTCACCTGTTTATCTCTCTATTACCCATAGAGAACTTCTGTGTTATTGATTTAATACATTTTCGTAGTTATTAAAGGTCACATGAATTTATAATTTGTAAAATATTTTTATATAATTTACTTAAATTTTATTTTGATTCGATAACCGATCACTTATTTGTTTAATGACCTCGTGAGACATTTCAGTCACTTCATCTTACTCAGTACATTCAGATACAAGTTAATTAATTTCATTTGTCTTATAGTTAACGGTATTAATACAATTTCGTGTATCCTGTTCAAATGCTTATTTCCCTATAACCTTAAAACATATTAAAACACGTCGAATATTAAAAATTTAAGATTTTCTGGTCACATATTCCGCGATTATCTTGCTCAGTAGGTACATACTTATTTAATTATTACTACTTAGAGTTTATTTCATAATATTCATTATGTTCATACAATCTTTTGTATTTTTCCTCGTACATACAAACCACAAAGGTAAATAATCACCCAGAATATCATTTAGAAGAAGTCTTACATAACTGAGCCGATATTCGTAAACACACGATGATAATAATTCCTTGATATATTAAAATGCATTGTAGATTTAACTTGGGTAATTCTTTATCGAATTCAGTGATCTATGGTGATTGTTAATTTGTCTGTTATCGGCAGCACAAGACATTAATCTTACGACAATTAGTGTTTCCTGTCAAGACACATAATACAGGCTGATTTGTAGAGGTACCATAGATTTATTCCTGCACGCAATTATGAAACATGTTTTAATGTTCTGAAGTGTTCCAGTATATTTTTACGTTCTGTACTGATATATTATAATGTGACAGTGTGGTGTATATTTATTATATATGTTACCGACAATGTATAGAATGCCTAAAGTCAGTAGGCAAAGTATAAAATGGACGCATTCTATGGAATGCCCAGGCATTTTATAAAATGCTTAGAAATTTTAGGCAAATTTATGAAACTAACAGTTTATTTTATATTTTGGCTACGTATATTCTATAGAATACGTAGGAATTTTATAGAATGCCTCAGATTATTTAGGCAAAGCACGTAACAAAGAAGTTTCTATAATACGATTTATAAAGTTCTATTTTAACTTTTATATTTGCAAAAATTTAATATAAAACAATTTGTTTTAATTCTCAAAACTTTTTTTACGTTCAGATTCAGTGGCTTTGGTGTTTCCATGACTATCTCGCACAACCCCCATCTTGACAGCTTACTCAATCGACTTTGATTAATTTTAATCTACACAACCAAACAATATTAAAATTACGATTTATTTCATAATTTTCCTACTGACTTTAGGCATTCTGTACATTGCCGGTAACATGTACACCAAAGATACACGTAATTATATAGAAAATCAATACGTATTGATGGAAATGTCAATTAGTATGCAGTGGTCGGATGACATGGTCTACGGACAAAGAATTTAGTAAATGGAACTAAGAAATATTATTTAATTTTTAAAAACCCACAAGCAATAAAAATCAGAATATAATTTATTTAACTTTGAACACGTAATCAAAGTATGAAATCCCTTATTTTTAGTGATATTTACTCTATAAAAAATTAATCTCTCAAAATGGCCGTACTTTCAGCAAGTTTTGCTAAAAATGTATTTTATGTTGTTTTTTTTTCCAAACATTTTATCTGTAATGTATTTACATCCATTCGACAGACTGTCATTGCCTTTCGAAACAACATTTGGCAGATATCCATTGTCGCAGTAGCTAAGAACTGAAATTATTGACATTTGTTATGTAGCGGACTGTACTGACAGTGTCAAAACACTGCAGTGACCATGGTAATTATAATCTGAACAAGGAATGTGTTTTTATTAGCGAGTATAAAAGTTTCGTGCGAACGAGGAAGAAGTTTTTCATCTTGTATGTGAATCAGTGTTTTGTTTTCTTATTTTGGGTTGTGACTTGGCGCTATCTTAAGGCAATGCACTGTTTTGTGGACGCTTGATATGAAAGAGAAGGTATTTTCGTAAGCCAGAAACGTACACTTCCCGCTGAAAGCGAATACTGTGTTCGAGACGTGACTCTAACCACATGTTGAGAGCTCTGACAGCTGACACCATGTTGCCAAGGCTAATAACAAGACTTCTGATTCCTGTATCCCTCACTAGAGCGCTGTTGTAGTATCCTCAATTTTACGTTCTCGTCAGCAAACTTCAGTTGACTGCGTTCAAATTACATTACGTCCATGTATGTTCAAATTAAACTAAATTACATTCCTTACTTTACGTTAGAATCGTAAGTTGGTTGCTTAGCAGTTCTTGTCAGATTCACTCGAAGATAAACAAAGTGTAAGACTTGAGGTTCTCACAGCGGTGAGTATGAAAATTTCCGTCTTCTGGGTTGTTGCGCTGTGTAGTCTGGTCGATGTTAACCAACGTTTCAGAGGTCATACTGCCTCCGTCATCAGAGTATGAAGATTTCCGTCTTCTGGGTTGTTGCGCTGTGTAGTCTGGTCGATGTTAACCAACGTTTCAGAGGTCATACTGCCTCCGTCATCAGAGTATGAAGATTTCTGTCTTCTGGGTTGTTGCGCTGTGTAGTCTGGTCGATGTTAACCAACGTTTCAGAGGTCATACTGCCTCCGTCATCAGAGTATGAAGATTTCTGTCTTCTGGGTTGTTGCGCTGTGTAGTCTGGTCGATGTTAACCAACGTTTCAGAGGTCATACTGCCTCCGTCATCAGAGTTCGTTGTACAAAGCACGTTTTATATATATGTATATATTCACAGGTGTTCTAGAAAAATGTATACAGATTATAACACTGAATGTTAACCTTGTTATCTACGTGAGTTGTGTTTACGCGGAGAACATAGTTTGGTATAAACTTAGGAGATGCCACCGTAATATGTTTCCTAATCATTCAGATATGAAAATGGCAGAAATTCTGTATATGAAAGTGTTCAAGTGATAAAAAAATTACAAATCTGTATTCAAACGTTTATAATGTATATAAAGCCCAAAACGTCCTGTTTGTATGTCCGTCCGTCTCGTCGTTCTCGTAAACGGTGCGTCGCGGGAAAGTATTAAATTCGAAAAAAAAAAGTTTCTCTTCGAAAGACAGCGTCGTAGGAAAATTTTTAAAATTTAATATCCCACCGTATTAATACCCTCACAAGTAACTGAAGCTTAGTTAGCGGGCGTTTTTGAAAATGTTTTGTACATTTATATCGAATTTTTAGGCTTAATTTTAGCAGTAATTTCGTGTTATTATTTTACACAAAAAAAGTACATTAGTAGATTATGAGAACATGAACATACTGGTTTAGATTTGCTGGATACAATTTCAAAATTTCGTATCTCCATTCTGTTTTTAAAAGTAAATGCTGAAGTTTCACTAATTCATTAACAGGTTTGGGGCATTGGAGGTGTAGCTCCGTATATACTTAACCTAGGCTCTGGATGAAGGTGTTTGGCCAGGCTCACGCTTCGACCGTCTTAACCCCGATAATGATTTAATGACAGGCTGCCTGAACTCAGAGCTGGATTCAGAGGTTGATTACCCGCAAATCTGTCTGGAATCAAATCCCGGTCTTCGAACACGAACGACCCAGTTATATTATCTTAATTATACGGTCCTCAGCTATGTTTAGTTTAGAAGAAAGGATGTTTCGTACAGAATATTTTTAAGTAAGATTATGTCCATTTCAGTAAAAATATCCTCAGTCTCTAGCTCTATTTTGTCATTGGTTATCGCCGTTAAACAGAAAATGGAATAGGGATTACGCGCGTCCGCCATGATGTTGCATTATATTTTTACAGAACTTACGTTTAGAAATAAAAATATGCGTATTTTAAATACATATTACCAACTTAGGCCTTATTATTTCACTTTGAAACTTCGGAGGGACCCATATTATTAACGGGAGAACATGAAAGAATTCTATAAGCCCCTTTTTATTTGTAAAATAATGTAAGTAAACTATTAAAATCGCTAGAATTTTAGACTACACTTACTAAGATGTAGACAAGTTAGCTAGAAATTGTTTTATTTAGATAAAAATCCTAATAACACGTTTACGCCAATCAGTGAAAATGTTCATAACCTGTTGATCTTCACAGTTCACTGTACCCATTCAACTCCCAAACGATGCAGCGTCTTTAAATAACCAATGATTAAAGAAAATTAATGATTTTAATCTATTAGACTGACGTAAACTTTAGTAACTTTGTCATTCCATTCGGAAATCAATGAATTTATTGAACACGCTGTATATACAGGCACCAGAAGATGACGGAATTGAATCTGACACTCGATGTCAGTTCCACGCCTTTCTGTTCAACTGAGAAGTTGGAAGATGTCCAGGGATTTTGCTTCAAAGTTTACTTGGACACTCAAGAAGAACGTCTGGCTATCTGTGTGCCTCATCCAGGTGAATAGGGCTCGTATCCTAGTAACGGAACGTGTAGGCATTAGAATTTGTTAATGTCAATTCTGAAGGGAAAAATTAAAGTGAAGCATCTTGTGAGTTTATTAATGTTCTCCTGTGTTTTGGAAATATGGTATCGAAACTTATGTTGGAGGTGGGTGGAATGTTTAATTCAGACTGTACTTTTATCAAGAGCTTTTACTCGGTCTACGAACGAAATATAAAATGCAGGTTAGGTTTAACTGTTGTTCTGTCTGAGTTAAATGGAAAATTATGAAGATGGAGATTATGAATCAGTGAACACACAAATTAATAAATATATGAAAAAATTAAAAATAAATAAATAAGCGAATAAATCTTATAAATAATTAAACAAAACTGTAGAGAGGAAAAAAATATTTTTCAAGAGCTTTGGTATACTGAGAGAAATTTTAATATGACACGATTTAAATTGTATTTTTTTGGAATAAAATTTGAACCTTTGAAATTTTACCTGTCATCTTGATTAAGAATTTTTATAGTTTTCTTATGCCTTGAAGTATAATTTCGTGGGATTAACTTCAAGTAGACCACTGTCGTATTGTTCTGTCATCGTACGATTCCTTTCAAAGAGGATTATCGACGTTCGTTAGATTACCAAAAGATGATTCACTGTTTTGGTCCATCTCGTGTCCAAAATTCACTGTGTCCACTAACGTATCTTCATGCTGGTGGATCTTAGTTGAAAATGTGACCGAATTTCGTTCACTTCACTGGCTCAGTTCGTGTGTCTTCTGACGCATGTGGGCAGTCTTCGATTCTTTCAGCAGGCTGTGTGTAATTCGCTCTGTTATTGTCCGCTGGAAAAGTTGATTGCCCCATCCCCCGTAACTTGTGGCTGGCCGCCCGCGTAATCTGCTTATCTGTAGCTGCAGGTAGGAGAACTGCTTCAACTCCATTGTAATCGTCCACTAATTCACTGGAGGATTAGAACAGCGGGCAAAAGTGGATGTGTATTTTAAAGCTCAGTTGGCGTCACTAGAGGGTGTCTGCATGATCTGGGGCTTTAATTAAGGTTTTGGGACTCTAAGCTCCCGCTACGCCGTCATGAGTTAAGACGTATTAAACGAATCTCCGAAAACCCTACGCCGGACACCGGAAAAACCCAAGGCATTTGTCAGATTTCGCTATTTCGAATTACAATCTGAGAAGCCCACTTTATTTTGATTTGTTTAGCAAAAAAATGCATGGTCGCCCGATATTTTACTTAGGGATTTTGTGTTCCTTGCTTTTATATTATCCCTTAAATAATTTCATATGCTGCAAGCAGTCGAATGGAAGGGTGGTTATGAATTGTTAATTAATAGCGACGTAGAACAAGCAAACGCAGTGTTTCTGTCATTAGGGACACGAGCTGGCAAAATCACTTTAGTATCACCTAAGAGAGTCGTCATCTGAGATTATAAAACGTGGTTTATTTGTGGTAGGAATGTTCACTGAAAAATTAACGTAATTTTATAAAGACTTTCAATTTGCACGATGGTCCAGTTCAATTTTTGATGTTTTTAAATTTACGTATTAGATTTATAAGTATTTAAGGAATGCTATTATGTTTATTAACACGCGTTAAAATGTCTCATGGTGCTTTATAAAGATGCTTTTACATGTTTGAAGCCTTTTGTCTCATACACGGAAAAGAATTAAAATATTTAACCCTTTAAAGCGCAATTGTAAATTAAGACTAGGCATGTAACACTCAGTAAGTATTAATTTTGGTCACGGAGTGTGTTCATGGCTTTCGAACGTTTGTCGAAACAGACAGCTGGTATTTTTCTGAACACGCTTAACTAATTGATCTTTGCAGTGGAGATGATTTCTGTTTTCATTAAGGTGGGAAGTAATCTTTTATATTTTACTCAAATGTGTGGCCTTTGACTGATGCGTATTTTTTGGAAACTTTCCTTCGTATTCGTTTAAATAACACACAACGTTTCGGTAGCTAGTTTTGTTTCCATCATCAGGTTAGGTATAATGTAAAAATGTAACGTAACATTGAGAACGCTCAGCAATGCTTTTGAAGCCTATGGACATAATATTTACGTTCTGATACCATGAAGAAGAATAATTTATGTTAGCAAAAATATTTATCGGATAAGATTAATAGGGCTGAACTACATTCTTTTGTTCAGAACTGTAAGAAGAATGACTCCGTTATTTTGGCTGCTCAGAAGTATCACAACGATTTCATTTCTTCTGATGTTAATGTCCAGATCATTTCCGCGTATCAAATAATTATCGTTTCGCTCCATCTTACGTATTCTGTGAACCCATTAATCAACACGAACCACCGTTTAATGTTTGATTTCGGATTGCTCTGTGTAGGAAGTATTAGGAGATGTTTATGAAGTGATAATTGAGGAGGGCGGTAGGAAGATTATGGTAATTTCCGTTCAGAATACGTAATGTGTTCTGAGTATAAACGTTCACATCAATATTTCACTTCGGAAACCAGTGGATGGGCTACCAGAAGTACGAGACATAAACTGGACCTGTAGAAGGAAGTAACACAACTCGAAACAAAGTGTGTGAAGGGGATAGGAAAGAGGAAAGAGAAAAGAAAAGAAAGATAAATAGAAGGAAGCAAATAAAGAATATTATTAAAATGGAATAAAACCTGGAAAAGAACATCGTTCGATATCTGATAAAAAATGTACGCTGGCATAATATATGAAAATTGTATTTGAATTATTTATCGTTTTGAATATTTATATAATTATATATACCTGAGGATGGTTCTTTTAGGAACTGAAACATGTCGTGAGAAAAAATGATGGTCTAATGTAAATCGAATATTTCGATAAAGAACATCATTTGATATATTTTAAATATTTTAAATGTTAATTATTGTAATATTTTAATGTTTAATAAGAATTTATTGTGATTAGACGGACAAGATTTAATATATACTTATTATATCACAATATGACGCAACTTTACCATCTCATGAATAGCTGTCAAACTAAAATATATAAAGAAGGAAGGAAAACCAAAGAAGCTGATAAAGAACTTGGTTTATAAAGTAGGAAGAAAGTTAAATACAGCAGTGGACATAAGCGTGCTTGAAATAAATTATGAAAGCCGTAAGTTACTCACAACTTTGACGTCAGCCATTTGGTGGTGTTCGTAGCTACAGGATCGAAAAGAGGCCGTTTATAACCAGAGAAAACATTTCCACTTCTCCTGTCGTTCACAGGACACGCGCAGGATTGCCAGAGACAAACAATAGGAGTTCATCTTGCGTGGTTTCTGTCTGGAATCGAGTGTCTGCGTCCGCGTTCTAGCTCAGATACAAGGACCAAAGTCCGCTTCTCTGGTCTCATAATTCTATTGCCTTACACTTTTGAGGATAGCGCCTTTGTATTACCTTCAAATTACTACGCTGAATGTAGCCTGGAGACAGGTTAGGTTTCCTTTAGAAATTCTTCTCGTACGATACAAATGACTAACGTAATGACACAAGTTGGACCATAGTTAGTATTCTGTAACCCGACTATATAGCAGCTGAATTGTTCGGGCCTATTTTCTGTCATGAACAGAAAAAAGCTTTCAAAGACAGAGAGGCTTATACAGAATGTAAAAAAATTGTTTTGCGTATGTTTGTAAGACGTACATTAGAAAGGGTCTCTGGGATGTTCGTAATTATTAACTCTCTGCGCGCGGTACCTTCGTCAGAGGTATTGATCCTTCTTGTCTGAAATTGCCGGGCCTTGTATTATTAGACGAGTCAAAATTTATCTTGTCATCGGTTACGTCTGAAAGTTTCGGGTTTTGGAATTTCAATGGCAGACACAAGACGGTTTCTGTAATTCTGTGTTCAGTGTGCAATGCGTTAAGTGCTGTTTAATATTTTATGATGACGTCATATCGCGTCAGTATTGCCCTCCATCTCGTGTTTCCATGCATCTTTGATCTCTGCTCTATGTCCGTCCGTCCTTTTGTTCGTATGTTAAGTCGACTGAAGATACGAAATTATAATCAGCCATTAGAACGTGTTTGGGCTTAATTATGATTTTCTTGGTTTATATACGATTTAATCTTAAGGCGGATGACGTATGGATTTTTTACACGTCTGGTAGACGTTTACCGACGTTTTATAACTAATTGCTGCTGCATCTATAGTCAAGGCTCCCCATCTCCCTGATGATGGAGGCAGGTAGTACCTCTGAAACGTCGGTGAACTTCTACTGGATTATACGGCACAAATGTGAGAATAAGTCAGTGTTTGTGCTGTCCGCCGTGGGAAACTGATATCTCTTATATTTGTCTGGTTAACAACTGCATGCAAAACGAGTTCAAAATCGACATGTTCGCTCTGTGAAAATAAAATCTTAGAACCCCTACGCGATTCAGCAGAGTCTGTTCCATAGTCTGGCATCAGTGCATGGTCCCATGATCCTCTACCGTCCACGTCACGTGAACCAGGAACCAATGTCCACTTTTCGATATGTGTCCGAGGAAAATCCTGTATCGATAACTTGTCATCAACTTCATCGTAATTTTATTTCATCCATTAAGTCTTTAACCCATGGGCTATTTGTTTATTTTCCTTTAGGTCCTGACTTCTCCGATAATTGTTCATAAAATTACGTTCATTCTTCAGCACAGTCCCTGGTTCGAGAACATAACAAAGAAAATATAAATCACTTTAGAGTTTCACAGCAAGATTTTCATTAAATCCATTTAACGCACCATAGGGCTTAAATGTATATTAATCACAGACGTACATAATATAAATTTTCTGTGTATGAACACAAACATATATGTACATCTCACATAATTCTAACCTTCTTTCAACTTCGTATTGCAGATGAGAATTAAAAGAAAATATAATTTAAGACTTGTTAATGTTGATGCCAAGTCGTTATTTTATAAGCAACTATCAGCTCTTCGTGGTTTAACAGGAAGTTTTGGAGAAAATTCTCATGGACTTTGTCGACGTTGAGTCAAAAACATTGCTATATTTATATAGTTTATGAGATGTAAAAGTGTTAACTTGAGCAAACTGTAAAATCTCTCAATTGAAATTGGCTCCGTGACCAAGTCGTTCCTCCAGACGATGAAATCAATCGAACCTCGGCGCGGTCACACAGTCTGGGGCGTGGGCCTTAAACACTGGGACCGTGGGTTCGAATCCCACTCGAGGTATGGATGTTCGTCCGCGTATATTTGTGTTGTGCTGTCCTGTATTTGAAGAGACATTGGTGACGAGCTTAAAATTCGTCCGAGGAGTCCCACCAGATGTCTTAACAGATTAAGACAGCTTACGTGCTTGAAGCTGAAATCCTTCAAGGACTGTATTTTATGAAACATATCTCTAAAATAAAATTGCAGGTATTATGGACAAACACAAGCATTTTTTTCATCATAGAGTCAATGTACAAAGTAATTACGAATAGAGGCTGTTTCCCACGTAATATGAAATAGGGCGTTAATGTCCGACTCGAGTCATAACAACGCTTGACGTCCATATGACACAGTGTGTAGAACAAATGTTGGTAAAAAACATAGTCCCCTCACATTATATAATCACGCAAATACCAACATAATGATAAGTGCCTTATGAATACATTGACGATGTTTTTAGATGAGCATTAATAAAAAAGGGAACAGCTATTTGACAGCCACAAATGCCTCGCTGCATCGAACAAGGCCTCTCGCCGAGAATTGACTTTATTTCGCGTTAAGTGGCCCCTAAATAAGAGGGTACGATTTTGTACGCAGTCCGCGTGCCACGAGAAGTCCACTGGGAATGGGGCGGGCATTTACGTCAGAGCTGTACTTTTTCACAAAACATTTCATCCGCCCATGCACTCGCTGCTACTGTTCACAGGGCACTGTACTGTTAGAGACATCCTTACTCTATTGAGCCGAGTCCTTCCTAAGAAGCTAACAGTCGCTCAGCCACTCAAGAAATTCCCAACATTTTATGGTTCATTACCGTGTTTCTGAATCAGATTAATCCGGTCCATACCACCCCAAACCAATTTATCTAAGATCCATTTTAATATTATTATCCTACTTCCTCTTTCCTTCTGGCTTCCCCACCAAAATCCTCTATGCATATCTCTTCTCTCCCATGCGGGCTACACGCCCTGTCCATCTCATTCCCTTGAAATTGATCAATCTAATTTTATTTCGCTCGTCATTATGAAACTTTCTCCAACGTCCAAGTCATTTTTGGGTTAAAATATTCTTTTTCCTCAACACCCTATTCTCAAACACCCCCAGTGTCAGAAACCATGTTTCAAACCCGTACAAATATACTGGAAAAGTTATAGTTTTGTGTATTTTAATCTTTAAGTCTTTAGACAGCAGAGGAGAGAAGGGAAAAGGTTTTGAAGCATTACCCGAATTTAATCTGCACTTAATATCTTCATGAATCAAATTTCGATTTCTTATTGTAGCTCCCAAATATCTTAACTTTGCCACACTTCAAAAGGATCCACTAACTATCTTAATGTTAAGATTTTGCCCTGAATTCTGTTCACGGGATATCAAAATATACTTTTGGAGACTTTTGTGTTACTATGTGTTCGCAGTTTGCTCTTAAGTTAGCTTCAAGAATGGATAAGAATTACAGACTGTACGAAGATCCGTGTGGTACTTAGCTGTTTAACGATGATGATAACATGAAAAACCTATTGACATAAGGGTTTGTGTCACAACCAAACCACGTATCTCGCTGCAAGCATAACCATTAACTAATTAATAAATGTCTCGTCTCTTTAATGATGATATATTAAAACTAGATTTAGAATGCCGCTACAATTCTGCCAAGTTGCTAGTTTACTGACCATATAACGTAGTAACTTGTTGGCTTCTTATGAAAGCAAGAAATCTAACAAATTACGAGGTAGTTGGAGTCTTACAAGTAATGTCACTGACAAATTGGATCCAGGTCTAACTGGTGATACTACCTAATAATTTCTAATGTATCTTGGTGGTTATTTAAGATTTTAAATTATAGTGGTGACTATATGCGCCACCTTCTTTAATATTCAGTAACTCTGTGTTCAGCCAACAGTGGGCGTTGTTATCAGAATAAACAGCGAATATTTAACAAAACAGTACCGACAAGCGATCCTTTGTAATGGAGATTCGTTGTGTTTTTGAGGTAACAATTTAATTTCTGAATATTATTTAAACGACATTCGGGCTTCGAAGGTATTACTTAAATTTATTATATAAAATGGAAGAAATATCAGACTGGTTATTTGTTTGCAGACTTCGTATCAAGGTGGAAATTTGCTACCTTGTTCTGAAGACGATGGGCGACTGACTGACAGTAGTTTGGGGTTTCTCCGCGATTTATCACAGTCAGGGGGGGCAGATGAAGTGTTCGTCGACTTGAAGGGAAATGCTGACAGAACACACTGTACGTCGATGCCCAGTGATAAATGAGGGACCAAGCTCCACTCTAAACCCTTTATAACTCCATGGCACGAGGTCTGTATTAGAAATTGACGGTGACTCAGCTGGTCTAGAAGTTCTCTGTCTGAACCAGAAGGTTCATCGACGTTTAGGTACATAATTAATGAAGAACGCCATTACTAGATTGTTGAATTAAGGCCACACATTTATATACTGTTTCTCTGATATAATTTTAATACCATTTCATCCATATCTAGGTCTCCCAAGTGGACTTTTCTCTTCGGATTGTTGGAATGAAGTATATGTTTAGTGTTCCCCATTCGAATCATATATCCACGTTATTTAATTCGATGACTCATGTATACAAGGTACAAATTGTGAATCTTCTGATTACGTAATTTTTCCTGTATAATGTGATGCATTTTCTTATGTCTAATTTTTTTTTTATTTATCATTGTTTGGCGTGTCACACTCTTACGTAGTGAAGTGAAGATTTTCTACGTCTTTCTACATCTACAGCTTTAAACTTTAGCTCTTTAGTTGACATTTGGAAATACGAGAAATATTAATTGAATGGTAATAAGTATTACTCTCCTCGTCAACAAAGGATGAGACAAGTGATCTTGATTTTACTCAGATGAGTTTTCGCTTCACTTCACCCGCCAGACTTCATAGTTGAGTGTTGTCCTTGAATGTGGACCATCAGCGGTTACTCATCACAAAATAGCCCGACGATAAAGGCGGAGGACTCTGACTTCGGCTGATAATTCACGCACCTCATCATTCGAGAAGAATCTGTAATGTTTATGTTTTGGTTTGTTTAAATATTCACAGAATCAGACACCATCTCTAACTCTACATCAGATTAAATTAATTTTTACTAATTTTAACACTGCAAGTAGATGGTGGACATTACTTAAATTCGTTATTACAAGACGTTTTGGAGTTTTTAAAGTTTTTATCATTGTAACACGACATTACTTAAATTCGTTATTACAAGACTTTTTGGAGTTTTTAACTTTTTTATCATTGTCATTGTCATAAACTGAGATATGTATCCTCCACATGGTGTCTACTTTAACATCCAGACGTAAACATCTTGTTTGATAAGACATCCCAATGTCTCGTAAGACTCACAGAGACTTTGTTGATGCCTGTGAAATCGTCCGTTCTTCTGCTGACCACAGTTCCCCACAACTGTATCTCTGGTTTCGAGATAGATCGATTACATGGTGGAAGGTGAGATTTATAAAGGGGCGAGTCAAGTCGATATCTCGGTTGTAATTAACCCACTGTTTGAAAAGACTTGGTCTCCGAGATCGACTTGAAAAGATGCTGGGTTTCCTTTATCCATCTCAAACGTCTTTAGTGTATTTACCGATCCGAGCTCCCCTAGGAATCGCTGGGATTAAATCAGCTCCATCTGTTGTTCGCTGATGGAAACGTAGCGGCCCCTACGTGTGATCGTGTCCCCTTCGCAAATGAAAGTGTTTTTTGGCAAAATATTTTACTGTTTTCAGCCCTAAAGATTTGTTTCGTTTGGACTGATTAATCGTTTAAAGGAAGAAAATACAAAGTTGTCTACAGTAGATTGGCAGGGAGGAGACTCGGTTAAAATAATAGACACATAATTTTGAAAATAATTCTCATATGCGACTGCCGAATCGAGAGTTTAAATACGCTGACTTGAATTTTCACTGTAACGAACTTCACAGACTGATATATCGTTGCAAAACAAATACTCCAAGCCCGACCTCAGACTCTTTGAGTTGTAATTTTCTAGAAGTAGGCTAATTTATAATTAGAGTATTACATTTTCGTATCTATTTTTAAATTAATGACCTTATTTATTTTTCAGTTATGTATATTTTAATTAATGCCATTCATAGTTAATCTAGTCTTTTACAGGGTAATGAATTAACAAATTCACATATCGTTAATATTGTTTATGTTTGTCTGACGTCATAATTATCTAAGATCATTGTCGTTAGATAACTAGAAAATTCATAATTGCTTAATAAAAGTTTGTGATAGAAACGAATCTTTTGAGGAGAATTTGTATTAAGATAAATACAGTCCACGACTGTAATCTTGAGACTTGCAAGGAATGACGGAAGTCCGTAGCGCTAAAGGCAGGTGCTTTACATTGCTAAGTTCCCATCTCGAGTCACTTTTTTACTGTAGTAGGGGCGAATGTGTGCGTTTGAAGTACGTTAGAATTAGACAAAGTATCAGAGAGATAGGAGGTAAGGAAGCATATACTATCCTTGCTACAAACATTATTTCAGAACTGTAGCGTTTTGTAGTTCAGATGTCTTTGGGGTCACACAGTAATTTTTAGAGGAAATCTACCACGAACTTGGTCACGATGTACAACTGTCGATGATTGCCTTGGGTTTTATCAGTCCTTTACTGCAACTATAGACATTAAAACAAGACTTAACATTAAAGTATCTTCCGTCCATATAATTAAAATGTAACATAAGTGAAATAGCAAAGAACCTATGTTAATTAAGTCACGTTTGGTTGATTTGTTGTTTTATTTAAAACCTTAGCCGGTTACAGGGGACACGTGGTCTGAGGCGTGGGTCGTAATTATTCGGACACTGGGATCGTGGGTTCGAATCCCAGTCGAGGAACAGATATTTGTTCTCGTGTTTCTGTGTGTTCCTGTTCTGCACCGATGGAGGCCTTGCGACGGGCTGATAACTAGTCCAGGGAGTCCTTTCAAATGTCTAAGCAGAGCAAGTAACCTCCCATGGGGCAGGAGGGCGAGGTCCTTCAAGGGATGTAGAGCCACGGATAATAATAAAATATTTAAAATTATTTTTTTACAAATTATGAGGCTATATGACGCAAATAAACAGAACTGGTTTTATGGGAAACGTAAGGTTGCAGGCGTCGTTAAATTTTATTATTTCAAACACAAATTTGCTTCGATCTTACATTCAGAATTATTATCGAAGACACAATGGTATTCTTTGGTTACCCCTTGTCGTCACTAACATATTTTCATGTTATTCCTCAGGCGTTACATTTGATTTGTGGGAAATGATTAAGGTCCCACTCACCCCGATACTTATTTGAGGTTATGTGACCTCAGAAATGATACGTCGTCATTAAATAAGCCACAGTCAAACATCGGCTATACCGTCAAGGCTCTAGTACAGTGCAGAGGTTAGTTTTCATGGATTTATTAAGTGACACGTTTAGAATTTAGTAAAGATTTTTGTGAAATACAATCATTTAATATATTTTAAATATTTAAATGTTAATTATAGTAATATTTTAATATTTAATAGGAATTTTATTCTGATTAGACTGACAAGATTTAAACAAATATATATTTATCACAATATGACGCAACTTTATCATCTCATAAATACCACATTTATGCGTCTAGAATACGCGATGTAATGATTGGATAAAACGTGTTTACTTAAATATGAAAATTTGAATAGAAAATGTACGCCGTCCGTTCTCCGCAGAACACCGCGTGCTGGGTCCTCAACTTCTGACAAAGACAAAAAGTAAAATTTGCAATTGCGAAGGAAGCCGAGGCAGCAGGGCTTAAATAAGTTACAGTTAATAACAAAAGAATGACGTCACTAAACGCGTTCTTGAAGACCCACTTAGAATAAATTACGTTTCAGTCACTGCGTCTTCTGTTTTGAAAGTGGCGGGTTTCGCTAAACCTTGTACATGAAGTCTGGTCGAAGTCTGAGTACAATTAGCATACAAAGCGCTGTTATGCATGAAACTGATAGCCTTTACACAAGCTTTAACAAAAATACACGTGAACTCCTGCTCTGTGTTCAAGAATTTCGTGGTTTTTTATCTGAGCGGGTTTCCTCAGTCGTTACATTTAAAATGCCGGGTTACCACGTCGACTAATTTTCTTATTATTATTTCCTTACATGGACTCGGTGCTATTAAGCCCGTTCAGAATTAATAATATTAAAACTGGTTCTTTCACCCACTCCTTTGTCTTCCTATATTCTTCGTTTCTATTGGTTTATATGTAAATATTTTCTTAGCCAATCTGTCCCCTCTCAGTTTATTAACACGTTTCTAATAAAACTGATAATTTTGTGTGTCATTTACAATATTTTTGGTCTTTAATTGTTGAATTATTTCCTCATTTGATAATCTGTACCTTCCGGTAACTCGTACGAAGGGTCTGAAAAATCTGCGATTCTTCTAATCGTCCCTTGTCTTCGTGTCTTGAGATCCAAGTTTCACTGCCAAAGTTTAGTGAAGATTTGGCTTACGGGTTAATTCCTGACAGTGGGTGATATTTCCTTTGTGGTGCACCAAACCTCCTGTCCACTGAGTGCTGGACCAAAAGACGGTCAATTGGCTTCTAGACAACCAAAGAGTGGACTTTTCAGCCACGCCCCTGTTCCCCTATGGTTCATGGTACTTATAGATACTTGCATCTTTTAATTTCACTCCCAACTATGAGTACGTGG
>NW_019060324.1:41975-54821 GCF_000696155.1 Zootermopsis nevadensis | reverse complement strand
TTACGTAATTTAACTTCCAAACAAATTTGTCTACATGTTATTGGCCATTGTAAATTTATTATAATACATGTACATTTCCATCTACACTCAATCACAAACTTATTTATGGTTTTAAAGGTTATTTTGAGCGATAATCAGTGCATTGCTTCCTCCATTTTAAGAAACTGCCACTTTTACCATTCTTAACATATAATTCCATAAATATGAAAGTAAAATTTTAAAATTAAAACAATTATTTCTTAAAATTCTTTAGCATTGTGTCTGTTCTCATTACAACCCATGCACGATTTTAGCCAGTTCTTGCTACATATATCTCTACTGATGTTTAATGATAATTGTTAATTCTAAAAATATACTCACACTTACCCATTTTTATTTTATCTTTTATTTTCGAAATTATTTTACTGGTTTAATTTTTTTATTTTTGCAGTTTAGAATAATGTGACGACAGACGAATAAAATTACATAATGAAGAGTTTCATATTTTGCATTCTTTAACATATATGTGTATATATATATATAACCAATTAGAATGAGATGGGCATGGCATGTAGCACGCTTTGGGAAATAATAAAAGCGAAGGCAACGAAAATTATTACCTGAAGAGAGTACACCTGTCGAAAGACGTAGGCGTAGATGAGGAGAATAATATTAAAATGGTTCTTAGGGAAATCGGGTTTAGGAATAGAAATTGGATTCATGTGGCTCTGTACAATAATATGTGGTGGGCTCTTGTGAACACGGTAATGAATCCTCGGGTTTCATAAAAAGCGTGGAATTTTTTGAGTAACTCAGTGTACATTTGGTCAAAGGAGTCTATTCTCCTCAGAGTTAATTAACTAGTTTGATGTTCTAATTAAAGGTTATTAGATTTCATCTGTAGTTTTAATTAAAATTCGCATTTAGTTTATCGATTTTTACTTTCAGTCGTGTGACGGTTTAGTCTGTTCATTGTTTTTAGTTCCATTTTACTTACAGGAGTTCTCAGCTATAATCTTCAGCATTAGTGTCCATGTCATGTTTCAAGACTGTTTTGTAGTTTATGAACGTAACACTGCCAAGTTAAGTTTGCTCCGTAAAGTGTTAGGGCAATTTCGGACAGACGAAGAATAGGAAACCGGTAGTCGGAACTAAACTTCCTGAAAATGGAACCACGTGTCTACGTTCGCCCACAAATATACGGAACGCGAGATATACTGTCTGCACAAGTCAAGGGGTCGGTTCACACTTTCATTTATTCTGCCAGAACGTCCAGAAAAATCTGTCCATACAGAATTATAGCTTTGTAAAAATTTGTTTCTTGGAAGTATTTTACATTGTTGTAGCCTACTTTGGCTCAGATATCTTGTCACATTTTTCCCGCGACAAAGATTCTGTATTTCTCGATAAGTATATCGAAGGAAAACTATTTTCTTTCCACAATTTGTTTTTTGGTTGTTTTTGCTCAGGATAGGAGTTTCCGTAATCTGATTGCTTCCTTTCTTGTAATGTGATCAGTCTTTCTATAACCAGTTCACATGAACCTCAATTTCCCGCTTCAGTACTCCTGTGTTGTTTAGTAAGAGCCGATCACACTGTTCGTGGTTACGGCAAGATGAGTGTTTGAGTTTGTTTCGTCACAGTTTGTAACATCGAAAGCTCAGTCTGAGACACATTTCGGTTCATCTTTAAAGCTTCCGGGTTGTTGTTCTGATCTAGAAGTGTTTTAATACAATTTCTTATTATGAAAATCTTACGCATTTGTTTATATATACGTTGGTGCCAGTTTCTAATACGTTTATATTCCAAAGAATCCCTCTTCTAGTCTATAAATTCCCCGCATCTTATGAAACCCGATAGTTTCATTGTCATTTCTTTAAGCAACATTTTAATATTATCCTCTTATCTAGGCGAAGGTTTTTTGAGTGTTCTCGTTCATTCAGATTTACAGACTAATTTTTTTTATACATTTCTTATCTTTCTCGTGCGAGTTAGAAGCTCCGTCTATCTAATCCTTCTTAATTTTACAACCAGAATGATACCGGCTGTCTCAAAATAATGGAAACACACTTAATATTTCATATTATAATGTGCATACGCCTTTGTGGGCTGTCATGTGCTTGGCAAATAGTGCAAATTATGAAGCATTTATTGTACAGTTTTATCCAGCTTGCTGTTAAAACCCTGTCGTAGGCCCTAATATTTACTTGGGTACCCAGTCCTCTTACATCAGTCAGAAGGATTTTAAGTATTTTATGATGTACGAGTTGACATTGTTGTGTCTCGTGTTATTTTGCCGTGTAATCTTGTACAACAAGCATGTAAAACTAACGAACTACAACGATCGCCAATGACTGATTGCTATAATCGTGTTGCAACCCTTTTCCTTACGCGCAGGCGCACCATTTCCACCCACTAATACTAGCAGCCGATTTTATACCTACTACCACGTGCCAGTGCCACGTCATTAGTCTTGTACTGACTTGAGAGAAGAGATGCCAAGTGTCAGGAAGAAAACATTAATTTTATCGTTGGTTTTGTTCCTTTTTTTTATACTATACTTTTCGAAATAAACCTACGTTTCTATGAAAAGTGAAGTTTTTGTTTTTTGCGGTCCACATAAACTTAAACCTTGTTTATTTGGCCCGTGTTAGCCTTTGAGTTTGACATGCTTGTTGTACAGGGCCCGGGACCAGACACTGAGTCTTGCCTACGCCACTAGTTTGCTGGTAGAAGGAAGACAAACGCACGTACTAATCTAAACCCAGGACATTACGAGAGACTGGGACAGCAAGTTACGAATCACTGATCCTTTTGTCTGTTGCTTCTGACGGACGTCGACCGCACAGAATCGCCCCAGTATGTACCAGTGCTTCGGAGGGACGTGCTGTTTCTATCTGTAGGGCTGAAACCTGTGATCTCAAGACAGTTAAACAAGTCGACCGTCCCATGTAAGTTATTTGCTGGACTGAAAAAAGAAGGTTTATGTTGTACTGATCTTTTGTGTATGTTGGAAATATTGATGCTGTGTAGACATGCTGTTCGTTCAGCAGATTTGACGTCTCGCCATATTTATAGCTTAAATTTATTATTATTTATGCTCATGAAGATTTTTTTTTACACAAATAAATATACGAACATAGCACTAATTTATTAAAACCATCGTAAGTACCAGTATTCCACAAAGACCTAAACACATTTTCCATATATATAGAAGATTTGTTACACGTGCCAGTGTATACGTATCAAGTTCGCTCCATGCGTTAATAGTTGGAAAATATTAAAGTTGAACGCGACTGTGACTTCCCGGTTTCCGTCAGGAACTGCTATAAACAGCTAATTTAATTTTATTTCTTTTGTGAAGCGATAATTTATTGATGTCGGGAAAACCTTGTAGCCCTTGACGGTGAGTCATGCAGTTTCAGCCGGGAGCTGGGGAGTGACAGTTACATTTGAATTTATCTGCGAACGCACTATATTACAAAGAATACAGCAAGAAGGGCACACAAACGTAGCTACGTCCAATCGGTATATCTGCACGAAGTATTCCAATACCACGCAGACTGTAACAGAACACAAATAAAATATGAAAACGAGGTTCAGTGCATCACAGTAGTGACATCTACAAATGCGAACTACGAATGACAGTCTACGGGTGATAATTTTAATTCTTTATCAGTGTTATTGACATATTTAAAACTAATAGAACATTATCCATAACTTTTTGAAATGTGCTTGGTGCTTCTGAAAGTCCAAATTCCATAGCGAAAACTTGCAAATGGTGTTACAAATCCAGTTTTATCTCCATCCTCAATTTTGATAGGAATATTCCAATACGCGTTTTAATATCTATAAGAGTAAAATATTTGCTCCCTGCCATGAGTGACAAGTTATTTTTCATATCCGGAATAGGATAGACAGGCGTTTGAGTCACTGCTTTGAGTGCTCTGAAATCTGTACAAAATCTGTATTTAGGAGATCCATCTGGTGATTTCTTTGGTACCAAGATTACTGGTGCTGCCCATGGCGTAATTACTCCTTTAGTAAGCATTTCATCTAATTGTCTTTTCATTTCATCTTTGAGCGCAAACGGTACTCGGTACGGATTCTTCTTAATTGGTAACGCATCTCCTGTGCGTATCTCATGCCAACCTTTAGTCGTACAGGGTAACTCTCCTGTGTCTTCATCCTTAAATAAATCTCTGTACTCCTCGAGTACTGGGGCTATCGCTTCAAATTCGTCTTTTGTCAAGTGGCTTAGCTTCTTCCCAAATGCATGAATCATATCCTCTTTAAACTTTGACGGTTTCTTACTCACCGTACTTATCTGACTATGGGCCCATGTGGTTACAAATAGGTCATCGTGCAGGATTTCCGTGGTTTCTAACACAATATTCTTCCATTCATGAAGTGACTGTTGGGGGACGAATCGGATCGTCATAGGAGGGGGGGGGGGGTCCATGTTGAAGCTCAAGGGGTTTGTCGCCAACCTTTTACCGTGGAGGTTTATGTTTTCATGTTTACGCCCAGATCAGTCCATGTAGGATTTGTGGTTGACAAAGTGCCACTGGGACAGCTCCTTTGCTTTCCACATAATTCCATCGCTGATCCATATTCGCTCGTGTATCATCTTGGGGATGAACAATGGGCCTATTATAGACCCACAGACGCACAGTCTCACCCCATTGCATCAATAACAATAGGCCTTTAGGGTATTTTTATTCTTTTATTTAGTTTTTTATACAACGAATGTAGACCCTGTGATGCCATGTTTTCTAGAGAGGTTATGGCATCATTTCTGAAGTTTACGACTGGTCTAATTGGGCGTGACATGTGAAGTTTACGACTGGTGTAATTGGATTTCATTTCGATTCTGTTTAATTTGTGCTTTTAACACCTGGGAACCTCGGAGAAGCTGACAGTCCCTCATCTAGTGAAGAAATTTTCAGTTTTCTTTTATCGAAACTGAAAGTTCGCTACCGTATTTAAAACAGCTCGCCCTTGGTCCCTCGTCTGTGCTAAAGGTTTCCAACCTATGACCTCACTTTTTATTTCTTTATGGTCCATTTTAATATTATACCTACTACATTTTATCTTTTTAAAATAGTATATTTTGTTTGGGCCTCCGACTAAAAATTTGTACGCATTTCTTGTCTCTTTCTTGTCTATCACATGAACCTTTAACCTCGTCCTCCTTGGACCAGTTATTCTAATAATAACTTGCTGAAGAATACACATTCAGAAGTTTTTAATTACCTGATCAGCATTTAGTTGATGGTCTGTGAATTTAATCTGCTTGCAAATTATTAATATTATGCCTTATACATTCCTGTGAATTTGTTGTGTTTATTTTTAGAAGCTGTGTACAATTTTTAGATTGTTTTTAAACGGTTTCGGGCAGTGAATTAGCCGATAGTCGTGTGCTAGCTTAACAATTTCATGAGATAATGTTAGAAATGATAACTACTTTTTTTTTAATACAATACATGTGACACCAAACTACTTCCTTCATTTCTTCTCTTGTCCAAGCCACTCTTGTTTTTCTTGTTTGATTTTCTTGTGAGTCTTGGGCTTGTTGGCTGTGCGTGTCCATGGTTGGCCTGCGTTGAGTTGCCTCGTTGCCGTAAGCAACCTCAGCCCTTGGAGTACCTAGGCGACCTGTACTCCAGATCTTTGTCTTTCCATTCTTCGGTAGTAGCTGCTGATCATTTATATTCCTTGGTTTAGAATGAGTTTGTTGCTCTTCCATCGTTTTCCCACGAGTAGCTAGGGATTGAATGGTCCAATGTCGCTTGCTCCACTAAGGCATTTTAAAACCGGGGGTGCCAGGTGCCCGGAGTTCACCGTTCTCGGCTTCTAACCTTCCACCGCAGAAGTTTCTGTAGTCCCTCAGCACGGTTGTTCACACTTTGAACCAAGGGATTATTTATCGAGGTTTACTCCTCTAGATCCGTCGTGTTCTGTTATATAACAGGATCACCTCTAGTCGGATGTGGATCTTCACCACGCACAGACGGTCTTGAGCAAGGAGAGGCTCTTGGATGCCTAGCATCTGTATTGCGCTTCACTTACTCCTGGGTGGGTGAGGACCAGTGTCCAGCATAGTCAGTTTAGTAACTGCAGAAGGCGGTGGCTAAAGTGACAACTTTAAAACCGACTCTCTCATGACAGCGGCTTACAAGCCGGCGAAAGTTTGCATGTTTTAGACACAATGGAGTAGCTATAGTGTGTCATTAGTTTCGCCCTGAAATGGGTGTCCATTTACGTGCTGTCAGAACACAAATAGGTACCATCGTCAGTTTCTGTATTTCAACGCCAACTGCGGAGTGAAGTGCACGTTTACTCCCTAGTCGTTCACAAATGCTCGTAAAGATGTCATAAAAATTGATTTATAAGAACATTGGGATTACTCTTACAGTAAATATATTGTGCGTATCTTACTGGTGTGACGGCGTCTGTACTCGAAGCTCGCAGTCTACCGCTACACGTTATTCACAACTGAATACACATTCATTTACTACTTACTCATATTCATAAAATATTATAAGACGTCGGGGTCTAGTGGTTTGTACACCTGCTTCGTAATTGAGAGGTTCCGATTTCAAATCTCGGCCTGATAACAAGTCATCCCGACAAGATTTTCAAGTTTTCCCCCAAGTACCTCCAAGAAAATTCCGCGAAAACCCCTTAGATTAGGCAACGAACCGTTGTTTCTACCACATTTGTAATTGATTATCTATTAATTACCCTTTGTTTTTGATCCGTTGACAGCGTCGTTAAATAAACCTCAAGTAAATGTACCAAATACATGGTTTATCAATTAGGCTTCCGAATGTAATTTCAGAATTCTGAAAATCCCTTTTAATTTTTTACATACCGTTCAGAGAACATTCGGTTGAGCGTTCAGGATAGTTGATATTACTATCAAACATTCATCACCGCCATCTTGTCATCTCATTCGGTCCTTTGTCAGTTGAAACAGTAACAGTACAAGATTAAATAATTTAAAAGAGGGTGAGATTTTAGGTACGCACGTTGGTGATTGTGAAGATGGCTGTCTTCCGGTAGAAATACACTGTTATTTTTTATACAATCATACAAAAGCGTACGTTCATAAAATCACGTGTCTGCTTCCCGCCTAGGGCGCTCGCTGCGGTAACCATAGTAACTGTTCCAGCCTGAATTGGGCTTTCGGATTGCAGTCGTCGTTTTTTTATCGCAATCGATTTTTGTCTAGAATCGTTTTTGTAGTTCTGTGGAGGAGTAAGAAGGAATAATTTCTGCACACGCTTTGAGGAAACACTAAATTGAATAACATTAAGTTATGAGTTCAAAGTCCACCAGGACCCTTCTGGCTGGCCCTCTTCCAGACTCTGGGGACTTTATAAATTATTCCCTCCCGCCAACCCCCCGCTATAAAACTCAAATGACTTTCCTATAATACTGGCATTCGGCATTGCCAGTTTCAGTCGAGTAGAACTGGAACGGGAAATTTAAACTTCTCTCTTTTTTATATGTTGTAGGGCTGTAAAACGTAGATGTCCGTGCACCTTAAAGCACACATCCAAACCAATAAAAGGTGTGAACGGAACCAGAACTAGAGAGATCTAAGCTTTACCCACCTGAAAAGAGGCCATGGTACATGGTCTAAGGAAAAGTTTCTGTCGCGGGCGGGAATGGATCCCCTAGCCACTCACGGACAGTGAAAATGAATAATAACACCATTCTTATACTGGACCAATAAAAACAAAATTGTACTTGGAATGTCACGGGTTTAGTTCTCGGCTCGAAGACCGAATATATTTAGCGAGGATTCTCATAGTTTTCTTCAACACCTCCAGGCACATTCTGGGATAGATTACTTTAGGACACGACCGCTTCCTTCCACATCATTTCCGATTTGTTATTAATTAATCATGCTATCTATCGGCTTCTATAGTTAGAGATACTGAGAGAGTTGCAATTTTAGTTTTAAGCCACGAAGCGCTACTGAGGTCTTGGTTTACACGAAGTTTAAACACGTACTGTAGGTGATTATACCTGGCGATTTTATGGCATTTATAATTTTGACCATGTGGGAACATTGATATAATACTTGGTCAGACATTCGCCCAGTCGCCGTATTCATCACTTTGAAGCCCAGTGGTAACTACATGTAAACGCTGCTGTAGCAATTCTCGTAGTTTTCTTCAACACCTCCAGGCACATTCTGGGATAGATTACATTAGGACACGACCGTTTCCTTCCACATCCTTTCCGATTTGTCATTAATTAATCATGCTATCTATCGGCTTCTATAGTTAGAGATACTGAGAGAGTTGCAATTATAGTTTTAAGCCACGAAGCGCTACTGAGGTCTTGGTTTACACGAAGTTTAAACACGTACTGTAGGTGATTATACCTGGCGATTTCATGGCATTTATAATTTTGACCATGTGGGAACATTGTTATAATACGTGGTCAGACATTCGCCCAGTCGCCGTATTCATCACTTTGAAGCCCAGTGGTAACTACATGTAAACGCTGCTGTAGCAATTTGAAAGTCTGCATTTTGGTTACATTGTGTGTTTACGAGTATCGTTTTCTCCGAAAAAAATATCGAATATTTCCCTAAACTAGAGCACGACCGTTTCCTTCCACATCCTTTCCGATTTGTCATTAATTAATCATGCTATCTATCGGCTTCTATAGTTAGAGATACTGAGAGAGTTGCAATTATAGTTTTAAGCCACGAAGCGCTACTGAGGTCTTGGTTTACACGAAGTTTAAACACGTACTGTAGGTGATTATACCTGGCGATTTCATGGCATTTATAATTTTGACCATGTGGGAACATTGTTATAATACGTGGTCAGACATTCGCCCAGTCGCCGTATTCATCACTTTGAAGCCCAGTGGTAACTACATGTAAACGCTGCTGTAGCAATTTGAAAGTCTGCATTTTGGTTACATTGTGTGTTTACGAGTATCGTTTTCTCCGAAAAAAATATCGAATATTTCCCTAAACTAGAGTCACTAATTCTTGATCTTTGTTAGGGACACGTGCTCTGTGTTCTTTGCGGTACGGAATGATTTTTAAATTTCATTTAGACGATCTTCCACTGCGCGCGGTCCACTCTTCGCTCTGCTTATGGAGGTAGTAAGCACCTCTGAAACGTCGGTAAATTAAACAACACGGTGCAACAACCCAGAAGACAGCCAACTTTCTACTCGCGTGAGAACCTGAAATATTACCTGTTAACGTTGCGCGGGCCAACTGATATTGATGGGATTCCGAAACGTCGGAAGTTACGATGGTCTGCCACCGAAGAAAACCGAAGAAACAACATTTGGATCACATAAGTCGTACAATGTTTTGAATTTCAGAAGTTCTTGCAGAACTAGGCGAGTTCTGCCAACATAAACTGTGAAAAGTCAGAAAATCCCAAAAACTCGAAATGGTTTCCCCCCGTCTGTTGAACTGTTGATTCTGTAGTTCAAGTGATTTGTTGCTACCTGGGGTCACCAGTTCCGGTTATAAAATGCGAAGTAAGTGAAGTCTTGAAGTAAAATCAGCCTGGCACAAGACTTAGGTCTGATTGCAGGGATCTTACCTTGACCGATTAAGTTAGTAGCATCGTTGATAATCGCGAAACTAGACAAGATAATTGTTAGGGGGGGGGATATTAAAAGAATAGGCCAGCCTAACTGACCAATATAACATAGTTATACAGGATAACGAGGCGATTTATGTTTCTGAAGTGAGTGGCTGCTGTGTGGACGGCCTGATTCTGTTCTCGACAGTGACAGGGTAATGTTCACGCCCGCTAGCTTATCCTTACTGTGTACCAACTGTTATTTCCCAAGGGCAAAGGCGCTAGAAGTGTCATGCTTACCACTGACCTCCGTCTAGCGGTGACACTCGGATCTAGAAAGCTTTACCTCGACTGATTTACGTCTGCATGGAATGATGTTGGTCACAGTGTCTGCTTTCCACCACAATTTTTTTTACACAGCTTAATTTTTTATATTTCCTGTATCGTAAATATTTTGTGTATTTTTTAAATTATCTCTTATTCTATAAAGAATACATTTATTTGGTGTCCGGTGTAAGTTAGGCTGTTACCTACTCTTTTAAAACCGTAGAGATTTCTGCTCTGTAGACCGAGTATTTTTAAGTTAATGAAATTTAAGTGGTTATAATGGGCTGGACGTTTTGTATGGATGAAGGAAAACAAATGAAAACAGAATGTTAGAGAGGAAATATATTGCAATGCGGTTACCGGGAATACGAATAAAAAGTGGGAGGATAAAATTAAGATAATCGTTTGTGAAATAAATTGTGAAAATATGAGGTGGAGTTGAATCAAAATTGAGCAGTGTCTGTCTTTGATATTAGTGGTATTGAAGATTAAAGTTCTGTTAAGAAAGAAGTTCGTGCACTGCTTTGATTTAGGCTGATGTTCTCACTACAAACTTGCATTACTCAGGCAGAAACTGCGAAAAAAATAGGTTTGTAAAATAATACAAAGACGTTAATCTAATTGCTCTCTACGCATACGATAAATCAATGCATTAGACTGTTTTCTAGCTCATCAATGAAGGAGTCGATACAATATTCAGTAACTTAATGTCTTTAGAAGCATTGAAAAAAACACTGTATTTCACTTGAGGTAAGTTGTAAAGTAGGTACAGATGTGTGATGTGATAGATGTGGTACCTGATACATTAAGCTACAATGTAGTTATTCTGACAGCACAATTTGTCATCGTTATGTGACTGTGTAAGCCTACACTCGCATGCTTTTCTGGAAAAGTTTATACAATTCTGAGTCATTGAAGCACGTGTTTACTATTAATCTTTATCACAGACTGAATGTGAAAGTCACGCGAGTTGGATGGCACTTAAATGCGCGATGTATATAAGCCGAGAGAGGGGAGTTCAGTAGTATTGGGGATCGCACAGCCTCAGCTGTGGCGACGCGCCGAACTAAACACAGCTAGAGCTACGAACCAACTGAAGCTGACACCCCTCTAGCGCGAGATTCGGACGAGTCCATCTCGTACGATCCTAAATCGGTCCTTTGCGCAAGCGCCAGTACTTCTCGCGCGACATGTAACTGTGCCGGACGTGTGTGTGTGAAACGAAAGGTTATTCTAATAGTTCTGTAATAACAGTGATTGTATAATATTACTGACTGTTATTAAAAGTCCCGTTGACACACGATGAAATGGTTCTCATACCGGAGAATATGAAGATCTTGAAGGTATTCTGGGAAACTGGGTCGTACCATCTGGAAGAAATTTATCAACGTTTCAATGCTGCTTATCACACCGATAATCAGGGTGATAATAAAGGAGATAGGAAGCACCTCTGAAACGTCGAGAATATTCTACAAGACTGCACGGCGCAACGTTAACAGAAGAGTCATATTTAGATTGTGAAATGTTGGTGTGTCAGAAAATAATATACCAAACATTTCACACCTGTTTATTGATCGCAGATTAATCTGAACTTTACGTGACAATTTGCGCAACCCTTTGGAGGTCACGAGTAGACACTTATCAGTTGCATCTATATAAACAGGAACTAGCAAAATTTTATAGGGACTTCAGGGCGTTTGTGAGGATTCTGGCGAAACAGATTTTCTAAATCAGTGCTTCAGAAATATGATACATGGAATCAAAATACAGTTCAGTGGCGGCTCCTCCTATTTGGTTTAATAAAATTTGTTCAATTATATTTTTTTTAATTTTGATATATATCTACCAAATATATACTCAGTTGCTGAAAGAGAGAGTGGAGGGTGTGGTGATAGAATACAATTATAGGGAGAAGTGAGAGATAATGTATTTCAATCTGGGGGTGGAGCGTCTTGTTGGAAGCTTCCCTGTCTTTGCCTCCTGGACCTCCTGATAAAGGTTCACTGAAATTGAACATGAAAATGGTAAGAAATAACAGTTTGAGACAGTCGCGGAATTTTTGTGTTCTGAACTCTTTATTTTGTGGTGAAATAATTTGGGGAAAAGCAAGCGATCTGATGAGCTTGAAAGCAAGGAACTGAATGGCTATAGTTGTTATCAGACCGTACCGCACAGTAAATTCTTGTCTCTATGGCAACCCGCTCTATGTCTACGTTATTGCTGATGAACTCTCTTCAATGGCTGTGAACTGAATTTCATTAAAAGTTGGGATGTTAGTACAGTCACGTGTTTCTAAGCGATGGTTCTCCATTTTAACCCAAATCTCCTGTCCTTACCCCGTGGTTTTTCTCCTTGGTCACCCCCAGATTTTTAACCAATCCTAAATAATTTACACTTTCCTTTATTTCTCCTTCTACCACACGTAATGCTGTATGCCTACGAAATATTTATAGAAACTGAGAACAAATAAAACCATTGAATATACCCCGACCCCTTGTGTACGTTCATTTCTTACCTTCGTAAGTTAAAGTTTCTCGTATAACATTAGGGATCATCACAGTAAAATAAACAACTTAATTATTTGCCTCAGGTTAAGTCAAATGAAATACCCGTTAATAACACATCTGATCGAATCTCTTTGGCGTCGGTGTTGTGAAAACAGATTAAACCATTGAGATGTTACTCCGTGTAGTCTGATAGAAGATTCTCGACGTTGCTTGCTGCTTCCATCATCAGGGCGATGATGGATCCAGCAAGCATCTCTGAAACGTCATTAAACTTTTACAACTTTTAACAGACTACTCTCGACGCCGTGAGAACTTGAGATTTGATCACGTAAAATCACCGTTGGACGAGTCGGTACAAACATTTCGATATCACCGTCGCACAAATGTGGTAGCACCGAATCACAATTGTTGTTATGATGATGGTGTAGTTACGCTGATCCTGTAAACAAAATGACAGC
>NW_019060324.1:15064-25929 GCF_000696155.1 Zootermopsis nevadensis | reverse complement strand
TGAATATTGTAAGGAATTCATGCTTCCATAAAGTCAGATTTTCTAGGGGACATAGGGTGGAACTCGTAAAAATAAACAGCAGCAATAATTGTCATGTGACACATTACGTTCTCCCGACGACGAGCTTGAAGATGACTTGTGTTCTGGGATGATAGCGTCCTGGAGTTTAGTTGAAATTGAACGACGTTTCAGAGATGACTCATCGCTCTGATCATCGAGGCTGTAAGAACCCTGAAACGCCTGTCAGTTCCTGCCAGACTACACCGCGCAACATCCCAGAACACAGCCAAGTTCTAGAATGAACACGTCATTACTACCTGAGTGTAACCATGGCTACCGATATGAGCGTAGAATCCTCGCTGGGCTAGTCACTGCCCGTTCAGCCGTCAGAGGCGCTGGGTGTAGTTGGGAAGATTTAATAGCAAGCAATAGATCCTATGCCCCAGCGAGCTTCGAGACATGACCGGTTACAACATTTTCTGGCTTGGAAACTTAATAACTGGTGTAGTAATAACCCATGCGAGACGTGTCTAAGGCTTGTTTTTGTTTCATGTTTCTTTGTTCTACAGTCTTGAGTTTGTTTTACTCGTTTCACGATGAAAGGTGCGTTTGGTACATGTTGGTATGTACATCTGTCAGTCTGTCACAATAACTTCGGGAACTATGGAAGATTTGTATGTTAGCCTTCCACGGAATGTCGCAACCGAGTGGTCTGGGGCGTGGGTCTAGATCGTTTGGTCACTACGGTCATGGTTTCGAGTTCCGCTGATAGATGTTCACCTTTGTCCTTCTGTTTTCTTTGTGCATTTTAATCTTCAAGAATGTAGATTCACAGTAAAAAGAAATAAAGAAAAGAGAAGGAAAAATGATTAGTCCTTCTTCGCATTCGGGATGTCCCGGGACCAAATCTTGGTCCGAAGGCCTGCTATCGTGATTGAGGTGGTTTCCCTCTGGGGCCCCATGCGGATTGCCGATGTAGTTCCGTAAAAGGCCGCTACCACATCCTTCCATAAATTTGGAATTCATTATTTATTAATTACCCTATTACATGACTTATATTATGAGCTTCTGAAAATGCCGATAAACGATTATCATCAGGGCCTAACGTGGAGTTAGCAAGCAACTTCTTCGAGGCCACACAGCGCAAAAACTCAGAAGACAGCCAACTTTATACTCCCTGTAGTCCATAACTCTCGTGAAGACGTGTGTGTAGTCTGTTCACTACGTACGGCACAGAAGCAATCCTTATTGTCCACCCCTTTCTTTGCACCTCCCATTATACGTGACGTCACCCATCGGCCCTGCTAGATAGGACGCTTTGCCCACTGCTTGTGGCTAGATCTTTTGTTCTGTGAGCGCACATCCGAAGCTGCGTAATAGCGACGTCGGACAAAATAACGTTATTATTAACGTCGTATTGGGATGCGTTAACGAGTGGGAACAACATCAAGTGTTTTATCCAATTACCTCTTCACATTAAAAGGACTTATTTGTGTACAGGAGTGACCAGAAGACCGATTCAGATAATTAAAAGGGAGAAGTTTTATTAGTCAGATCGTACGTTTGTATCACCACTGAAACAACGGAGGTCTTTGGAACATAAAGTGGCAATTGTAATAGTCATGCAGTTCTTATAACGGCGAAGGGAGCTCAGGTGGTTAGTTACCGGCTTCTCACCTTTGTGGTTCACGTGGAATCAAGTGGTGGTCTGTCAGTGGTATTCAACCTTTTTTTGTTCGCGTACCCCCCATATATAATTTCTCTTCAACTTTGTACCCCCCAAAGTTGTTGGTTTATAATTCAACTTATACATAGTATATAATCTACATCTAAAATAAATTAAATAAATTACATTACTGATTATTTAGTGTTTATTATAGAATAATATATATTTTTTTTAAATTTCACGTACCCCCGGGGGTACGCGTACCCTAGGTTGAATACCACTGGTCTGTGTTATCGGGAAAGGTTTTTCTCTGAGTTCTTAGGTTTTCCCCTGTCACTATCATGAACCGTTGCTCATTTAGGAGTTGGACAAATGGCCCGTTAACGACCGTGGTTCTGCAGATATTGTCTCACCTCACCATAACAAGACAGTGGAGGACTTTTAAGGAAGTAATAAATTGTCCTTAGTTTGACGTTATTGCTTGTTGGTTTGAAACAAAGATCAGAGTTTACATAAAAAAAGCCATTTTATTCTTTTTTAAAATGGGTTTTATTTGGCTGTGTCGATACGTAATTAGGATAATTTTCTCATTTATTGATGAAGATTCGGTGTGAAATAACTTGTGATTTCAGTTGTTTATTCAACCGTAGATGATGATTGTTGAACAAGTCTTGTATTCGGGATGGTTGTTGGATTCGGAGCGGAGCTAAGTCCGACTCAAGGAGAGTTGATTGTATCCTTACGTCTTCCAGAAACTAAGTCTAAATGAAGAAGAATTTATTGAAAAATAAGTGTAGTACACAGAAGCAGTAACAAGAGTGTGGCGACGAAAAATCCTTGTGCATTGCTCACAACATGAGTATTTTTAGGAGTTGGTCAAAGGAGTGGGAACTATAGCAATGCGAATGTTAGGGTAACAGTAGAACAAAGGCAACGTATGACTAATTCTTAAAGTTCGGGGACAAGTACGTGTGTACTGGAAATGTCAAGTAACCTTCGTTCACTTCATGTGATAATTTCTCATTAAATCACATCCTTTAGTCATAACCTAAGATTCGAGCCTCTTTAATACTCAAAATATTGTAATAAAATAAAATTTACACTTTTAATTGCATTATCTTATATATCTTATTAAAGGTGGATAGTAATTTCAGCTTTGAAAATGTCTGCAGAGGCGTTGGGTTGATCGATCGATTTTTTTAGAGTCACACAGGTGCAAATATCGATGTTGGTATTCTGGGTAGCAGCGCCATATGGACGTTTAGGTAGATACTAACATTTCGGTGGAAAATACTGCCTCCATGTTCAGGACTGAAGGCACTTTGAATCTGCCTACAAATCGACACGGCGTTACCATCCTGAAGACAAACGTCTTGTTGATATTGTAGTTCTTCACATTGGGCCAACGGACGTTTTTCTGCCTGGAGCCCATTTGGTATGAAATCTTTTATTACGAATGGGGACTAGACACAGTTTTCCCGGTGGGTGAAAACAAATATCTGCCCCACAATGTTGTGATTATGGACGTCATTATTTTGCGGGTACAAGGAAAATGCAATGCCGAGTTCTCAAAAAAACATTAGACACAGAAATTTGTGTTTAGGACACAAGCAACACAGAGCTGTTCAGTATATTATCGTACATTGTCGAGATAGATTTCGATTTTTTCTTCAGTTTTATGAAGTTGGTGGTACGGCTTGAAATTATTAATACAAATACTTTAATGGTTAATGTGTAAGAAGATGACTGTCTTGCAGGCTATTGCCCCGTGTAGTCTGGTGTTGTTCGCTAGACAAGAGACACTCAAAACTGGGGACGTAGGGGGAAAGTTAATGGCAGGAGGGGATTCGTTACTGTTCATATCGAAAACACACAGATGCTGGAGATTAAAACATTTACATCAACAGGTACAGTAGCGATTACTCGATCTACAGTAACAGTAATGACATTGACCCGGATTCCGATGTTTCCGACACATCAGAACTGGCACAACCACTCGCAGAACAAAATTTTTTAATCGGATGCGTATTTCTGTCTGCCATACGGCATGACGTCACACATCACCATACATTCACGCCAGAGTTTTTCAGCTTGTGAACGGTCGTTAGAATTTTACCGACGTTTCAGAGATGCTTGCTACCTCCATAAACAGCGAGTAATCGGTCTGAGATAAGGGAAGCAGTGGAGGAAGGTAAAACCTTGCCCGGACCAATGGGGTAGCTGAAGAGGATCGGGCGAGGGCAGGACAGCCAATGGTGGAAAGGCGGTCCACAGAGACTTACTCATAGCTCTAATGATGGAGGGAGAAATGACCTCTGAAACGTCGGGACACTTCTACCAGGCTACACATTGCAAAACCACAAGACAGCCATTTTAATACTCGCTGCCATGAGAACATTATATCTCACTTATACACTCTGTTTTAAAACTAAAATTAGCGTGGTGTTATAAACCTATTTACTACTTTAGTAAGCATGTGTGGCTTTATACATCATAACTATAATAAAATGCAACACTGCAGACTTTGTCAGCCAATGACCTTGAAACGGTGTTGTGTCTCGCGAGTTGACTGACACACATTCTGTGCGTTGCTGTCTGCACTGAAACACGTTTCGGTGATAATACGAAATGAATATGGCACTTGTCTTGGTTACCGCACAGACGCATCTAGACTACACACTTGCCCCTGGAAACAATGTCTGTTGTTACGACAGCAGACTTGGAGCAATGTTTAGTTTTAACAGCAGCGTACAAACACGAGAATCGTTAACAGCATTTCCGGCAAATGTCTTTATTCTCGGTTTGTCTTTCCGGTTTCTTCGCAAAACAATTACAGATAGTAATCGGATTCATAATTTCCTTCCGGGAACTTTTCCTCCGAGGTAGATCTTCTAAAGCGTCTCCTACATCTTATGCTGAGATCTTAGAATGCGCAGAGATTTAACTCCACAAAACTACACGTCTTCATGTTACGTTGCTAGTTCACAGGGGCCAGGTGTAAGAACATACTTTTTTTTTGCGAACCAAGATACGGTGCGTCCTCTGGTTGCTAATGGATGAGATAACCTACGCATGCGCAGAGTAGATGCGAATATACGACATAAGCAGTCATGAACAACTTACAGTGGATGGTGCTTTAACTCCGGGATTATGTGGGGTGGAGGATTAATGCCTCCACATTACACATCACGTCACAGAAAACCAACAGGTAGGGATATATCATAGGAAGTTCGTGTCAGAGATAAACAAATCCTCAATAATAAGATGCATATGATTATTGTTTTTAAAATCTGTGACATTGCCGCATGTCACCGTTGCTCTTTAGAGCTTCTGTCTTTAATAAAATTATTCTTTACGTACAACAAGACTGTCCATGCCTCTGATACATGAATATAATGTATTTGTAAACACGTTCTTCAATACACCAATTTCGTGGCTGTGAGTAGATTGCGTTGTGTAATGCGTATGAAATCTGTCTACCGTACATGGAATGAACGCTTTGAACCTAAAAATTTCGTAAAACAAACTTCTGGTCATGTACTTTCGTTTTCTATTTTAATGTAATAATTTCTTTAATGAGATTACTCAATAAAGTTTCGCTTGCATGTTGTGAATGTTAGTCTTCAGGGTTGCAACGTCGTGTGCTTATAGATGGATTTCAGTGTTTCCACGTAAAACACTGCTTTCACTTTCAGATTGAGGCAGTATGTCCCTGAGAGACGTTGCCTTCGACAAGGTGGGGATTGTGTCGTTGTACAAGATTCGAACTGATTATCGCTTGGATAACGTTCCAGCTTTGTCTTGAGTACTTCGTGGTTTTACTTTCATTACGTAAGAGAATTTTGTGGCGTTGATTCCGATTCTGCCTCAGATAATTCGTTGTTGCGATAATTGTTCCTGTGCCCAAGCGTCATCTTCACGCTTCGACCTGCTTTACCCTCGGTGGTCAAGGGATAGCAGACTAGGTGGGCCCCAGAAATAGACTGAACGCAGAGAGAGGGCGGGAACTTCGCCCCGTAGTTCACATAAAACCAGGATCACGATCGACTATGGCCGCCGGATACGGAGTGTTTCGAAAAAGCATTCGCGGACAGCCGACAAGGGGTGATTCTCCGACTTCTGTGTTGGGCGTGGGGCTAACAATTGCCGATTGCCGACGTTTTGTGCGTGTCCTCTGACTGGGACGGAATATTTGCAACGACCTAAGCTGGACTAAGCGGAATCAAAAATAAAAGACAAATGACTTGTTCTTACGCTCATCTGCTCCTTAACGTGATACGTGAGAATTATATTTTTCATATATGCCTACAATTTGTACTTGACAATTTTGTGTCTTATATTAACCCACAGTTCGTTCCAGAATCTCTTTTCTCTTGGAAATTTTAATAAAGAAAATTGTGAATTCTATGTGAATTAGAATGCCGAATTCCGCTGGGCTGGCACAAATCTAATTACACCTTAAAAAGGCTTCCAGTGCATTCTGTTCACGCCAGATTCTGTGAAAAAATGTTGGCTGATTTGGTTACTGGATCAGAGGGACAGGTTCGTATGGAGCTCGTAAAAGTAATGCGTAAAATCATATTTACCAGACGTAAATGATCTTTGTTTCCCTGCCTCATTTCATTCGTGGTCTTGAACTCTGTGTATCATACAGCGTTCTTTCACGCAGGCGAAACCTAACCTCAGAGCAAAGGAAGAACTAAAATCAATACTATTGTGCGGTAGCGGATGCACTCTGTGGAGTACTCTTGGTACTATGAGCAGAGGAGCGTTCTTACTCGTTGTGCCATCTTTCGGTAATTGAAGAAGTTCAACCGGTTTTGGTAGCATTATGAACTACTTTACTCCCAATTTAAGAAATTTGACTTTTTTAGACTCCCAGATTCTTTTGACCGTATAATCAGTGCAGTTTTGCCTAGAATTAGGAAGTTTAATCTTGAAACGATATTTAGGTATAGAATGTGCACACTGATTCTCCAGAGACCAAAGCAAGTTGCTTGTGCTTCTAAATGTCGTACAAGGGAATGGTCCAGTTGGTCAGGTCAAAAGGCGCTTGTAAGGCTGTGAAGGACTTGATAAATCGCACACCCAATAAATACTAAATAGGAACCAAGAAGCATAGGACTTAGATCAACCTAACAAGACAAGCTTGGTATTGATGTTCCACACTTCTGTGACAGTTACAGTGCACAGATTTGTAGGTAGTTTTATCAAATGCATTTTGTGAGCTGTTTGATTTCTGATATATTTATGATCCTATGTGTGTCAGACATTTCTGAAGTCTTTCCCAGTCTTACCAGCGTCTGGCCCACAGACTTCATTGGAATCCACCAGGAAATACCACAGTGCTGCTGTCATGTGTGTATATGGTGGTATAATTTTGAACTGCACATTCCAATTTTGGACACATTTTGTGCAACCTTGTACAGTGTATTGGCAGCTCATATTTACCCATCAAACTACGTACACCTCAGCCCTCGTGGCTAATGTCCGCCAATACCTCAAAACAGAGAAGGAAGCCTTGGGGGTAAAAACTTGCGTCGTTAAATAAACCATGAATAAATAAAAATACATGGTCTACTATAAGCACACAAAATCAACAGATTAATTAGGAAGCATCTAGTAGCTTATAAGCCTCATCATTAAATTGCGTCGTTTAATACGCCCGTAAAATTACCCCAGAAACCAACATCCTAAAAAGAGACTCGAACCGAGGACTGTTTTCGTGTCCGTGACTTTAGACCCCAAAATTTCCTCTCTGAAACGAAAGAATTTTGCCTTGGCGTCATTCTTTTATCGCGTTTACGTTCCTGTCAACAGAAACCATCCTTGTCGGGAGTCGAACTCAGTGTCGAGGCCTTCGTTTCCGAAATCTCCTCTTCGAAGCAAAAAACTCTGATTCTGGCGCCATTCTTCTGCCTCGCTTAGTTTCGGCGCCAAAGGAACCGCCCTTGAAGGAAATCGAACTCAAGACACTTTTCCCAAAGTTCTTACCTTCCTGCGTTCTCTCACTATTCAATATGAATAATCGGGATTCGAAGGAAGGAAACATTTTCCCTGTCGCAGGGGCGATGGGTTCAACAGCGCCCGGGCCCCTCAAAAATCGTCTTTAAAATTAAACAAGTATAATAAAACACGAAGTTATTTTTAAACAAGGGCAAATTAAATTGCAAAATTTACTTCAAGCCTCTTTTCATTACTTTTAAATTGATTTCCTTTTACAGAGAAACTATTTAATATTAATTATTGACTTCGTATGTTTAGGATGGAATGTAACCAAATTATAACTTGTAGTAATTAAAATTTGTATTTCTTTAACTACAAAGAATGTGTAAATACGAAACGTAGGTGTTCATATTAAGTACGAACACCTGCAACAATCTCGACTGGCATGCCATAAGGTTCACTTCTCTTTTCTTATGCACGCTCTTTACTAACTTTTGCGTCATACATGACGTCAGCATTGTTTTGGTATAAACAGCTGGCGTCAGTCTGCAACGAACGGTGCTGTGAACAAGTGGTGGTTAAAGTGTTTCTAAAACAAGATTCTTTTATATTCAGTGAAAACCTTTCCTGCAATCTTTCCGTTTAATTCTTTATTCAAATTTTTCTGCCTGGGACATGGAGGTCTCCTGCTCTTCACAATTGGTAAGACAAGAGATTCCTACTTATTATTAATATTAATATTTCATTTTGCATTTGTAATTGTCTGTGTTAGAGCCGGCGTAGCTCAGTCGGTACAGTGGCCGGCTACGGACTGGGCGACCGGGGTTCGATCCCCGACGGGGGCAGAGGATTTTTCCTCTAGCCTCTGCGTCCAGACCCGCTGCACGGGTTTTTTCCTCTAGCCTCTGCGTCCAGACCGGCTCTGGGGCCCACCCCGCTTCGTATCCAATGGGTACCGTGGTCCTTTCGCGGGGGTAAAGCCGGCCGGGGCGTGATGCTGACCACTCACCCCCATCTAGTGCTGAGGTCAAGAATGAGTAGGAGCTATACCTCCACTCCCCCCCCCCAAGCTACATGGCGTATAGTGGGGCAGCTTTACTTTACTTTAATTGTCTATGTTATCTTGAGGGATTGTATGCCATTTTTAAGAATTCAAATGCTAGCAGCAACACACGCCGGCCACATCAACGAAGTTACTTGAATTACGGCTAAGCTAAACAGCTGATAGGGACTTATGACTGGGTCACTTGTCACATTCAGACATTGTTAAAGGTTGTTTTCAGTCTTAATTTTTTCGTCTAGAGGAAAGTTATTGTTGAGTGAACAGCTTAATTTCTCAGGATCGTTGTTTTGTATTACAGATTAATCATAAACTGACTTGTATATTGTACTTAAAGCTTTGAAACGTTTCCTAACATGCTAATTTTAAAGGTAAATCATTCATAAAAAGGAAGCCCTCGTTATCTGACATAGCCTTAATTTCTCTTTGTATAAGTGAGGTCTTCTTAATATCTTTTGTGAGAAACGAAAATCGATAGCAGGGCCAAGGCACACACGATTTGTGTGTGACTGGGACAAAAATCCCATAATAAATATTAGCTTCATGAAGATGCAGAGAATTCTTGGACTGTAAAATGACTTATTTTTTGTCTGTCCTCAGGTAAACCCTACTGAAATAGAAGACATGACGATCACTTGTATGCCGATAAACAGGATCAGGAAGCTGGCAGCAGACAGTAAGTGTCGTTTAATTCTGTGCATGCAGTAATTTAAGTGATTTTAGCAAAGGGAAAACAAAAAGTGTTAAAGGGATTGTAATAAGAATTCTCCAAATAAAATCAATTTTTGTTTATTATAGTCACTCTCAGACATTCTAAATTTGCTGGACTTGAAAGAATCATTTTCTAGTGTTGAATTATGTACTTTTACTTTGCTCTCTGAGAGTTGAGACCAAGAATACTTAATTTTGTGTCCACGTGTCAGAAGCCATCTTATTTCTTGCGCCTCAGTCACTAGTGACGAGGAAGAGCTCTGTCTGATGGGTCCCCCAGGGTAGACACCCTTCCCTCTTTTGGCAAGACTCAATCAGAGCCAGGCTGTTTAACGATGTCCTCGTTAAGATGAAAACACATTACTGTGCGTCTCTTATTCACAATTCACATATTCTCTGTTATACTGATTTTACTGAAACCTCACCCCTTCTTTAACACAACCACGTTCAGATACGTCAACACAGCGTATTTTATTACTTACGCTTCATATATCTGTAACTACTCAGTTAAAAAAGGGTCAGGTACACTGGAGATAGCCATGTTTCTTTATATACTGTTGGCCATATTCTGATTATTTTAGTTCTTATACATGGATTCCATCATTCTTTCAGGAAATACAGACCACACTATGGGCAATACTCATAAACAGCAAGATGAAAACATGCACCAGGCTCACCACCAGCTGCAAATTACAGGGAAGCCAAAGAACCTCCAAAAGAAGAGAAAGGCGAAACAGTGCAAGAAAACACCAAAGTGCACGAAAATACCAAGGCCGCCTAACGCCTTCGTGATCTTCTCGAGTGAATGGAGGAAAAATCTGGCTGCCCTGTACCCTGCAGACAGCAATAATCAGATCAGCGTGAGGTAAGTTTCAATACAAAATGTACTTCAGGACAATTACTTGTTAACAATTTAATGTGCAGAGCATTCGTGAATGACAGATTGTCTTCAAGGATATTCAAATTCAGCGGACATGTATGATCATTGTACGCAAATTAACGATTATAAACATGGCAACGGTGCAAACCTGTAAAATTATATGTGAGAATTTTCTCGTGTTCTGAACGCGCACTGAGAAATTTGTACTTCTAAAAGGGGGGAGGGGATATTTCGTGACGACACTGATAATTGTGGTGTTGATAAACTATGAGAACTAATAATTAAAAAAATATTGACTCTTGCAAGATTTGATTCAAAATTCAGCACATTAACTTGTATGCTAATTTGCTTTCCATTGCTGGATTATAAATTTATATTTACCTTATTATAAAATGAACACAGGATATATAGGGCAGTAGAGAAGCAGAAATTATAAGTCTGCCCGGAACTATTCTTTTACTGTAAAAGTGCAAAGATCCAAAATTGGCAGAGAATGCATGAGGTGAATTCGAAATTGGATATCTTATTTCCCTTTGCTGAAAATGTTCTGATCGTCGAGAACAGGTGAAACATTTTGCACGCCGTCATACGCCACTGCCTTT
>NW_019060322.1:403947-419462 GCF_000696155.1 Zootermopsis nevadensis | reverse complement strand
CTTCACGTGGCTCATAGAACCATAATTCAAAGTCTAGTATGGACAAACTTCTCACAGCATGTTCCCAAGATCTGACAGTATCCATAAACAAATCATCTCATCTTCCACCCACAGGCAGGGAGTTTTTATTGTTGATATACAGACATATGTCCTATCTGCCTGGAGAGAAGCTACGGCTATAACGCCTATAGCTAGCTGCAAGGGATCATCCCCACTGGGCTTCAGAATGAGATACAGCGTATCAGCAATGTATACTTGGAATGTGATGCTGTTACTGTCAGCTAATATGCAGGTGTAGACAAAAGTACAGTTCCACTTGCCTGACATGTACCATGGTTCATTCGAAATGACATTTGAACGTATAGTTTCGGAAAGACTAACTGAAACCTCCCATGATAAATCTTGTGTAGCTTTCTTGTTCAGATAATGTCATGTGCTCCAGTGCAGTTAACACAGTGAAATAGGTTTAGAAATGGTGCCTCACCATGCCAAGTCTTGCCTATAATGTCACATACAAGGTCGGATGCACACTGCTGTATGTCCAAATTTTTGATAACAGAAGCATAACAAAGAGTGTAGCCAGACATTTTTGAAGGAAGTCAGTTTAAAACTTTAATTTTACAAAGAACAATGCGCTGGTTACTCAGCCTGGTGGGAATTTCCATTGGAGGTGCTTTTGATTCCCACCACCCCACGCCATAAATTGTTGGCGTCACTAACAGTCAATTCCTTGTCAAGAGCAGTCACATTTCAGTGTCGCTGTCTATTACTAAAGATTTCAATAAAGTTTTATAAGTAGTTTTTCCAAAACTGTGTCATGTTGAATGCATCCCAGTATCCCTTGAGAAGATCTGATTCTGCTGACCGAAAGCTAGCTGATAAGATTAGTGGAGGTGTTCGGGCGTATGAGATACAGACCAATTATCTCATCATTAAAAAAAATCTGATTATATGCTGTACCCTACTTTTATAGAGGATGCAAATTATGAAAAAAAAGTTAAGCTTATATTCATGTAAATATGAGAGACTATCAATGCTTGAATACAGTGAAACCTCTATCCATCGTTCCCCGAACTATTGTTTTCCCGGATGCATCGTCCGTTTCGTTCAGTCCAGATACATCCCATATAAAATAATGTTACATTTTCCTGCTTCTATCGTTCCTCGAACTATCGTTTTATCGCATCAATCGTTCAAAAATCTTAGTCCTGGCCCACAATTTTCCCGCAATGATCGTTTCTGAGAAATTATAACAAAATTTAGGCGATGTTTTTAGAATTTAAAATGCTGGGTTTTGAGATAAATTAATACTGAAAGACACACAATGTTATTGGAATACACAGTAGCGGTAACCTGTTATGTCGCCCAACCAGCACATTCTTTTGGAATGAGGGTCAGCGGTGCAGGGGTGATAGTTGGAGTGAATGGCGGTGCTCATTGTCAGAAATTTTACGATTTTAATTAGGGTGCACTCATATTTCGTTCCAGCGATGCCAGATGGCATGTGCAGTGTGAATTTCTTCACAAATGCTTTTATTATAAGTACAAAGGAAAGGCGGGCGACACTTTTCATTCTTCTGGTTCATCTTGTGTCTTCTACAGCTACGTTTCGTTGAGTTCGGCAGTAATAGCATTTCCATTCTTCCTGTTATTGTTCGCGAAGGGGGTGGGAGTGGTGAGGAAGAGGAAGACGACGACGAATGCGAGCCCGAAGCTGTGCCAAGTTTTGCTGAAGCATATGCTGCATTGGCAAAAGTGAAGTCGTTCTTTTATGTGCATAATATTAGTGAATGTGACGAGGAAAACATTTTGAACATGTAAAGGGCTCTGTTTGGCCTAAAACGTAAAGTTTCGAAAAACCAGTTGTCCATTAAAGACTTCTTTGGTAAAAAGAAGTAACTTTGAAAGAGAAGCATTCAGCTTTTTTAAAAATTTTAATGTTTTCCCGTATTCATCGTTTTTATTTCCCACCCCCGCCAAAAACGATGCATCGAGGTTTCACTGTAGTTACAATGGTTCATAAAATTATGAAATTCACTGTCATAGGGGACAAATACAAGTTACTTGTACTTTGAAACTGCCTTCTTCATCCTGGCATTACATCTCACATTCAGCCCTCCACATGTTAGCCTCCAATGTCAAATATTTCCTCTCTGAATGTCTCTGGCAATACATCACTGCTTTTTTCTCTCTCTTTTTGGACTACTTCATGTTTTTTAAAAAGTATTAATAAATCTTAAAACCTTGAACATTAACTACCTTTTGTGAAGGATGGATCTTCATTCATTTCCAGGTAAAAGGGGAGAGACATTTGGTTGGATCCAGTACGTAGGTAAGGCCGAGGGCCTACTTGACACTGTAATTATTTTTGATAAATCTATTTCTGAGGGCCACACATATTTAAAAATCAAAATTTGCAGAGAATACAAGCTGAAACTATGCATTCTTGTATGGATTACACATTTCCAGTCTTGCTGAATGCTAAAGCAGGTGGTACATATATTGAGCATTAAAATGTTAATCACTATTTGTTACTTACTTGAATAGTACAGCAAATGTCTTCCCTTCCTTTGAGAAATATTTGTCCAATAAGTTATCGGCTGTCTGACGTATATCCTCCAAATAAGCCTAAAATAATAAATTAACATTAGTTTAATGAAATTAACCTGATCAGTTCTAGGTGTAACAAATATAATTAAAATTAGTTAACAAACATGTTTATTATAAAAAGGATAGAACATGTCTTATGAAGATTACTTTTAAAATAAGTCAGAGAAACACACATTGTACAAGTTTTCTCGCTTGCTTGCATGTCAGGCAAAATCTCCTTTTTATGTCATTTTCTTCCCCAGAGAAATATATGGAAATTATAGTTTGTCATATTCAACAGGTGGCCAGACTCTTTTCTTATTTAATAACTTTTGAACAATATGACCTAAAGCTATAAGGAACATCATACAGAACAGAACATAAGGAACAGAAATGAGCTAACAGTTTCTCAGCCCATCACAAGATCCTATCTTGATCCAGCTGCATACAGTCTACAATCGTGAGATTAAAATTTACACCTGTTACCTAAATAAAGTTGTGAACTTGTTGAATGCATACCTTACATGTAGCCTCTATTGGCAATAAGCGCAGCAAGAAGCGTGTTTTTTGTTTCTTTGTAGACTCCAGATCTTTCATAATGTAATGGGCCAGCTGAACAGGTTCTGGCACCTGTAATGGAATATGTATGGAAAACAGAAATGAGAAACTGATGCTCTCCATATAGCAGAGTAGTTCTTGAGTAGCTAACAGTTCCTCAGGACCCAAGAAATTCCCTGCCTTTTACATAAACCAAACATTCCCTACTGCCAACACAAGAGTCATTCACTGGCCCTTATCCTGAGCCAGATGAATCCAGTCCACACTCTTCCACTGTATTTAATTAATCTTTCATTTCCTCTTCTTCCCACATTCCAACTTTAACTGGGTTGTCTGACAACCAAGCATCTCCATTTAGGTCTATCTTCTCACAAATCCTCTTCCTCAATTTCTTCCTATCATTTCTAACCTTTTGTTCTGTATCAATCATCAACTGTGAAACCTGAACAATCACAACAGCCCACCAATGGTCTGTACCTTGAACCAGATAAATTAATTCCACACTTTCCCACCCAATTTATTTAAGGCCTGGTCTCAACTTGTCAAGTTATCTTACCAAAATTCTATACCAACTTCTTATCTCTCCCATGTGTGCTATATGGCCTGCCCATCTAATACTCCCTGATTTGATCATCCTAATAACATCTGGTAAAGGGTCAAATTATAAGTTTATCCTACAATTTTCTAAACTTCTCTGTAATTTCTTCCTTCTTAGGTTATAATTAAAAAAATGTTTCACAAAATGTTGCAACACATCAAATGGTCATGTGACAGGAATTGTTGGTACAATAGAGATGTAGACAATGATCAGACCATAAATGATGAAACTATATGAAGATGAAAAACAAAATATCTGCCTGAATATGCCTCTTTGCACATATAATAGCAGAAAATTAAAGTTAAAAAGGGCTTTTAATCTTTACATATTTTCAAGATCAAGGCATGGCATTTTTGAATGCCAAATGATTTCATGGAAGAAACAATAACAGTAAATTCTGGCAAAAACTGAACTTGCCAACAGTGGAGAAACCTAAAATAAGAGAGACCATTTGGGAAACCAAGGCTATGGGAGAAAGGATAATATTACAATGTACCTTGGAGAATAAAGTTGTGATGAATTAACTAGACTGAACTAACAGTCTCAGGATAAGTCCTAGTGATGACATTTTCTAGATAACAGTAATGAACCTTCAGGTTCCATAAGAGGGCAAGCTGACTCATTATCACCTCAAGAGAGGCCCTGCTGCAATTTGGAGTTACATGATGAAACTTCTTCCTTGTGTATTTATGTCTTTAGTTTATTTAATGGTGCTCTTTCAAAATCTAAGATTATTATTACAAATGATAGGATAATTATCTAAAAATAAATCTGAAATTATGTGGAAGGAAGCAGTTGTAGCCTAAACTTAAGGCCCTATCCTGGAATTCCAACTGGGGGTACTGAGAAAAACCACAAAGAACCTCAAGTTAGTACATCGGGTCTCTGAGTCAAGATAAGAAACTGAATCCTTCTGAACATGAAACAAAATTCCAACACCCAGCTACATAGTTCAGTCTGCCAAGCATTTTTAAGTGTCCAGCAGCTGTAAGTAGAACTGGCATATTCCTAGCTTAAGCACAAATTTCAAGAAAAACAGAAATAGTCTCTTTTAAAATATTTTCTTGTGTTGATTTACAATAGAACAGAAGACAAGAAGTTGTTTGAAGGTTTTCAGGCATTTAGAATTTAAAATGACTATATATGAGAATATGATTATTTACTGTAGTTTGGATGAATATGCAATTGTTTGCTCCTGAATCGACGGCTTGAAATCGGCATTTGCTTGGAACTTTCTTCCTCTCAGCTTTAAGTGAATCTAATTCCTTACTCAATGCAGTCTCAATGTCTTCATCTTCAGATTCATCTTTTGCAGTACCTCGAACTGCAGAAGTACCAGCAGAAGTCTCCTGTAAAGTTTAAAAACATAGTACACATACACATTTTTATTACATTCCATGGATTCATAAGATAGTCAGATGCCAATATGATGTGGAAAAAGTCATAATAACAATACAATACATATTATAAAGTACAATTCATACTATTATATAAATTTCACATAATACAAAATTGCTAACCATAGCCTATCTAAACATGGATTTGACCATACCCATTCTAGTAACATAATCTGGAAAAGAAATTAGATGTAATGTAACAACAACAGTAATAATTAACTCAACATCTAACCTTCTCTTCGCCATATAGACAGTCGGCATATTCGTTGAGAATGTTGTAGGATTCTCTGATGCAATCTTTTTCTCTGCTGTTGCAAGTGCAGAGGAAACCTTTAAGTCCAGGCTTCAATACGAATTCCCTTTTCTTTTTAGCTTTCTGTGACGTGTAAAAATTAGGCTTCTTTCTTTTCTGGTAAGAATTCATCCTGCAACGCAACACAATAATGTCCACCTAATTAACATTTGAAAATACTTCGCGTCCACCAATCAAATGTCAAATCTCGATCACTTTTTATGGTCGATAATTGTTAAATTAACATATTCACAAACATCTGCATGAAATGAAATATTTGAAAATCTAACTCAATATAGTTTTTTTAGACACACATAAATTATACAAGTCTTCTCTTTCGTGTCCAACTGACAGATGTACTGAAGCTATTGTCAGACTCATCACGCTGTCGTCGAGGATTTTCAATAAAAAAGTTTTGAAATAAGTAAAAAGGTAAAAATCAGTGTCATCTATATATTTCCTAACGCAAATATCATATACTATGTTCGGATTCGGTAGTTCAACCGGTAACAAAGTTCTTAACCTATATAGGAATCTTGTCTGAAATTGAGATTCTCACAGCGGTGAAGTGGCCAGGTTGATGGATACCAACATTTCGTAGGAACATACTGCTTCCACCTACAAATTTATTCTCGAAGATGGGGTCTGCATGTTCCTACGAAACATTAGTTCCATTTTACCCTCAATATCATTCCACACATGCTCCATCCTTACTCATGTATCATCTGAGGGATGGACAATGTACCTCTTTAATGGTCCAATTCCACAGAGAGACAGTCTCACCCCACTGCAACAATGACAATGGCAACAACCACCTGCTGAATAAGAACAAGTGTGTGCGATTAGCTACTGTTAATGGGGTCATGGAAAATGCGGACCTTCTAAGGAAGAAATAAGGAAAACCATTTCCACTAACCAACACTCTTAACAGGAACAATAACATCCAGGTTTACTTTGTACATATAAAATACAGGGAGCAAACTTCTGAGAATACAGTACATGAATTTCATAAGGGAACATATTTCAAAATGACAGTAAAACAAAAACTGTTTCATGGCTTAGCCATACAAATGCAATATAAACATAAAACCAATATCATCCATTACAAAATTCCACCATTATCACTAATACACTAAGACAATACTACAAATGCTAAGGAAAATAATTAGCTTCTTCACAACCAGCAAACTTACATAAACAGAAATCAATTAATGAATAATGCTGGACCTGGGCCAAAAATATTGTTTATAAGAATGAAAGCAACATACCTGTACCTCTCTGAACAGTGAAACTAAAATTGCAACACCACAGAACAGGTATAATTTATCTGTGGAATACGGACTTTAGCTTTACAGTTCACTTGACAGGTTCTTCCTCCTTTCTTCTGCCCATTCGCCAATATCTCATTTACAAAGTATTACGACACAATATATGTTTATTCTATGCCAAGGGTTTTCAACCTAAACAAACTTGGGTGCAAATTTGCCCTTCCTTAGTGACTTGCAAGCCACAAGATTACACACAAAGACAATTTACTGAAACATAATGGTAATACATTAAAAATGTGATTAATTAGGCCTACTATTGCAATCAAGTTCACATATCACTCAATAATTTTATTTAAGAAAATGAGTTATCAGTAAGATATTAAATAAAGCTTTTGCTTGAGTAATCTTTCAATATCAGGTTCAAGTTCTGTTCATTTACATTAGACCAACTAAATATAGCTATATCATAAAGATATATATTTACAAACACTTTTAAAACCCAACATAAAAAGAAATCATTCTCAAATTAAATTGTATAACAGTTGTTAATAATACATTAAAAATTAAATCCGAGGCGTAACAGCTCCAGAGCCAAAGCCGACTAGCCTGACTGCTGGCCTCACGTTCACATGCCTAAGCAGAGATGAACGATCATCCAACCAGATATAGGGTGACGTGTGGTCAGCACGACAAACCCCCAGCCATTGCTAGTTGTCCTGACCGGATTACGCTACTCATTGTAGCTCCCCAATTTCCTCACCATGCTGGGTTGGCACCGGTCCCATACACTGGTCGAAAGCTCATGAGAAAATTTCTTCTCCCCCAAGACTCGAACCAGCGTGCATTCCGTATCACCAGTCTGAAGCATGATGCCTCAGACCGCACGGCTACGGCGTGGGACTAATAATACATTAGACCATCTAAATATAACTATAAAGTAAAGTAAGTAAAGCTGTCACACTATATGCCATGTAGGCACTTGGGGGGAGAGGTGGTAGAGCTCCTACCCATTCTTAACCTCAGCACTACATGGGGTTGAGAGGTCAGTGTCACACCCTGGCCATGCTTTACCCCTGGGAAAGGACCTCAGTACCCATTGGATAGGAGGTTGGGTGAGCCCCAAAGCTGGACTGGACAGAGAGGCTAAAGAAAAAAATTCTCTGCCCCTGGTAGGGATCGAACCTCCGGTCATCTAGTCCATAGCCAGTTACTACACTGACTGAGCTACCCTGACACATCTAAATATAACTATATCATAAATAAATATATATGGATGCACTTTAAAGACTCCATATGTTTCAGCATATATCACCAATGATAATATAGAAATGTATTGGACAATATGAATCTAACAAATAATAATGAGAAAAAGATATCAATTACATTTATATATAAAGACAAATATGTCACAAGATTCAAAGGCACTAACATTAAAACAACATTCACATCAAATAACATCATTAACAAATTACTACAACATAAATTTGCAATCCCCAAAAATGGTACATGAATATATGAATTAAAATGTCTTGACTGCAACAAAGTATACATTGGACAAACAGATGGTAACTCTATAGGTGGATACAAAGAACATATTATATCAAAAATACACAAAATTCCAAATATGCAACCTATATAACTAAGACACTCATAGACACCAACATGAAACTATGACAAACACTGACTTTGCTAACAAAAGTTTGCAAGTTGAATATCAAAGAAAGCTGACATATTTATTACAAAAAGGGATAGACAGTTTCTTAACAAAAATATGATGAATGCAATTTATTGACATCTTCAAGGAAGTAGTAAGACATACTTATAACATCAGACTACAGCATAACAGTAAACATTTATATCGAGACAGCAAGTGCCCAACCACAAGGAGACACACATCCTTCTCCATTTCGTGTCCAAGCTACAGGTAAATTAAAACAATATTCTACGCCCATTATTCATATTATATATTAAATATCATAATAAGACTTCTCAAGAATTTTAATTTGGCCATAGCCAATACACAATGTATTAATTTACATATAACTCAAAATATGGATTTTCATACTACATTTTAATGACATATCACCACAACTATTTTATTATAAACATGAAATGAACTTTTATTTTGGTTATTTCATTACTTTAATATGTGTACTGTTAATCTTGTACTCATCAGGCAACCATAGTAGGAGCTGTTACGTACTGTAGTTACAGAATGTGTTAACCCCTGATGATGGCTAATATAAGCTGAAACAATGGTTTTTAAGTATACACCTTCACGATACAATTATACATTTAGATGGTCCAATGTGAATAAGTGGAATGAACATAACCGTAGGACATCCCTCCAAGTGTCCATCAGTAACATGCATCCTAGCTCTCGACATAACCTTTATTTCTCCAAACAGATGCTTGTAGTAATAGGTACTGCCAAACAGTGATGATATTAAAAAGTGTTTTTTCTGATATTAGGCAAGTGAAGGAGCACTATAAACTGTACTATGATGTTCAGTATAATGAAAACTGATGCATACTGAAAACTGAACTAATTTTAAAGCAATGTAATAGCCTTTGCCTAACATAATGAGAAAGACTGAATCAGTATAAATGCACTTGCATTTTGTACACTGACCATCCACACAAACGTCAAATGTGTCTGAAGATGGAACCTGGTAATAGTAATAGTAATGACAATTTTCTAAGAAAGCATGAAAGTATACAAGGAAATAATCAAGAATTCTGTTGAGAGTTTTTACAGAAGTATATATAATGTATATTGTTGCTTCCATCATACACACAAATTCATTTTATCTGTCACAACTCATAGAGTATAAACATTATATATATTTCAGGAAAGATATACTGAAAGCCTGTTTTTCTAGGTCTGGTTTGATTACAATACTCCACTAATTACACAAAATTCACACAAATTTTTTTTAGTTTTTAAGATACTTTTTGGTGATTCAGCAAGACTTTGAATACAAAGTTTGCTATCTTCTCATATGCTGCAAACATCAATGCTGCTGTCAGGATAGTTTGCAAGAGTTTAGCTTCCATTCCTTTGTACAAGCCGATAATACCATACTTCCTGCAACAAGTAAATTAATTATTCTAGGGTCAGTCAACAGTGGGTCCTAAGGCAATCTGTCAGGTTATGTTCCTCACTTCAAAAGTAGACTGTAAAAACAATATTTTCTATCATGCCTCATATAATTTATGTGAAATGAAAATTCACACTAGGTCAAAATGTAACTGGATGTAAATTAAATTTTGCAAGAACATAACAGAAAGATTAAAAACTGGTATACCCTTGTGTATGCTGTAAGGAACATTAACTCTGTGTCTTCAGCAATGCTCTTTTAGGAGCGGTTCTCGAACAACAAACGATTTGTTTTAGGCTGACTTACTTGAGAATGTAGACTGTCAGTTTAATTGTGCCAGCATTCTGAGGAAGATCCTGATAGTTGTGTCCATGCTGAAAGTAAATATATGTTTAAACTGTGAACACACTGTAATAAAGTCAAATATTCGGATGAACTAACAACAAATTAATAATCCCCAGACACTTTTAATTTGCACAACTGTTACTTAATGACTGCTACATTAACATTTTTGGTACTAGGGTCCAATACAGATCAGGACCTTGTCTACTATACTCATCATGTCTCAAGACAAGCGGTCAGATTTCTTGGGTGGAAAATCAGTCCATTGTTAAGGACTATACTTATGGGGGAAAAAAACAGACAGACACACCGGTCAGCCCAGAATACAAATGGCCCACAACCGTGCTCATCAATATTCAACCAGGATGTTTTAATTCAATTTTAATCTTTTCTTTGTTTCTCAAATTGAAAAGTGTGAGTTTATTCGAGGAAAATGCTTTAACATTGGTTTTCCTTGCATTTTGTCAGAAGCAAAAACACGTTTCCATGTAATTCAGGTTTTATTGCACTTTATCAAGACAGGGATATTGTTGAAAGGAACAACTGCAGAAGAGGTCACAGTGGATGAATTTTGACATACAACTTTAATATTCCACTTTCTGAACAACGCTGGCAAAAATAAGTGCAGTACTTCTGCATGCCACATTTTACATGGATAGCTTATATAAAACAGTGATTAAACAAATTACAGTTTTTAGAACTAATTTCATATGAAGTGACAGGTGTATATTTTAATTCTATAACCAAGTACCAGCCTGAGAAAATGCCAAAAGAAACTAAATCCACTGAATCCCAAATAAGAACTGGATATGCTATACGTTGAGATATTTTACTGGACAGTGTTTACTGTTGTGCTGGTTTACTGGCATTTCAAAGTGTTAGTGTGTGACGGTGCCTGGCGCTGTGGCCTAATTTATGCAACCAGGTAATATCTGTGACCATCTGGCAGTAGTAATGATAGGAACTGGCATTTTAAATGGGAGCACCAGCAGAGAAAATTTGTATTATGTACTCAATGGCACAACAGAATTTTGAAGATGAGAATTAAGGCTTGCAGAGGTGACCTACAGGCTTAATGTGGGATCTAAACTACCTCTCACCTTCAAATACTTGCCTTATCAATGGTGAGGCAAGGAGAAAATTACAGTAAAATCCACACTGGAACCAACCAGTCTCAAAAGGCCAGCTCCATATGCCATACATCACCAAGCTCCGTTGGTAATGATGATTTGTATATTTATAACTGAACCCACTGTAGATATCAAAACATCATAAGGGACAACACTCACGATTCTTACCCTTAGTTTGGTTTGGACTAGCTGCAGAGGATAGGTTATTATGGTGGCTACAGCTTTAGCCACTGCTCCCACAAAGAAATAAATCAGCGCAGACAGAGTCTGGTCACCATGCAGGGCCTGTAACCTTCTTTTAATTGCTTCATAGGTCATGAACTGTATAGCTGGATTTGACACCAGCATGAGAGATGGCAATGTACCATTCCACAGGCTGGCTACACCCTCTTGCTGCCCCATCTTCTTAAGGCCATCTGCACAAACACAAGTCAAGATGTCATTCTTTGTGAAAATAACTACCTAAGCCCATTAAGAATAGTCCTTCTTGAGCAACTGATTCAACTGGTAAAGATATTCCTTCCCTTTCTGGAACCTGAAGGCTCACCACAAAGTTCACAAGCCTGCTAGTGGATCCTATTTTCAGCCACCTTAACCCAGTCCACACTCAAACTATATATTTTTAAGATCCATTTTACTACATATATCCCATCATCAAGATCCTGTATCTCCTACATGGTTTCTTCCCTTCCTATGTTTCTGACAAAAATTATGCATGCAATCTCCATATTAAATGGGTTTCTCATGATCACTGCATGGCACATCCTCAGGTTACAGATGAAGGAGGTCTCCATATATAAAAGGTTGTTGCAAATGAATTAAATAAACACTCAGAGACAACTGACAAGGGTGGTCCTCCTGCTTGGGAGTTAGATGGAGGCTAACACCTTACTGTAAGAAGCAAGCCTTTTATGAAATGCTACACAGAGCCACAGTGTTTGGGAACAGGGTGTTGATGAGAACATACAGACGTAAGAGGGATGAAGAGACAGGAGTTTGGAAAAAACTGCATGATGAGAAGCTTCAGTTGGAAGACCTTGGCACAAAAAAAGGAGTATAATATTAAAATGGACGTTAAAATAGTGTGGGAAGGTGAGAACTGCATTAATCTTGCTCAGGATAGGGACTGGTGGTTGGCTCTTGTAAACATGGTAATTATTCTTCAGATTCTATGAGTGCTTGGGGATTTCATGACTGAGACACTATTAGCTTCTCAAGGAGACTATATGGAGTCGATTACTTATTTACCCCATGTGTACAGAATGTCCCGACAACCAAATGTCATGGTCAAGTGGCTAGGCTAAAAATTATGTTCAGATTGTGGTCTTCTGGGTTGTGACAATGTGCAGTGTAAGTGATTACCAACATATTGGAAGAACCTGTTGCCTCTGAAATGCTGGTAACCACCTATAAGAGTATTATCTCCTATTTGAAGGAAATCAAATTGTTATGTCTGTTATAATAAAAAATCACCTCTCTAGTGCCAGGCATAGAGCTGTACCTTTATTTATTCCCCAGACATCTTCGTAGAGCATACATACTTAAAAGTGTTCTGATCCTCCCCCATAACTAAAACTAAACAATGACACATACCCAACAGGCCACTATACTGATCTGCCACATGCTCTGTTGATCCACGACCAGTTCTGGAGCCAAGTCCTTTCATCTTCAGGCGTGTATTCACAACCCAGAGAGGTGTGGTTGTCAACACATTCACGACACCTGCAAGAAAGACTGATAGATTCTTATGTTCTGTAACAATTGTTTAAACTGCAGAGTATACACTACGTCACATGAGGTGGGGAGTTGATCATAAAGGCTGTGTAAGAATTATTTTATATAAAATTTGTTTTGCTTTTTCATTATAATGATCATTATTCACATGGAGTCCAGTGACTTTATGTCAATAATTGAGGATTTTATTCCCCACCAGAAATATATGAACGTGAGTCCGATTCTCAACAGTTATGAAGCTGTGGACAGAAATTCTGAATTTTGTTCTGAATGACACAAAACATGATTACAGATGTACTTCCAGACTGACAGGGCACCCCAGACTTCAGACGGCATGTGATGGAGTACCTGAAAGCAATTTCTGACTGATAGACCAGGTGTGGTGGTCCACACAAATGGCAAATGCAGTCACTGGACCTCACTCCCTCTAGATTTTCACGTATGGGTTTACACAGAAAACATGGTGTAAGAATCAAAAATAAATAAAACAGAAGAACTACAACATGGAATTTTCAAAGTTGTAAGATGTGCAACTGGCCTTGATGTCCCACTTAAAATTTAAATCATCTTGAATTTCAAATAACTGTAGTAGCATAACCATTGAGAATTGCATATATTATCATATGACATTTCTGACTGGGAATGAGCTCAGAAAGAATATCTTGAAGCATCAACAAAGTCACCAGACAACCAGTATAATATTGATCTTCTATTGACCCAAATGAAATGGAAACAATTCTACAATAAGAGGTATTGAGTTTGGGATCATCAAGGGAGTAAAAAATATGAATTATGGTCTTCTGTGCTATGACACTCACTGTGTGGTCTTGTAGGTGTTTAACAACTTTTTGGAGAAACACACCACCTCTATCTTCACAGTAAATTTCACTGGAAACCAACTACAAGATTGCATGACTCTTCAAAATGGTGTATGACACTACCTTGCATGATAAAATTTAAAACATTTGTTTTCCAGTATTTTGACTTGACACTGAACACATTAAAGCTGGCACTTGTATGAGTAATGGAAAACAAACTGTTTACTGTTTTAAATGGAACTGTTCCATTATGCGGTAAAATATGCCACACATTATCAGTGAAGATGTTACAACTTATGTAAACTGCTGTAACACATTTTATTTTTCAAGAAATTCCACAGAAAAGAAAAAGCGAACTGCAAGAAATTGATGACTTCCGAGATACAGCTACTGAATAAAAAAGAAATAAACTGCCTGAGTGAAATATAATATTACATGCATGCCAAACTCAGTCCTAATGATTTCTGACTAATTTGGTATCATGATGTAAGGATTTTGTCTGGAGTTCAAATTATGCACACAGCCAACCTTTAAAAGGCTATAAACAGAATCTCAACTCAAGATAATAGAAAATGTCCATATATCACAGATGCTGAAATTAAATAAAAATGGTTTGGAAAGCCATGGTGTCACAGTCATGTAAAATTCCAGCATTTCAAAAGCTACTTCTGATTCAATCATGTGGACTGATGTTTTGATGCCAATAAACAAATGAAGAACTTACAGCCAATTGGTTAATTACCTATCATCAACACTGAAAGGATTAATTATTCATTATTTAGCCTGAAACATTAATATCCAAAGCTGTTCATCATTATCCTTACAGGGTTTCACCACTAACATATCAACCCACCAGCCAATGATGCCAAGAGAAGGTCCCTTCTAGCATTCTGATGAGCCGATGTTGCCCCGAGTGCCTTGAGTCCATGAAATGTGTAAAAGTACACAAAGTTGGAAGCACAGAGACTTTCCAGCACAGGTACCATACCCCGGTACAATGTGGTGCTGTGAACGAAAAGCACGATTCAAAGGTTAGATCATCTGACTGAGGTCTTCCTTTATGACGGATGGGCAGGTAATGCAATATGCGCAGGAGAAAATAATAAATGATTACAAAATTTCAGTTGGAAACCTGTATGTCAAGAGATCACTTAAGAGGCCTAAGTAATAAGCAGAAGTCACTCGTGTTTTAGCACTATATGATGGAGGAATGGGGGGGACATGGAAGTAGATTGATTTCAATACGAGGTAAATTCTTGATCAGATCAACTGCCGGGTATGATTGCATATGGAGCACAGTGATTACCTATCCAAGCATGGCATTCAGTCAGAGTTAACTCCTTTTTCTACCTTTTTGTGTTGCTTAGGTCCTGAGCACTCTCTCTCCTGTATGATACCTAAACATAAACCCATACAGAATTTCTGAAATGTTTGTGGTCATGAGTTCCTGACCTACTGCATACAAACATGGTGACACAAAGAAATAAGGCCAATGCAAGGCTGGGTCAAAATTTATGCTTATGAACTGTCACATTTTTTGAATAAATAACATGATGACAGTGATGAAATCCTGCCGGGCAACAAGCCATGTCAATTCAGAACAGAAGTCCATTTCAGACTCACTCACACTCTCTCTCTCTCTCGCGCGCACACACACATAAATTGCTGACCCCTTCATATGTGGTCAA
>NW_019060322.1:343897-403931 GCF_000696155.1 Zootermopsis nevadensis | reverse complement strand
GGAATCATGTGAAACCCATCTTGAAACACTCGCTGAGAGCTGTTGCAGTACCTGAAACTTTGGGTCTTAAGAAGGGTAAAAGAGAAAGAAAATATAAGAATAACAATGAAAGAAAGAGAGAAAGTCATTCATCTGTTGCCGTTCGAGAGGTTCCGTCATTCGCAAAGGCATTCACCCCTCCTTTGCAGATAATGGAACCTCCTGACCAGCAACGCATGCCTGTTTCTCTCTTTCTTCATTTTCCTTTTTTCTTTCTCTCTTTTTCTCCTCTGGACCCAAAGTTTCACGTACAGCAGCTTTGAGCAAATGTTTCAAGATGGGTTTCACATGACTCTGCCCCCTTTCCCTCACTGGTCACTGACTGCACATGCAGGGACACCTATTATACATGTAAACAACCAACTGTGGTTACCCATCACATCATTCCCTGATGATGGAGACAGACAAGAATCTCTGAAATGTTAGACTTCTGTTCCAAACAGATGTGGCCGATCACCCTAGAGGATTTTATCACTGTCAGTCGCCATGAAAGCTTGAAGTTGAACATGATGATAGCTCACAAACTAGTAAACGATGTATAATGAAACTTTGTCCAGTACTGGAATTAAAGGTTGAACTTACTCCATTGTCCAATTATAAAGGGAATGAGCACAGTAAACTACACCACAAATTATGGTCCTGTTGAATTTTGAACTATTTATAAACTCTACATTCTCTTCTAACTGAGCACAGCAACTTTATTAGGTGTTCTTCAAACCCTAGTTTCCGTGAAGATCACCTTATGGGCTGGTTATGTGTGAGTCTGTTTACATCATTCACTTCCACTGTTATGTTACAATGATTTAGGCTCACATTAGTCCAATAATGGCCTAAATGCAACAATGGCTTTGTATAACATAAGTACAAGAATGACCTAGGGCACAACAATGAACCAGAATAACATTAGTGGAAGAATGACCTACACAATGTGGCATAAAGAACACCTTTTGGATATTGGTGTACTCTAAAGAGTATACCTTTTCAATCTTGTATTGATTTTAGAATGAGAAGGGTTAAAACAATGGATAACAATAGAAATGTATGACAAAATTATACACCACTTACTAACAGAATACATCCAAGATAGTCTCAAATTCCAAACTTACAATCCCTCTTCTTTTGCCAGGTCAACAAGTATACTGAATGTGTTCTTTGCTTCTCTGCTTTCTTCCACTAGAACAAATTAAATACAAATAAGCATGAACATAAGAACTTTACAATAAAGTGCCCACATAATCCTACAGATAAATATGGAACTTTAGCAGATACAGATTTATACCTAACAATTACACTTTAATACATACATTGTAATCGTGACCTCACAGTGTCCAGTGGGAAGAATGTGGTCATTGCAACAACACTGCCCTGCAACATAAATTTAATGCAGATTAGACTGGATACTGAACCACACCATGTTCAATCAATAATGAATTAAGACCATACTCAGGGACTGAAATATTGTAGGAAACTTATCAATATGTGCTCCAGCTGAGGATGAACTAGCATTCTATTTCATGTTGTCGTTCTGGGTTTTGGCACTATGTACAATTCTATGTAGTAGCCAATGCTTAGTTGAAATGTCTTCATTTTCAGGGTTGAAGATGGCGTCATTATGTTTCTCTGAAATGTTAACTTCTACTTATGAGTCAACATGGTACCAAAACCCAGAAGAACATTATCATCCTCGCCACTACGAAAACCCCAAATCAAAATTACATATGGCTAGTTTTATTGTAATTTATGTAATTTTTAAACCAAATTAATACTTCAGTATTGCAACACATATTTCTCTTGCAGCCAAATGGGCAGACATGCATTGCCATCTGTATATTTACTAACTTTAAAATTCAAGTATAAAATAATTCATACAAGTTATATATAATTGCATTGTATATTTACAAAAGATTCTACCACAATTTGTTTGAGTCAGAATATATAATAACAAATGTAATATTTAGCAATTAATATTAATCCTTCCTTCTATGAATTTTTAAGACAGAAAACCAAAGAAACCTAAGAAAATTTCACACTGACAAGTTACATAAACTGCATTCTTCACAAAATATTATTAGGTTGACTAAATAAAAGAGGATTAATTGGGTAGGAGATGCATGGTGGAAATGAGAAATGCAAATAGATTTTAATCAGCAAATATGAAGGAAAGAGATTGCTTTATACATCTAGGTGCAGATTAGAGGAAAATATTGAAATGGATCTTCAGAAAAAATATGGGAGTTCCATTTATCTATCATTTAAACAGTTAATCTGTACCTAACATGAAAAATGTTATTTATTCTGTTTGAGTACATCTGGAATACAATTGTACCTGTTACAGTATCATATAACAAAGACAAGAGCCAACGTTTGACAAATTTTATTTTTGGAAATATTACTTTTATGTCAACAACCATCATCTCTCCTCAATTACGCAAATAGTCTCTCCACAAAGTCCTGGCTAGATTACAAAGGTCAATAACTTTAATGTCTTAGAACATTCATATTGACACAATCATGTTTGTTCATTTCAGATAGAGATTATGCTGCAACACTTGATCAAAAATGACACCACTAGAAAATACAAGGTGTTTACAGGTTTGCTGAGGCAGTGTCACCTCTAATTACGCAACATATTTACTGGTAGTGTACAGGACAGGCCACACACAGGATATCGGTATAAAATGATAGTTCAACACAGATTCAAGAATAATTTCTCAGAAACTCAGGGCAGTCACAAGATTACCAAGTGAACGTCAGATAAAGTACACGAAGTACCGCAAAGAAGACTTAATTTGTTTGCACACAAAACTCACTTCAGGCTCTATAACCCATTCATTCTCTTAAATGCAGATTTCACTACTGAAACACACTCATTTGAAACAGTTAAAAATTCAATGTGTGGTATGGACTAATGCACAACATTGTGATTTGATTGGCAAATTAGCAGACCGTCATTACGATCATATCATGACAGGTGGAGAACATTATGGCTTCTCTGATGGAAGATTCCGTAAATAACATTCAGTAACCAAGAACATGTTATAACCTGCAAAACAATTTCTACTTACGGCTGCCCCTGCAACGGCATGCACAAGAGTCCGGTATGTGAACAGATCATTCAGTAAACTCATCTTTTTGGTACAAACCCAGGCAACGTGACTGAAGAATGCCCACGAGTAAATACGAAAAAAACTATACTTGTACAAAGAAAACTCAAATTCGAGTGCGTTTGCAGATGAAGAATGCCCACGAGTAAATACGAAAAAAACTATACTTGTACAAAGAAAACTCAAATTCGAGTGCGTTTGCAGAATTCTTGAAGTCTGACTCGTATAAACGTCGTCATGATAATACGTATTCAAGGCTGACCACAGTATAATGTTTGCTTAATCACAGAAAACTGAAAAATTGATCGTCACGTTTCCGGCCATTTTACATTTTAATGTCACAGCGAGCACTTGACGACCCATTACCCCCACTACGCAAAGAATTACATAACGTGGTAGAATCATTATCCATCATATAAGTGGTTGAAATATATTCCAGAAACTCGGTCCGATTTTTAAAAAAGACGCCTGTCACATAACTTGTCCCGTATCAAATCCACGCTAAAACCAGTAAATGAATGCAACCAACGTACAGTGTGCAGTTTGCTCAAGTGGAAAAAATTCTGAACCCAAGAATGGCTTTTAATTTTAATTATTGTTTAGTGTGTATTTAAATACTTTCAATAAACTATTTATGCATTGCCAATGAAGTGCAGAAAATGAAAGCAAATGTCTTGTCTCCCCCTCCTGCTGCCCAGCTGTCTCCACATATTGCTCGAGAATTGCCTGTAGTATTTTAATTGGTTGGAGAAAGTTGCATAATGGGGAGCATCATAAGGTTTACTCCTCGCCAAATGAAATTACACTGCATAAGTCATGGATGAGATGAAATCGGAGCAGTTTAACGGGTTTTTTCACAGGAGACCTACATTCATTTTGGTATGAATTTGATAATTACTCACCACTGTGGTATTAATAAGCCTACTGCATTGTCGTTTACAAGACAAAGTTGTTCTGCTCTCAAAGCCTTCTTTGGCATACCCTCCAAAATGAATTTAAATTATAGCAAAAAACAATAAAAAGGGAGGAGTGAAAAATTAATAGAACAAAGTGAAGACTCTTCTTCACTACCTGTAGCAATTGTATAAGTTGTTTCCTCATCAGAACTAGTGATAGGTGCCACTGGGTTCAACAATATTCAGAACTATTTTGTGGAAGCTTTCATGCACAGATAATACCAACTGTTTTTATGGTAATGGTAATTACAGATGTTTCCTGGTATGCCCTTTCACAGTCTTTAATTCATGCTTCTTGAAGCTATTCAGACATCTGTCCTATGTGTAAAATGCATTACTTAATAAAGTTGGGCCTATGAACGAAAATGTTACGTCCTCTAGCAGCCAGGCATACATAACCTTGGATACAGTTTCATGTATATTTTTACAATGACCTTGAATACCACTGTTGCATTTTCTGCTCCCTGCCCTGCTAATGTCACCACCCATGATGTGGTGTAAGAACACCTACATAAACTTCTCTGGGAAACTGTAATTCTTCTTCAACACCCAGAGAATACATTTGTACAAATTTCTCCAAAATGTCTAATTTTTTTTGCTCAACAATAATTAAGTTGTGGTGAAAACAGTTTCACTGCATTTTTACCATGTTTTAGATGAGATCAGGACAATTATTTAGGGCAAAATTTACTAATGATGTAATTAAAGAGATACTAATTTTGTGACTTCTTATAGCTTTGCAGCTGAATGCCAAATAGCTGTTTTCTAGAAAATGTAAATTGCACCACTGAAAAAATAACTTGAGTAGGAGCAAAAATGCCAACAGTAACTATTAATGACATTCACACAGTATAATGACACAAGTTTTTTGGTGGAATAGTATAGCACTTTTTCTATTTTTTCTGTGCAATTTTCAAGTCGCATTATATGAGTGTGTAAGCTGTGTATAGTAAAAAGTTCAACAACAAACTTGAGAACATACCTATATCTACAACTTTCATTTCACAAAGAAAGGGAAATAACATGTTTACTAAATTTTGCCAGTCTCAACTCTATGCATTGACTGAGCCTTCCCACACCCAGCCCTTCTGGTAAATGCTGTGAAACTCCTTAAAACAGGCCATGACTTCTACATACTTATAATTTCTAATCGTTCTGTTGTTCAAACACTACATAATATATGCAGTTGTAAGAATGTTATTAAATAAATTGAGAACCAAGAGATGGTGAGTAAAAAAACAACTAGTGTTAAAACCTCTCGAATATGGCCAATATGAAGATTAAGAATGACAGGAGGATATTGAAGTGGACATTAGGTTAAGGATTGTGTCTAATGATGGTGGTGTCAGTATTTGGTAGTGGAGTTTCCTTTACCAAAGAACACAGTTAAGAAACAAAACATTGATAATTCTCTCTTAACATCATCTAAGCATGGTTTGCAATGTCTTACACAGACATGAAACACTTTTATTGTTCTGTGCAACAAGTACTATAATGGGTAACACCATTGTCTGAACTTCAGCAAAGATGCTGGAGATCACATGAATCCATTTCCAATGAGAAGACATGAAGACAAACAGAAGTACCTTCACTTGTCTGAATGCTAGGTTACTGCCGTTAGTACTAAGCATGGTTACAGAATGGAAATTAGTGGGAAGCTTGAATACACCAAGTGAAAATAAAGATCTAGCAAGAAGCAGTTCTGGGAAGAATTTATGATGCCTGGCTTCCTTCAAAATTTTTCTACAGATGTTAGTGGAAATTATAAACTGACACTCATACAATTTTATATTCTATAATTCCCATTAATATTACAGATCATGTAAATTACAGTGAAAAACTAGTCATTCCAAGAAGTAATCATCCAAATGCTCAACACACAGAACATAAAATTGCACATCCATTTCATTTTGAATGACAGCTTTCTCACTCATACATAAAAAAACACTTATGTTTCATTCAACTTATTTCTATAATAATGTGATAAAATGTGAGCATATACAAAATAATCCAGCAATACTGAATTCATGCAAAGTAAAATTAAATGCTGGAATGAAATTGTGTAAAAGAATCAGCACTTGGTTGTTTGTACCAAAAAAGCACACACAAGGCTGTGAAATGCAGTTACAATTCAAAGAATAAGTTTTCTCATAATCAAAACCAGTACAAACTGAAGAGACTGATTCTATAATATATTTCTTGTTCAGTTTTATGTACATTAATCATATACAGTGCATTGTTCATACACTTATTTTAAATCAGAGCTGGAAGAACATCTCGCTAATATCACACTAAAAGTCAACAGAGCAAACTGTTGGAAAAAAGTGATTTTGAAGTTCTTGATACACAGAAGTCTTATCCAAAGCAAAATATGAATTTAACACAACAAAAAATAAACATTTCAGAGTGGCTAATGAAAATATGTTCAGATTTTATAAAATTTCTTCCACATGTTTCTGTTGCCCAAACTCAACAATATTCCAAGACACTTCATAAAAGATTTTTTTTGCATCATAAGACAATGTTTCCAGCCCCAATCAGAATTCAAACAATAAGCACACAACTTCAGTTTTTGTACAAGAAATATACAAAACCACACAAAGAAATGCTGGCAAAGGAAGGACTTTAAAATGGAAGAGGATCTATATCAATTTCATCTCCTGTCTGTTTCATTTTAGCCCATCAATATGACATACTTGTCTTTAATTATTTATGGAATAAAAACAAGTAATAAGTTGATGATACAAGAGAAATGCTGATTCTGGAAGGATATATATTTATTAATGCATAATATTAACAATATGAATCTCCTATTGACTACAACATTTCAATGACAAAGTAAACTAAAAACACAGTACGCGATTCAGTATTAACGAAGTGGTCAGTTTATCTGAAGTTACTTTAGTCTCATATGCCTTCAACAAGTGTCCTAAACATACTATTTTACCATCTATGGAAAGTTTTCTTTAACAACTTATCAGGTTATTCAAAAATGAAGTAACTTAATTTACTTGTAGTACAAGTTTGATCAAGGTTTTACCACATAAATGAGAGTTGACTGAAGCTTTTATTTATACTTGCATTTTAAATCTGTCCAACACACAGCAAAGTGCAGACAGTGTGCAATAAACAGGGCACATTATGAATGTTGTATAACACTGCATGTAAATTCCATGTGATGCAAAGGTGGACAAGTAAAACAAATGAAAGGCCACTGATCAATGTCATAACAGTATCTTTCAAAATATATTTCCCTCGAATCTATAATGCAACTAAATCATTCAAGAAGCATACGAAAAGTACAAAATAACTTAAATAAACACACAAAAATTATATAAGAAATCCATGCATTCATATTTAACAGGGCTATACACAATTTTGAGGACTTTATGATGATCAATTGAAAGTGGTGGAACATACATTATATCTGAATCTGTATCACACATAAGGTAATAAAAAATGCAAAAGTTGTAGCATGATTCTTTAAAAATTATTTCTCACATATTTTAAATATAAAAATTATTTATGAATGACAAAAGTAGGTGTGATAAATTACTAACAAAATTGAACACCACCAGAAGACTCACCAAGGAAACCATATAACTACAAATTTGAACTCGCTGACTCACAGATATGTGAACTATTTCTGTAACAGGTCATCAATATGAACTATATAGCTCACAGGCCCTAACCATAGTCCTATCATAACATAATTTTGTATTTCATAATTTAAAATATTAACATGCAAGTAGGTGATATATAAAACCTTCTTGGGGGGGGACAAATTCTGACATCTTAACAATTGCACATTCTTTGTTACCTCCTATGTTATGTACGCAAATATTCCAAACCTGTACCTACTATATATAAGCCATGAAAATATAATGGTAAATATTAAGATTTCAACAAGTTCACTTACTCCCTCTTATCAAGTCATCAAATATTCTGAACCTATACCCACTACAAGCCATCAGAACATAATAGCAAATTTAAGATTTTTAACAATTTCACATTCTTAATCATGAGACAAAATATTCTGTATCAATGCCTGCTATGCATGAGCCATGAAGAAAAAACAATATATTTAAGATTACTTATGAAACCTACTATGTCCTCTGCTCATGACTAGCTCTCCTATAAAATTACTGGACTTTGGAGGTTTGGAAATCACCTACATGTGAAATAAAACAGCCAAAAAGAAAAAGCATCTGCCACAGTACACAAGAAATAATTGGTGAACTTCCACATGTGTCTTTGCAGATACTAGTTTTGGTAATGAATTTTGTCTTTTTTACATACTGAGATCTACACATTCATTCTGTGTTCAAAAAATACTATATTAATAACTTCATATTATTTAAATAAATGAAAGAGGACTTTTATACTTCAAATATGTACGAAGAAATATAGTTCCATGATAAACATCTCATTCAACCAACAAATTGCACAGATATTTATTTTTCTCTTCCAAGTGAATACAAAACATCATAGCAATTCATCACACATTAAGCTGTGACATAACTACATAAAATTATTAATAAGCAAACACACAATTCCAAATATATGTTTTCATAGACAGCATTGTACACGTTATGAAAACCTTACGTTTTCATTTGAAGATAATGATACTACTTGTTGCAGACTGTTCTTCTGGTCAAATTTTTTACATCACTGGCATCCATCCATAACTAAATATCATTATGTTAACTCAGTTTCCTCCACAACATATTTTGGTAAGTGACTGTCAACTTCAGCATAATTGCATACAACAAACAATCAACATGAACATTAATCAAGTTAAAATTGTTTTGCCAATGTTTAAGACAAATTAGCAGTTTCCATCTGGTGGGTACAGTGATAGCAGAGGACTGCTGTCAGTACAGTTTTATATCGTCCATCATTATTAATTCAGCTTTTGAAAAGAAGGGGCCATGTTACAATCATGAACATATAAGAATATGTAAATTCACTTGTAAAATAAAACAACAGTACTACAAAATAGCATACCATTCTAACCTGAATTCAAATACAAGCACATAAGTAAAACAATGACTTGCACTACTGTGCATATATCAGTGACTGTACTAGAATACAGCACCAGAACTTCAATGTATCTGACACACAGAATAGCCATATCAACAAGGGAACTTTATTCTATTTCTAACATATCATCAATGTTAGGTCTAGTTCACATGATACAGCCATCATAATGGTACGTGAATAGTGGAACAGCAAGCAGAGGGTCAACAATGAGTCAAGGAAAGAAGTAGGTGCTGATATTGAGGCATTCACACTTGCATTTAACACAGTCAAGAAATGTGTTAGCCTGAGTCCTGGCAGTAGCTTGTTCACTCACATTAGAAATGCTTCTAATGTGAGTGACTGTAGTACATAGCATGGCTGACAATTTTCATGGCTGTTTAAAGTTGAAAGCAATATGGGAGAAAGGAAATAAAGGTTCAGAACAGATAAAGGGAAGGATGGAAGGAGTTAAGGGATAAAAGTATGAAAGAAAGCACTAATAAATAGGATATTAGGTGACAAGGTTGTTCTGACTACTTCATTTGTCAGAATAATCATCATCCATTAGTGGCTATATCAAACACATTCTAACTTTGGTCCTGAGGTAATGTTCACTTTACTGAAGGCTAAATTAAAGAAACCGGCTTTCTATTTTTTAGACACAAACTGTGATGAATAAGTGAACAGTCATAAGGTATATGAATTCATCAAACAAAACATACAAAATAATGAGAAAACCAGAAGAAATTAGGAAACACAAATTCTTTGCATTTTCCTTATTTAACCCTTTAAAGCCCAGTGGTAACCACATGTACCACCTGCTTAAGCAAATAGCGACTGTGCATTTTTATCCACGGGTTTTGTATGTTTCTCAGTGTACACAAATTACTTCCTTAAACAGCATTAAGAAATTGATCTAAGTAATGGAAGTGGTGTGTTTTCTTTGAGGTATAAAATTAATTTTTAAATATTATTCAGGCAAACTTTGGCTTCAACAACTGATTATTGGCCTACTTATTCACCACTGACAATGAAAAACTAACTTATCGGAATTTGAACTCTGCTGCAAACCATGAAGGGCAAAGGGAAATTTGCATTTTAAGATTTCTAAACCTGTTGGTCATTCTGCAGGTATCCTAAGCAGATGATACCACAATGCTGTAAATAGACCACAACCCTTCCTTGCTCATTCTTTGTTTCACTATATAAAATTAATATAACATTAATCAATTGCAAAAGCCTCACAACAAAAGTGTAGAATTCATAACTCCACACATTCACAAAAGAACTCCATACATGTACAAAAGAAACATAAAACTGAACAGTTCTTGAAATTCTGAACTAATTGCTTCTTAATAACAATATACAGATAAACATTTATTCATGTGGAAAGCATGGATTCTATAACTCATAATAAAAATTAGAAATATATCTTCTATAACCTTCATACACATACTCAAATTTGACAGGTTTTAGTTTTACATATTCTTCCTTGATCACTAAAACCAAACTTTTACAAAATGAAACATAGGCTTCAAACTTAATTAAATTATAATATAAAACTAATTAGATTTTTCAGATTACACTTTCATAACATATAGTAACATTAATGAATGCTTACATATTCCTCTTTGGCCACAAAAGAAGACAGATTGCTATCAAAGATATCCATGATTCTGCAACTTAATTAACTGTATTTAGAGATGAATGAAAAATATAGAAGCTATAAATTACCCTTAAAATGACATGACAGCAATGATGAGTGTCTATCAGTGCAAATTTTCCAGTTTTCCAAACCAGTGATCACAGATAAATCTGTTATCAGGTGAAAACAACAGTGAGGCCAAAGATCAATCCAGACGAGAAAAAGTTCTGAAAGCTTTACCAATAATAATCTATATAAGGATAATTTAATGCCCCTTTGTACATTACATCTTTTACATATGCTATGCAAGTTGAACTTTGTTACCATGTGAATGCAGTTCATTTCTAGGACTTATAAATGCATTAATCTTCGTATTTAACATTAACAACAACAACAACTAAGCATTGCACATAAAACCCTCTCCTCTTCTGGGGCTGAAGAGAGAAACATATCCCTGAATCAAACAAAGACAACAAAAACATTCAGTAACAGAAACTCCCCTGCTATAACAAAAACAAATACACATAAACACAGAAGTCATATATGGCACTATGTACTTGGCATACTGTACACTTTATAAGTGGTGTACATATAGGAAATGATGACAAAACTGAATATACTCATACTATTAGGAACTAAAATACAAATAGCATCTTCTTTATGTACTTAATTAACAATTCCTTTGGAGACAGCTATTGACTGGTGGGTGATATTCGGATTTACTCCACAACTTTTAGAAATAATAAATATATAATATAAACTGGTAACCTAACTTGTTGGGACTAGATTTACTATAAATGTAAAGCAATGGTTTTGGCAAGAAACGGCAGGCATTAAATGAACCCTGGGTAATGTTCTTGTACTATAGCAGTGGTATCAAAATAAAATTCTTAGGCCAAAAGTAACATGACAATTCATATCCAATGTCCCAAAACTCAGAGGAATGATATTAAAACTGGATTCAAAAGAGTAAACTTGGAAAACAAAAGGAGAACAGAGACTTAAGTACCTATGAAGCAGAAACAGGGAACTTCTGAACACAAAGTTTCTATTAATACTAATAATACCTTGAAAATTATTATATATAGTACAACAGAATTTATAAAGAAATGAATATACATATAATGAGATTTCAGGTTCTCACAGTGGTGAGTGCAATGACAGCTGTCTTCTGGGTTGAAGTGCTGTGTAATCTAAGAGAAATTTACCAACATTTCAGAGGTCCTTGCTGCTTTCATCACCAGAACTAATCACCCTGACGATGGAGGCAGTAAGGACCTCTGAAATACTGGTAAACTTCTACCAGACTACATGGTGCTAAAAGCCAGAAACATCCATTTTAATATTCATATCTTAAAATTCTTTGTCTATGAAAAATTTTAAAATGTTTAAACAACATTCGATCCATGGCCTGTTCCATTCATAAAACACATGCCTGCTGATAGCAAACCACCCCTCCTTCAAGATACCTGAAATTCTAATTGTAACTGGTTTTACTTTGTTAAAATGGGGTATACATTTGAACTGTGGAATGCATGCAATTTAATTCCTGTGAAGACTGTAGATACTGAGATCAAAAATCATGATCATATAAGGTTGTACAGTCACAGAGATTACAATTGACCCTCCATCATAAAACTTTAGACAACACTGGCCCAAAGATACCTGCAGGGTACATCTTCATGTGCAAACACCTGACAAGTTTAATTTATTCTTAGGTGGAACTATATTATTACAAACTTCTTAACAGAGAATAAATTAAAAAAGTGAACAGACCCCAAAAATAGGACATCATAAACTTATTTAAGGAGAAATAAATTCATGAAACATGTTAAAACAAGAGTCTTGAACCATGTGCTCCTTGGTACCCATGAAATTTTGAAAATATAACTATTTATTTGTTAGTTACTGATGACTGCAAAGCATATGGTGATTTCTGCTCTATGAACTGAATCTCTGTCCATTGCCAATTAGTACTAAATGTTTATACTGTGATCAGATGTCACATTAATTGAGGGATTCAGATATAAATAATGTTATTATTTCCTAAGAAAATGGTATACTAACCTGTTCCTTACGTAAGGTTATTTTTGTGAGATGGAGTGTGCCAAAACAATGTTTCAGAAAATGTCTTGATGTGAGAACAAAGGTACAAATATATTTATAAACTAATTATTTCAATTTGCATATTTGGAAGATTATTAATGTGCCCGCTATACATTTTAAGTTTCTCCTAGCTGCCCATCACCAAAAAAAAAAGTTTGTGATCCATGCTAAAGCATTTCTGAAATTAGATTCATAGTTACCCAGCAATCAGTGAGCCTAAGGAGAACCAAAGCTTATGATGGAGAATGATCACCTACACATAAAATTAAAGCATGCATAGAACAATCAAACCAACCAGAAAATGTTTTAGCACTCATATTTACAATAAATACATCTAATAAAATTCTTCCCTATGCTTCATCTGTATATGAAATATGGAATACTCTGCAAGTATTTCCAAAACAAGACATATACATATAATTTTTTCACTTGTATCCGAGTGAAAATTCTGTATGATTAATTACAAATTTTGTACTGACAATAGGCTTCTTTGATTTCCTCTAATAACATGGGACATGTGAGGGAACTGTCATGTGCACAGTACTTAAAAGTTAATATTTATATATGAATTTACTATAATTCTACATCCGCTTTACTATTATTCTTGTAAAATAGTCAATATGTGTTCAATACATAATGCAAATGTTACAAAAAATGTCTGATTCAAGCTCTATACTCTTTCACAAAAATTTCAGAGGAAAAATGTCATTTTGAATGGCAGGAAGTTTGATTAGCTCCAAATATAGATAATATAAACAAAGCAACAAATTAAAATGGCACACTTCATTCTTGTTAATAGCTCATATAATGCTGTGAAGTATTTTATTTTCGAATATTTCTGTCTCCTGGGTTGTTGCGCCGTGTAGTATAGTACATGTTTACGAACGTTTCAGAGGTCATACTGCCTCCGTCATCAGAGTGATGAATCGTCCTGATGACAGAGGCAGTATCACCTCTGAAACATTGGTAAACATCTACCATACTACACAGCGTAACGACCCAGGAGACAGAAATCTTCATACTCAACGCTGTGAAAACCACAAATCTTACATATTTTATTTTCCTAAGAAATTATTTGCAAAGCAAGAGACTGACATCAACTGGAGGAATACATAATCACCACCACCAACAACACTGGGTAAACAGATAAAGCTGTCCCTAGTACTCATTAAGCACGCAATCATGAAAATGTATTTGGACTTTCTTGACCTTAGCAATAGATGGGTATGAATTGTTAGCTTCACCCCCAGGGAGGGCCCAGCTGTCAGCCTGGACATGGAAGCTAAGGAAAAACTCTTTTGCCCCTTCAAGAAAATTAACACCAGACATGCAGACTGTAGACAGCCACTACACTGACTGATCTACCCAAGATTCATCATTACTAGAAGAAAGTAAAATATACACTACTGTATGACAAACAGATACAAAACCCTCAGAAGGAGTCAGAGTTCTGCATTTATTTTCTCAGCTTAGCCAATCTCTACCTCCACCCTTCTTCAGTAAGGCAGCAACAATATTGCAAGGATAAGCTGAGTTGTCAAATTGTACTCATGTTGGATTTCATGATGATTTTATAATGCACTGAAAAACAATTTTCCTTGCCATTACACAGTATTGTTTCTATCTTCACTGTTAAAAAATGTCTTCCACATGTTAATACAATGTCGTAACAATCACTCATTCATGTTTCTTTAAAAAACAGTATGACTATAAAGTGATGGTCAGCTAAAGGCAGTGTGGCTTAGCAATGGGGAAAAGATTTTTATCAAAATTATGGGAGGAGAAGAATTGAAATCTTAACTCACAGTTCACATATTATCCTGGGGTTAAGATGTGTTTGCCATGCTTTAATATCTAGTACCTTGCAACAACAGTAAGCCAGGAAATAGTGCACATAGAATGATACAATGTAGTTATGACACTGCTATAATTTGAGCTTTTCCGATTTGCATGTTTCCCTTTAACCCAGTGCCCCATTTAACATATCACCTGGTCTCCTCTCTGTTTGAAGTCAAATATTTTCACCATCTGCTGTGACAATGTGAACACATTAGACATGTTTCCTTTTCACAAAACTTAAAATAGCATCTTCTGAAAATGATAGTTCTGCAGACTGGTAACTATATCAAAGATGTGAAAAGTACAATCAAAACTGTTTGATGGCAGAGACTGTGCATGATAATGTGACATTTGACATTTCAAACATCAAAAATAATAACAAACATCACTGAGTGTTTTGTTCATTCAATACCATAATAAAAAGAATGAACAATTTTGTCTGGAAGACCATACCAATGTTTTTAAACATTTAATTTGGAATACTAATTCTGTAATTCTGCAGTCACTGGGTTTTACATCAAACTTAAAAGTACAACAATAAAAGCATATGGGGCAAAGGGTTAAAGAGTAATTTAAATATCAATCCAATTTTACTTAGAATTGTATACTTTGGCATGGATTTGATAAAACTGTTACTGATTCAGGGAATGACTCGAGAGTGGAGGCTTCCTCTTACTCCACACCAATTAATACACCTTCAAAATTTCTGTATAAACTTAATCTCAAATAATTATTTATGAGACCCATTCAAATGAAACTCATCCAGGGAACTGTTTTGGGCCAATGAGTAGGTGCTACTAAAAAGAGTCCCCATGGACAGTGAGACACAGATGCATGAGTTTATGGATGCCCTCTGCAAAGAACTTCCTAGGCTGCAGCTTGAACAATTCCACCACTGAGACCCTGACATCTATGACCTGAATGTATCATCTTTTAAGGCTCTCCTAAGGAGGCTGAATGCCTGGAAGTCACATGGTAAGAGATCCAGGCTGTATGATACCACTCGAACATCTGCAGCACTAGAAGGCAGACAGAAATATATTTCTGCACCCACTGTGGTGCCACCACATTTAACCTGTAAGAAATGCTGTCAGCATACAAGCACCACTGTATCCCCACCCTTAATGTTTTCAATATCAATGCCCCCAAGACCTACATGTATTTTGGCAATGAAGGGCTGCAGATTCAGGTTGGATGAAGATATCAAGGCTGTGGTGGCGCAGTGGTTCAAGAAGCAACCCAGGAGTTCTTTGCAAAGAGTATCCATCAGCTGGTGTGTCAATGAGATGTCTGCCTGGACACCAATGGGGGCTCTTTTTAACAGCCTCTACTACTTCACACAACACAAATTCCCAAACAGCTTTTTTCAAACAACCTTTATATTTGAGTGCACCTATTTATTGATGAGGTATTTAAAGTTAAGACATGCACCAAATGTTATTATTCTAGTTCAATTTTCATCCACAACCAATTCTCCAGAAATATATTACACCTCACCATAAATGAGTTAAAGACTGATAAAAAGTGTCTCTATGAAGCATATTGCACACTACAAGTGCATCTTCACATGTGTTTGATGAAATTAAGATGCAGGTTTTTCTGAAGCCTTACACACAAATTTCAGTAGAAATGTATCCTTCACAATTTACAGTGAAGTGACTAATGAGGGTTCAAATTATATCTAAGCTATAAGTAAAATACCTCCACCAACAGCCCCAGAAGAAATTAACCATCACCATTAAAAGAGCAATCTAGCAACTTTCTCTAAGCTAGGCAATCTGCCAAACAACGTTGTGTACCAACATCAATTTTAGTACTGTTTTAATTAGTACTTACAGTGGCCCCTTGTCTCATTACTGCAACTTGCTACTTGAGAAGGTACAGCATTATTAATATTAAATCTTATTTAATAATGCAAACATATTTCCATATTTTACCTTAAATAACAATGACTAATTTCAAGTAGTACAAAACTGGCACATAATGTGATGTTTACATTGGACACACAAATACGTTCACTACCATGTACATTGAAAATATTTGAAGAGAACATCTATTTCTGAGGTGGCTCATGATTAATCCTTACAAGACTCATGATTATGAATGAATGTTTTGTGACATAACCCCCTCCCCCCAAAGGTTTAAAAATGTTTATGAATGGTAATAAAGCAAAACACAGTGATCAAACTCATACTAATCCACTCACTGGATGTGTTCTGACATTTGAGTGACCCAGGTGAAAAATAGAATAGATGGCTCAATCTCCGAAGCCCTAATGATAAAAGCATGAATGGAATTGTTACTGGAGTTGCACATAGCTGAAACCAAATTAGACATGACACTTTATCTCCATTAATGGTGAGAAAATAAAAAACAAGTGGATAAAAACTATATATTAATATCCTGAAAAAATTCAACACCAACAAGGACAAGTCACTTCCATTCTTCTGCCAACTGAAATGTGACATCTAAACACAAATTCTGAAACAGATGCACAAGGTATGGTGTGTTATCTGTGTATCAGACAATCCAGCCCTTGATTTAAGCAAATTTAGTAAGCTATTACTGGTGATAATGTCAGGATTCCATACCCAAATTCTTTTTCCCAGTGCTTTACAACAAAAGGAAAACAAATATTCACATACTTTAAACAAATGCCCAAATTAAAAGAAATATTCCAATGTTGATACCTCTCTCTTATAAAACATGAGAACATGAAACAAAATATCAGCGAACAGAACACAGCGCATCATTATTAGCATTTGATATAAATAACAAACTACAACAAAAATTATTTTGAACATCAAAATCTGCAGACACAGTACAAAAACTATGTGAATATCTATTAGGCAGTCAAGGTTATCATAAATTTAAATTCTCTTGAAGAGACTCCTGTAGTTGTTCCAATATTTACGGCAGTATAAGGTAAATGTGAGGGGAAAATCTACAGCCAACTTATCGTTTTAGCACCTACTACCATAACTTTCCCACAAGGGACCAAAATTACTAAAGCCACTGCAACTGTTAGTTGTAGTGCAATGTAGGCAGTGCCTAGATTTTAATGTGAAATGTGGAATGGTAGAAAGACTGATCAATAATGGAGGTTTTCACACCTAAGGAGAAACACTAGTGGGTCTACATATGTCACAATTTCTAAACTATTATGTGATGTTTTTCCACAGTACCCCATGTATGGACATATAAATTGACATAATCCTGCAAAAATCATTAATGCTGAACAAGCAGTACTTATAATAATTAAGCCAGTCCAATGTGCCAAAAAAATTTACATACAAATCTTTAGGAAATTCTTAAAAATCCCAAGAAAGCACAGACTACATAACAAAGTAATAAGAAAGCAAAGTAATTTACAAAATAAAAAAGTTTCAGAATTTCCTAGCAGTATGAAAAAGTTTAACAAAACACTGGTCAAAGTGAAAGGAATACATAAAGGCATGACGACTACACGATACTGTACATGAATTTCTACTTGAATGCAGAAATACTGGCAGAATTTATAACTGAAAAGAGAGAAAAAACTATTTTCTGGAAGTAACATACTACAAAATAAAAATTAAAGATATTGGCAGATATGCATCAACATATCAATATGCCTTCATAAGTTCATGAAACTATGTATGAACATATATTGTTACATACATTTCTTTCTATATCCAAATAACAGAAAATACTAAAATTTAAACTTTCCTTATCAAATTTGCATATTAAATTTTATATGTATATATATATATATATATATATATTAACAAGTATGTAGGTAAATAAAAAATCTGTAGCATGCAAATCAAAATAACAAAAATATTCACTATGTTTACCAAGGTAATTCCAGTTTCAGTACCGTATTATTGGTTGCTACATTTCATAAAAAGTAAATAAGATAACCTCAAAATATTGTCATTAATCCTTTGCACTTCCATACCCAACAGTGAAAAACACACTAATCCATACAGAATATAAATACTGGATCACAAAGGATTAGCATGATAAGTATAGTTACTGTCACATTTTACCTCATGGTATCAGTTCATGAGGAACCTAAAATTCCAAATAATTAATCAGTATGCAACTAGTACACAGTCTTAGCCCTCTGATTATTTACTATGGCTAAATCTGAAATTAAAAATATTTTGTCATACATCAAAATCAAAATGTACAAGCAGTGTTTTAACATTCCACGCTAAAATGTAAGTAAATACAATCAGCAGATAAATAATCCATTTCCTTGTAGCATTTCATTAAGAATGAAAGGTTAAGACAACAAATGAAATGTTACTAACTCCGGATGTTTTGTAAACAATCCTTCCTTCATAATATTTGAGGTTTTCACAGCGGTGAGTATGAAGCTTTCTGTCTTCTGGGTTGTTGCGCTGTGAGTCTGGCCCATGTTAACCAACGTTTCAGAGGTCATACTACCTCCGTCATCAGGGCGATTCATCAGTTAACATCGACCAGACTACACAGAGCAACAACCCAGAAGACAGAAAGCTTCAATCCTTCCTTCATTATAAATTGATAACGCTAAAATTCTTGTTTGGTTACCAGACAGGCAATAATGTTAATTGTGAGCACCGATCAAGGTGTACTAGCCTGACACTAGTAATTACTTATATCCAATTTTGAATGCAGAAAAAATCATACCACTGGGATTCTACATAATTAAATTTACACAGATGAAGTAACTTGTCTGATGATGGTAATCAAAGCTTATTATTATTATGCTGAGATCCGTGAACATAATTCATATTTCACAGCAAACCCAATCTGATTTCAACTACACTGATCAAGGCTGAATATTCTGTGAAGGCAACATTCATAAATAATAATTGAGATTTGTCACGATGTCAGTTCCTCCAATAACTCCTCTGTCGAACGACTTTCCCGTCGAAATCTCTCCATGTACTGTTTTGGTACTGTCCAATCCAGTAGGATTTCAACATTTTTACGTAAACGTTCACCTTCATCTGCAAGATCCGAACATGCCTTACGACCTGAGCTCTCTATAGACTCACAAAGAACTTCATCAATGAGTCGTCTACCAAATCCCAACGCATCAAGACGTGCTGGAGTTGATATGCGTTTCAGCAGTACAGCCAGAAGTACACGCATTCGGTTAACAGGCATGACAGGATCTATGGGGGAGTTATCTGTACCCTTGGAAGTGGATTCTGTTTTTGCACTGGAGGAACGGGCTTCTAGACACTTCAGTGAATTCTGCTCATGACTGTCAAGTTCATTTTTTGTCTTGAAGAAACTGCGACAGCCAAGACAAAGGTATGGCTTGTCTGTCTTGTGAATGCAGCGCATGTGTTTCTTCAAGTGCGGTAACTGGACAAATCCAGTGGAAGGACAAAGAGGGCAGCGGAATGGTTTCTCACCTGTGTGACGACGCAGGTGTAGCTTAAGGGCTGTAGAGTGGGAGAATGCCTGACGACACACTGGGCACCTGTATGGCTTATCGCCTGAATGAGTGCGCTGATGCACAGTCAACTGAGATCGTTGAGCAAAACTGGCTTTGCAATCTGGACAAGCATGAGGTTTCTCATGCAAATGGGTTCGCAGGTGTTGCAGAAGATGCCCTTTCAGATCCTTGCGACATACTGCACAATGGAAAGACCTTTGGTTTGCATGTAGACAAGCAAGGTGCTTTTGTAAACCATCACGCCGTGCAAAGGTTTTCCCACACTCATGGCACACATGATCACGTTGCCCCAAATGACGTTTAAGATGAGTTTTAAGGTTGGTTGCACAAGAGTAAGCAGCTGGACATCGGTCACAGCGGTAAGGACGTGCCCCGGTGTGAGTTTGTGAATGCTGGGCAAGCTGTCCAACACGAGCAAAGGTTTTTTTACAAAGGTCACAAGAATAAGGGCGTTCACCAGTGTGTGTACGCAAGTGCAGTCTCAGTCGTTCCTTTACAGGAAATGTCTTGCCACAGTAATGACAATGAAAAGTTGGGCCATCACTGTTATGACGACCCAGAATGTGTGTGCGGAGCCCACCTGCTTGACTAAAGGCTGCACCACATTCTGCACATGAGTAGGGTTTCTCTCCAGTATGCACACGTCTATGCTTTGTGAGGTCAGCACTTGTAGCAAATGCTTTGCTACAAGTTTCACACTGGTGGCGCTTTTCCTTTGTGTTTGATGCACTAATCATTTCTTCATTTCAATTACAAACACCTTGATCCTAAACTCAAATCTAACCCGTTCAGGACATATGTGTAACTACAGCTTTGGTGAAAAATAAAATTTACTACCTACAAAGCTACAAGGACTTAACATGTTCTAATATGGCAAGATCTTTGGTTCATGTGAACAAGAAGTGCAAATGTTTTCTTCTTTAAACATTTACTGTAGTCTAATTATCCTACATTAAGACATGTGAACAAACCTAACAAACTACATGTATAAATAACCTCCATATGTATATCTTAAAATCTTTTATATTTACTGTTATGACTTCCATGTTCTGTGTTTCTCCTTCATGCTTATGGCCAATTATTTTGGTAACTTACATGCTCAGGATTTACATCACTTATTCAGAATGAAATATGTCTTTGGCCTTGTAGGTGGGATGTTACAGCTTTTGTGGCACATTACTTGACTAGATACGTAAACTATTACAAAATTGTATTTCACTTCATTCTGAATCCATGTAAGAATATTATAATTACATTGCGCAGTACTTGTGTACTGAAAGACATATAACTAAATTATATCATTTTTAGGAGCATGGGAACCATAACTAAACATTCTTGTTTCATAACAGAATATAGATCCTTAAGGAAAGTTTTGATAACTGGAACTATAATTTATATTTACGACTAGTATGATGCACCTGCTTATCTTTGGTTCTGCAGTAATATGCTGTTAACTTCTCAAATGTTGAATATGCTTCTCAAACTGCAAGTAAAATAACGAAGAGAACATAATTAATGGTACATGTTTACTTCAACAGCACCGATTATTAATAAGACTACTAACAATTGCCATTGGTCCTAAGCTCGTTTGCACCCTTTAAGCTTTTTCTAATTTTAAATTAAATGCAAAAATTGCTTGACACACTTTGATAATTTGATTATTAATGATAGTGAAGGTGTTTCATTCAAAGCTCGAAATCCATCTTCAGTTGTTATTATAATGACTGGTACCAATGAAACTAATACCATATAAGCAAGATGCAGAATTAACCACGATAAAAAAAACTCTTCGTGAAGTACACAGAGCCTTACTTTTCAAGAGACTTGCATTCCATTACAAATTGTTTTCACAGTTCAGTAGTGACTTTGGGTTTCCAAAACCCTACATCTTAAATTTCCAGCCTTCCACCAACACATACTTTCCGTCCATTTTACCCAACACCACAATATGTTGTTAACAATTGCTAGTGCACAAGTAAACCAGCACTGTTGCAAACAACTTGAAGTCGTTTGCAACTACTAAACCTATCCCCCAAAGAAGACATAGTAAGTTTCATAAACTAAACGGTGCAAAAATAATATAAAATAATTGCCAAAACTATCCACCAGCTTCGCTACCAATATATGAAATTATTTCCTCCCTAGTTTCATTTACCACGGTTCCATCAGTTTCGTTTAATTCATTGGTACACGTGTAAAAGAATGGCGGATTGCTCGAAAAGTGCCTTGGCTTTTCTAAACGCTTATTTAAGTGATGAAAGCAGTGATGAAGAAATTCCTGGACCTAAAGTTTCCACCAAGAGACAGGCATCAAAAGACTGGCCTACTCATAATCCTAATAAAAGGAGATCAAATAATGAAGATAAAGAAAAGTAAGCATTCAGGGCTGTATTCTCATATAACCTACAAACACTGAATAACATAAAAATTATATCCTAGTGTTATTTTTATTGTTCAGACAAGTATATTAAAAATCAGTTTTACTTGCATAGTTCTGATGTGTGCAGGTTACCCCTTCCTCCAGCCCTGATGTCGCTCTTTCCAGGATCCAAAGACCCAGTGGACAATCCAGTGGAACACGACGGGCGTATTCGTTCCTTCCCACATGAGAGAGGGAACTGGTCAACATACATTTACATACCTTGTAAGTTTAAGTGATGGCCCTACAGCCAGTACAATAGAGACATCAGCATTGCATTAAAATTACTGTAGTAGGTTTTTATCCCACACAACAAAGTTTCCTAAGAAACTGAGCATAGCTTCCATAATAGCTAACGTTAGGTTTGGAAGCATTAATTGAAGGTCTTGGAGTCAAATAGCTGTCATCTTAAATTTTAAGATAACTAAGAAATGTATTTCAAATAGAACCAAAATTATAACACTATTTTGATTTCATTCATACTTCTTTGTTATACGTGGAAGAGTTTCAATACTGGCATTACATCTGCTGAGATACAAATAAGACTACTTAAAAATGTAGTTTTTATGCTTCTTGAATGTTATGTATGCCAAGAAGCAATTAGAGATCAAGTTCCTCAATAACCTGCACAGCGGGTGAGGTTTGATGACATATTTCATTGCTGCTGTCCCTCTACATGCCATGTAAGCACTTAGGGGGAGGAGATGGAGAAGATGTTTAGCTCTTATTCATTCTTAACCTTGGCACTCAGTAGGGGTGAATGGTCAGTTTCATCCCCTGGCCACACTTTGCCCCCAGGTCCCAGAGCCAGTCTGGATACAGAGGCTAGAGGAAAATCCCTCTGCCCCTGTCACGGATTGAACCCTGGTCTTCCAGTGCATAATCAGTCACTATACTGAGCTATCCAACTCTTATTGCATACTGCTGTAAAAGATGTGGACATCTACATTTTGTTGGATTATTAAGCAACAGTTTCTGTATTTTTTATGTAATAGACTTTGACAAGATGCTTGAGTGTGCTTTTTTATAAGAAAATCACAAAAAAAAACTCCAACAGGCATGTATGAAATAAAAATGTCTTATTTTTTCTGGTTGAATCTGAAGGTGTAAATATTTGAAAAGTGAAGAATGTTCTCACCACTTTTAGCTTTGCAGTCTCATCACCATAACTGTTAACATGAAGTTGTATGTTCACACTCCATGTCTGTAAAGCAGGCTCACAGGATAGCTTTAGGGTAGAATAGCTTATTGCACGTCCATTGTTATGGATGATAATGGGGCTGCAATATTATAACCGTCAGGCACAAAGTTCATGCAAATAATTAAAAATGTAGTACCTACCTTAAAGAAACCCAACACATCTCCATGGCAGAGATTAGTTTGTTAATGCTACTTAGGGCTTCTTTTTTTTTGCAAGTTTCTTGCATGTTCTTTCGTAAGGGATTATAATTCCAGTTGAGCCTGGGCCAGCAGTCAGCTCATTTGTTGATGTTGTGCTGGAATGCTGCAAGATGTCAGTTCCTGTTAAACCTATAGATGATCATCATATCAGTTTAACACGGACAGTGGTGTTGAGGCATCATTGGATTAACTCGTTCATGGAGTCTGTGCAACATTGTATCAAGGAACTTCCAAGGTCTGTTATTGCTCCCTTGATGTTAATGTAAAATGTTTCACTGAAACTGTAGTAGTGAACATCAGTCTAACCCCTTTAATTCAGTAATTCTTAACCTAGAGATGAACTATCATGTTTTAGAGCTTTTCTGTAACTTTTCAGTTTCCCTGGCCATGAGCTATCATTATAAATAGAAATCAGTTTATCCCCACATTTCCTAATTATCCTGCCATTTATTCACAAACATCCAATTTGATGCCAACAAACCTATGTTGTATTCATGTTATTCATATTATGGAATATAGAATTGTAGACTTAAACCTGTTAAAAGCTTCTTGAATTTGAAATATTGTAAATATAATACTCTAAACATTTTTTATAGCTTTTCACTCGGCTTCAACAACGTTGGGGTGTACTGTAATGAACAAAAAACACGTACCTTCATCGGATTAACAGTGGCAGCTGGTCATAAGTCACTGATTGCAGCAGCTGACATACTAAACAAGTGCCTTGCAGATTTCAAACTTCCTCCATTCTACAAGGTATTCTTACAAATATCATTTGTTTCACCTTAATGATTATATTATTTATCCTGTTCCAGATCCAAATGGAACTATTAAGGTTTCATTTTAAAATTGTAAAAATATAAATATAGAAGATAAAAATTGGTCTCTCAATTGCATTATTGTCCTCATTTTCTTTCCAAAGATATTTATGTTTTTGGGATTTCCCATCCATCTTCAATATTCCAGCTTTTTCTAAAAGAAATATCCCTCTGTTATATGGAATACATCCTTGTTATAAAATACTCTCAGGTGATCAGCCATGTCGATGTTCAGTTAAAAACCAATGTCTCCATCATGGTCAGTGATGGTTAAAGATAGTTAATAAATGGCTGGCATGTGGAGGTCAGTCTACAGTAATAGAAGAAATACAAAGCATAATTACTAGGTTCAAAGTAGACGATTAATAAGAGATGTGGGTAAAAAGATGTTTTTAAACTTTGTGCACCAAAAATTAACTGCTTAAAAACCCAAAACTAGAAGTGAAATAAAATATACAACTGGCATGATAATTCCAGTCACTTGTGATTTCCTTGCATTTAGCTGTATGTGGGTTTTAAGTACCTTCCATTATTTATGCCAGATGCATAATAAGCAAGGGCACCAGAAACATGAATTGATGTTAATGATTTTTCTAAGACACATACTTTAGAATGGATTTTGTTTCTAAAAAGTATATCACACAAAATATAAATTAATATGTTAGCAGGCTGTTTCAAAGACCTGGTGTCTTTAAAATATGTCCAAATTCCGACATATGAGGTTGAAGTTTGTTTTGACAATTTGAATTTTGTTGAATATAAAGCTAGTCTTCTTGGGCATTTATGCAAAAACAAAATCTGCATGAAAAATCCTGATATTATGACTTGAACTAGCTTATTTAACCTCTGCGCCGTTGTAAAATATGGTGTTTAAACTTGACTGTCATGACTATTTCTAGAAATCAATAGTACATTCTTATGAACCATGCACAAGAACCAGTTCTTTGCCTCTTATTTCAAATAGTTAAACACAAACACCTTAAGACCTAAGTTTATATCTTGTCCATGTGAAGTGTAATACTTGAATCCATAGTCATCCATTTTGGAAAACACAGCACACGCACACCTCTGAAAAGAATGGTCTGCATGAAACACTTTATTTTCACAAAAGATTTTATTTTGTTGAAAGTAAGAGTATTAATGCTGATTTCTGTACCTCTTACCATGACAGTCCTTGCTACCATACACCTAATGACCACTCTTTATCACATCTGATTGTAGAATAGTAGCACTGAGTTCTTAAAGAAACCTACATTAAAAATTGTATTGTTAGGAAGTCTCCCTGCAAATACTAATTCTGTGATTTCTTTTAGGAACCATCATTTCACATGAGTTTAGCATGGTGTGTTGGCAATAATGTGGAACAAATTGAGAGGGATGTACTACCACAATTACAAGTGGCCTTCCAGCACTTCATGCATGCTCAAAATGACCAATGGACCCTTAATGTAGTCCAGCTCCAATGCAAGTCTGGAAACAAATTGTCCTCTTTTCAACTTGCCACTTGACTACAATGGTGATGACAGCAGTTTGTTGTCTGGCAAATAGATTAAAGCTCACTAAATCTCAGTGTGGAACTGTAGAATCATAGCAGCCACAAGCATCTTCGTATGTCTCTTGTCCTGTATATCTGAAATAAACAATTTAGCAAGACAAATTCTGCATGGTGCCAGTATCCAAAAGCAGGTTCAGCATCAACTGAAATAAATTAATACACCCCCGGTGGCCAATTTGCCATATGAATGATTTTTGCTTCCTTTTGTATAGTATTGTAAAGACATGCATTGTAACATGCAGAGATAAACATCTTAGCAGAATCAAAAACTGGCAACAGCAAAGAGCTGATAAAGTTTGGCTTTGTACAGTTTACCTCTTCTTTTATATGGAATAAGTGGAAATTAATACTGGTACCTTATAATACTCTCTTATCAGATTGTTAAGTGGATTGTGTATCTTACACACATTTGGATACAGTAATAAGAACAATAATACAAGTAGTTTCTGCTGTGATAATAAACAAAGTGGATTAGGTACAGTTTTTGCATAACCCAAATGAAATGAACCAAGTTGTAAAGGATGTTAAAATTGTATTTAAAGGTCGCTGAAAGTGTTTAAATTAAACAGAGTTCTGGTAAAGACCTTACCCCATTTACCTACTTTGAATGTGTGTCAGTCCATGCCATATAAAGTATTACATGACAAAAATAAAGATGGAACACATATTTATTAGCAGAAAATTTTGTACTGTGTAAGACTAATGTGTCCAAGGCACAAGCAGGGTGATGAAGGACAAGGAATGCAAGAGGCAGACTATAGGGTGCATACTAATATGACTACTATCAATGCAAAACATTTACCTGCTCATTTTCTGGTGAATGAAAGACCTCTTCAGTCTTAATATTCACCAGACATAGTGTGCTGCCTTCACTGTCATAACTGAGGCTGATGATAATGCTACCTCATCTGGACCACCACCATCCTTTTCCTTGTACTGTTTTACCAGAAAATCTGAGTGCTGGCAGAAACATCAATGATCTTCCTGAGTTACCTGTCTTATTGCATCACTAGTTGTGTGAAGTAATTTCTTTAATGACAAATCTGATGTCACATTGTGTTTCCTTAGTATCATCTTTATTCTGGCCCATGCAAGTTCTACTGGGTTTAGGTCACACATATAAGAAGAAAGCCAAAAAGATGCATGCTTATATCCTCAGGTGCTGTGAATATTGAAAACCTTCTCTTTTAACTTTAAAGGAATGGGCACTTTGTAAAGGCTGTCCTTCTATTTGGAACAAAACCATTAATGCCCCTGTATGGAACATGATAAGTTTGTTTCAGAGTTCACATTCATCTGGATATCCATAATGTCATCACTTTGCCAGAACTTCCTAAACATTAGATTGCTGTAGACCCATTACATACAATATAAGGCACCCCTCTTCCAAATACTGCTTTATTTTTATGAGATGTTTTAATCTCCATTCAATAGTATCCAACGTCTCAATCAAAATGTCGCATTTCGAATGGCATTTCCTCCTCTTAAATCCAAATCTTTTTATGACTCTGCCTGATAACTCTGGGCCCCCAATATGTTTTTTTCCTTAATTTGCAACAGCTTTGAGATGGCTGGGACTCTTTTCTTGGACACAGAAATCCTGTAATGTGTTCCTTATCACACACCTGTCTTGATTGTAGAGCAAGACACACCACTGCACACAGTTGCTTGTTTGCTTACTCTCAACAGTAGTAAAAGTAAATACTTTTGTTTTTCTTTGTCGAATTTCTCTATAATGTGGGCTGTTATTTTTCTCCCCTCACCATGAATGGATGTGTTTGTCTTTCAGGTCACTATAATGTACTACTTTCATTGCATACTACACACCTGGTTCAAATCTGTTTGTGGTAATTCTAAGATAGTCTATAAACAGTACATGCAACAACAGAACACATGACAAACTCAGGCTATCTGTACTTGGAACCAACAGTTTTTGAACTGAGACAACATTGTACAATCCATACATTATAGCTTCCTTGGCTGCACACCTGCTTACATCCCTCTCCCCCCCTAACCCTTCAAATATGGTCATATTTATCAGTCCCTTACAGTATTTTGTTGTTAAATAACATTTAATTCAGCACTGTAGTAACTCTTTGCTAATACATCCCACCACTGTCATTATTTTAACATAACCCAAACCCATACATGTTACAGTGGCAGTTGAAATGTATAAAGCAATACAAAACAGTTGGCTTAAGTAGACAATTTACATTAGCAAAGATTGCCTACTCTATTGAAAAAACTGCTTTTGGTATTAGAATTATTTTAAACCTACAAGAATATACTTATGGAGACATTTCCAAATTACACAGTTGTGAAAGTCCATAATTCATCAAAGTGTGTTTTAATTTCAAGAAGTTCTTTCCATCACTCTGTGTACCACATTTCACTTTTTTTCTTAATTTTTCTCATTATTCAAACCACCAATTTGTTACCTCTGTTCCAAAAATATCAACTGCCTCTGGATCCTACCAAATCCTACCATGGTCTTCAGTCACTCTGAGTGGGACATGTGTATGTCTTTTTTTTTTGCAAGGTCCCAGCACTTGAAGTTCTGAAATAACTGGTGACCACTCAGCACAACTGGCTACTGTTTTGGTGAATCGGTTGCAGACTTTTAAGTCTTTTTGGAAAACTGAGTCACATGGTGAGAACCGTTGAAAACTGAACCTGATTTAGAGCATAAAAGAAAAAAATTACATATTTCACCAATAACAGATTTTATACAAAGGTAAAAACCTTGCTGGAAGATTTACCTGTGACTGAATTTATAAAATTATGAACCTGAAGAAGATGCAATAACTATACAAAACGATGGAAAGATTTGTTTTTGTATTATCAATGAACAGGTCACCTAGGCCTATTCTGGGAAGGATGACAATCTTATCACATGTGGTATACTTTCTGAATCTAAATCAAGCAGTAACTGCTGTAATAGCAAATAATTATAAACTCGTAAACTATTATTATTTTTCTCGTCTTCTTAGTTAAGCCTAACTTGAATTAACAAAGCAATGTGTACTCAATACATCAAGGATGTTAAAAATATTTATTTGAAGATCATGAAAGTATTCCTGACTGACTGTTAAAAGTAATAATTAATCAATATTGGTAAGGACTGTTTTCAATTTCACACAACTTTTTATGAAATATTTATCTTACATTGTAGTAAAATAAAAATGTACAAACACAAGTGTGAACAGAGCCGTTATTTGTACTTTAAATATCATAAGTCTATGTGCGCATGTATAAAGAAAGTCACTTTTCGCACATGACACCTACATGACTTACAACACAGATTCTGTTTACATTCTTAAATCTATCTATAATACAAAGGACCTACATCTCTTCTAGAAAATTTGTATGCACAGAGAACAAACATAATCAACTAATATCCAGTTATAGTGCATATATTTCCAGAAATATCCTCCTGTCCCTTTTCTCTTTAACTGAAAATAAAATTGAGAGGATACCTTCCTGGCCAATAAAGAAGGGTATTATTGTAATGTCAATACAATGCAAAATAATAAATGGGACAAACTTTAGCACAAAAATGATCTTACAATCATAAAACGTGGCAATGCGACGTCTTGTAATTCCTTAAAAAAAGATGAGAAATAAAATAATTTTAATTCAAAAGCAAAATGTCAACTCAAACAACTGGGCTTGAGGCATTATCAATACACATATAAAACCATTACTTTAATTCAACTAAATGCTGCAAACCTGTTTTTCATAAACTGCAACTAAAATTGCCACATACTAAACCACAACATGAAAACTAACAACTGCAGTTACAAAAGATTCCACTTGTATTATACTGAATTTTGAAATGTTTTGTTATTTATTGCAGAGAATACCTAATATAGATAAATTATATATGTATTTTAACAATATATAATATAGAACAGAATATCTCTAAAAGAATACCTTTGTTTGTGGTTTCAATATTCGATATTACGAAGTACACTCAAGTATGCAGGGTGCCCACGTCTTAAAAAAAATTGCAATTTACAGCAATGTGTGTGTGTGTGTGTGTGCAGTTATACAGTCAAACCCCAATACAGCACCATCTATATACTGCCATCCTTGCACTATGCCCACAAAAGCCTTAAAACAGGAATTTTCTTTGTAATTTCAAATGGAATCCCCCAGTAAAGCACTACCCCCACTAATCGCCATACAATTTTATTTCTACCAGCTATGTAGGTAGACAACTTCCTGTAATATTCAATTGTAAAAATACTGTATACCAACAATTATACATTAACAAATAAAATCTACTTTGGTAAGAAACCACTTACAGCACTTTTACAGGAAATGAACAAGCTACTGGGAGGGGCACCAGCAACTTTAAAATAGAAACATTACCAAGAATAAGCTGAATATAGTAACAAGTAACATTCCAAGAAATCTGGCAGAACAGTTACAGATCGATCGCCCACCATTTTGCTGTTTGACGGTGTAGCGGGATCTTCAGTTATGAAAGTGTTCTCCACACACTTGACCAACATTCAGTACACAAACACACTTTAGTCTTGAATACAATCAGACTGGTCACAGTAAGGAAGTTAAGTACTACAGAGATACAAGTGGGTACTGTACAATCAGTCAGTTGCATATGACATGAGGAGAATGGCAGTGTAAAGTGATGGAATAGATGACATGTACTCCTATAAAGAAAAATATCCTTGTGTAATCCAGCAAAATATAGCCAATTATTTACCCCTTTCATGGGGTAAACCCATCAGTTCACTGGAAATATTCTGAGTGAAAAGAAAAGGTTTTAACTTTCTGCCACTTGATGGTCAGCAAAGTGTAGTGCTCCAACAGGGTATGGCTGTATATACACACAATTGTGTATACATAACTTTGTGTAAAAACACACAAAGTTACCTGGTGATGTACTTTTGTACCTCAAAAATGTGTTGAACTTCCCACAAATATCAGTATCAATTAGGCCACTCTGGGCAATGCCCCACTTAAAATATTAACTCGTAGTTTAGATATGTTGAGAGCATATATAATCATACATGTGTGTGAATACAATATCAGATTACATGGTGAGTCATTCCCAGATTATGTTTCTAATTTAATGTTTGTGACATCCCAAATTTTAACTAAGAAGGTGCTTTAAGCTGCAGACTTGTCACTATGCTATCCTGTCAATGAAGAAGTCTCCAGTTTAAGAGGTAGTTTGTGGGTATGGGAAGCAGTTTTACAAAAAATACTTAGCATTTACATGTTAGAACAACTTTAACATTATTAATAGTAACATCAGTTTCATTAATGCTAGAAACCTGATACTTGCATTTAACAATATTAAAATGTACCAGAATTTGGAAAAGTCATTTTACATTTTGTTTCAGAGGTGCCCCAGAAGAAAAGACATGAGCTACCACTGCTAAATAACAAAATAAACAAACTGAACTAAATATATTTTATAATATAAAATTTTAAAGCAATTAACAAGACATCACAGTAAAAATAAAGAATTTCCATGCTGGAAGAATACAAATAAAGGGCACCCAGCAAACTTGGCTCTAAAAACAATGTTCAGTGCTTCTACTCATATTTATTATTCAGAATGCACTTTCTGTTTGCTCCGAAATATGAATTAGTGTATTATATAAAACCTCTTTTGTGAAAGTGTAGCCACATATTTCAAACCCATACTTTCAGTTGCTTTTGTGTGTTGATAATCCATTATTCTTCACACCAGCTGCTTTCACATGTAGCCATGGTATGTTGCACTGCAACCAACACAATGAACCAACATAGTGAAAACACATCACTTTTCTAGAAGATCCTATGTTGTGCAAAGAAAAATTCTTAACGAGAACTTAATTTGAATCAGTAAGAAAAAGCAAACAGATTTTTCAGTGATAAAGTAGTTTTCCTCACCTATGCTGATATTAAACCAAGTCACCAGATATAATTCATGTTCCAACAAATACAGTGAAATTCTGTAATTATTTCACCAACCTCACAGAAAAAAAATAGTTTATTGGCACAGTACATTTGGAACACTTCTTGGCTGACCTCAAAACTCTTGCCAGTGAAGACAATATTATGGGGGAAAGAAGGAAATTAAAAAAACCTGTTGTAGAGGTTTGCATGGGCCTAGGACTAGTAGTGCAGAAATGATCAGGTCCAGGCCTGGTTGAAACTTTATATACAACATTTCAGGTTTTCTTGGGCCATTATTCTCTTTCTGCAAACGTGAAGTTATTCACAGCTGCACTTATTTTATGTTTGTGACATAGGCTCTGTAAACAAATTCCAACTTGATTTCCTCAGGGATTTTCATAGCTGTCCCTTCCAGAAATAGTTCAAGATGACACCTTACAAACACTAAAATAACCTCAGATGGTCTTAGAGCATCATCATATGATTCATTCAATGATTACTAGCATTTATGGATTGAAAGAAATGTATATTATGATATGATAAGGCAGACTGTAAATAGACTGGGCTTCATTCAGGCTGGAATGAAAGGAAGTCAGGCTTAGAAGCGGTAAAGGTAATAAACATTAAGATAAATTTCAGGCTTGGGCCAAATGCTCCTTGGGTTGGACCAGGTGAAAATTCAACATTTTTGGCCCACGCAGACCTCTGGATTGTTTGATGCTATACATGGTCTTCCATGAATCTAGTGACACTGGTTTAATTGTAGAGGAAAATTTATCAAGATCTAGATTATGATGATCTGCAAGAATTTTTCTAATGGAGAAATAAGCAAGTCAAAAAATTCTTGACATTGTGCTATGAGAAGCTTTGAAAATGTCAATGAAGAATTGGTACAAAGTCATGTGTGAACTAGGCTTCCAGCACACAACAGACATCAAATTGCTGCAAAACAAAAGGGAGAAGAGGGTGGGGAAGATGAGAGTGAAGAAGAAGAAAGTAGTGAATGTATAAGTCACAGAATGATGCTAGTGTGATGACACTGGGTTAGAGGGGGTTCAAATACAGTGACATTACTGCAACCAGGGAAATTCATACTGCTTTGACAAAGAATCTAAGGCAGTTCAAAAAACAAGTGACCATTACAACCTGTTTCTCAAAATAAACATCAGTTGTGGGGAAAGTGCAATAATTCATGCTATTTTGTGAATGTATCAAACAAAATATTTTGGATTAGCTGTGTTTCTTATTATCAATGCATCTTCACCCCTTAATTAGCCTGGATAATCAGGAGTTTACTGTGCTACAGAATGGGAATTCAGTGAAAAATTTCAAGACAATGCCATAAGAGCAGTAAAATTATCAAATTAGTTAGTTTTCCATTTTGTAAAGGTTCTAATAAAATTATAAATAAAAGAAAACAAATTACTTAACCATAGTGTATGTCAGTATTTTTTAAAGTAATAAAATGTCACTTGAAAACTGTTCAGTCAAAGATGTGTGACATTTAAATCAGAAAATATGTTGATATGTATGCACAAGCGAATCATTTCAAGCAAAATCTTTATTTCTGTCTGCTCTAGGTGTAAAACAAATGACAATACTTCAATAAATGAATGAGGTATGTGACTTTCTGCTAAAGAAGGCGAGGGAAACACTAAACTAAACTGAATGAACACAGAATAATATTCAAAGCATAGAAATTTTTTGTTAGTGAACTACAGCAATATTTCTACACTAAACAAAGTATTCTAAAACTCTCATGCACAGCTGACGGACATACCACCACAGGAAAAAATGTCATTGTGCTATGCCTATCAATTTGAAGAAACTGATACACTGACAGAATAAATTACAGCAGTAAACGTTTATTGTTTTTAATTTTTATTTAGTTGTTAATGACAACAGTAAGATAGATGCAAGATTACAGAAGGCTTCCAATGGTTATTTATTGTTTATTATGAGTTGGAATGAAGTTTGGAAGGAATGTTGTTACACATCTCTAAAATGTAAATTCTGTAGATTACATATCAAACACTGAAACACCATATGAACAGAAAAATACAGGGTGATTCTAAAAGGACTTTACAACTTTGAAAGTGTATAGAAATTTAATCAGAAAGCTTACAGAATCGGCTGAGGTGTCATTTTGTAGCAAAACAAATCAAGTTTGACTCACATTGTGCTGTAGTACCGAATTCCGTCACCGCGAGCGCAAGCGGCAGTGCATTTCAAAATGGCTACTTTCACAGGTGCGGAGCGCGCTCGCTGTGTGGTTTGGTTTGAAGAAACGAAATTTTCGACAATGCTTCAACGGAATTTTCACACCCAGTATGGCAAAGATCCTCCCAGTAGACCTACAATTTACTCTTGGCACAAGAATTTTGTTGAGACTGGTTGTTTTGTTCGTCATGACAACTCTCCAGTCGCCCGCGTGTTTCTGATGCTGTCGTGGAACGAGTGAGGGAGAGCTTTGTCTGTAGTCCTGCGAAATCAACGTGACGTGCGTCTCGCGAGACTGGCATTCCACAAACGTTTGCACTTAAAACCATACAGATTTACCATTGTGCAAGAAATTACTAAGATAAAGTGGCTCGTCAGGAATTCTGTGCAGAAATGTTGCATCGGATAGGGGAAGACGAAACATTACTGGACTACATAATCTTTAGTGATGAATCAACATTTCATGTCAGTGGTAAGGTGAACACCTGCAACGGCAGGATTTGGGGCAGCGAAAATCCACGTGCATCTCTGGAACATGTTTGTGACAGCCCAAAGGCGAATGTGTTTTGTGCCCTTAGCAAAGTTCCTTTTCCATGAGAGAACCATCAACGGTATCGTGTATCTGGATATGCTCGAAAATTTTCTCATACCACAGTTAGACGAAGATGACCAAGAAGGACACATTCACTTCCAGCAAGACGGCGCACCACCTCACTACCTCACATAAGTCCAGGATTTCCTCAATAACCATTTCCCAGGTCAGTGGATTGGTCGAACAGGGCCGATAGCATGGCCACCTCGTTCTCCAGATTTGACACCTCTCGATTTATTTCTTATGGGGTTTCATTAAAGATCGTGTGTTTGTTCCATCCTTACCTACCAATCTCACTGAGCTCAAGGCTCGAATCACCGCCGCAGTTGCATAAGTGACACCGCATATGCTGGATCGTGTTTGGCAAGAAATTAGATTTCAGGTGGGATGTCTGCCGTATCACATCGAATTAAAATGATTGTTTGAGGTAAAACTTGATTTGTTTTGCTACAAAATGACACCTCAACCGATTCTGTAAGCCTTCTGAATAAATTTCTATACACTTTCAAAGTTGTAAAGTCCTTTTAGAATCACCCTGTAGTTTTCCCTTTTAAACTGCAACATGTATTCCACTAACCAATGCAAGAAATAATTACTGTGCTACTGAATCAATGTTTATGGGAGCAAAGCAGCACTACAAATGTCCTATATTACATTTCTAAAGTCCAAGCATTTAAATATTTAATGTATAATATTTCCATGCACACAGATCTACTGAAGCTATGTAGGACCTGAAAAACTACTTTATTATGAATAATTATTAACTGCATTGAAACATCTGTAATATTCAGTTTCCTAAAAGATATGCATGAACAGATTAAAATTCAAACTCCAAATTAAGACACTTGTATCTTTGTTCTGTCCATGTTTACCAACAGCAACATCTCTCTCCCAAATGTACACAAAAAGCAAAACTGGTTGTTTTGGTTTTTAAAAATAAGTACATCAACAAATGCCTACAGTAAAATAAGGTCCAGGTTCTAAAAAAAGATATCCCCCATGTAAGTTTATATATCTTATTTTCTCTACATTTACTAATATAAACATTTTACTTTATCCAAAATGCAAATGAAAAGCAAATATCTGAACTAGAAATAAGATACAATTGTGTGATTTATTCTCAGAAAAAAAGTGCATTAATACACACCTAGAAAACATTTTTTGTTCAGAATTTTATCTTACACTGCAATGAAGATATGCTACATGTTAAGGTACAATTGTCCCTGGTGCTTAAATAAGTACATCATGCAGACATACTGGGGAGTGGATGAGTAGCTCCACAATTACTTAACTTTGGCAATAAGTATCACAAATTATATTCTGAATTCAAAATGGTCATAATGTTATAAATAATATGAAATCAATTTTTCAGCCCAAGAATAACATTACAAAAAAGACTTCACATGTTTCTATTGATACATTCAGAGGTACCATATACCATAGAAAGTTTCAGTGAATACAAGCAAATACAAGATAATGCAAATTTGAGGTTCTCACAGTGGCAAGTATGAAAATGGCTGTCTTGCGGGTTGTTGCACATGTTGTTTGATAGAAGTTTACTGACATTTCAAGGGTTCTTAATGCCTTCGATACACTGATAAATCTCTACCAGACTACATGGCTCAAAAACCCAGAAGACAGCCAACTTCAATATGTATGTTATTTTAACACACAAAGGTTTCTGACATGCACTGTCTAGTCTCATTATGAGATTAAAAATCATGAATGAATTAAGGCTAAACTTGAAACTTTCATGTTCACACAAGCCTAATTCCAATTTAACACACTAAATATGCACATAAATTTCAAGCCGATGTACTTTGAACATCTCCTGATGAGACCTCTTGTCTTCTGCCATTAGTATTACAGCAGATCTTACAGGCAACAAACAAAACTCATTGGTCTTAATCATGAATAATTTTGGTATGAGCAATACACATAAATATTAGGACAATCTTCATGTAAGGTTATAGACAGATTTATAAACCAAAAGACTGAGGGTGTTCACCACTCACCGCTGCTTCCCTTGATTCCGTCGGCTTAGGCGCCTTCCAGCCTGAGTCATATTCAGGGTGAATCGATCTGTGTGTTGTGGGTTTTCTCTCAATTCACGTGTATCCGTTGATTTGGCCTGTTTACCAAACACAACACCTTAGCTGTACATATTAATTCTAAATGATAATGGTTTCCCCAAAAATGTTTCATATTTTTGAAAATAATTCTATTCAACTTGACTTTTAATTTATCTATTAATGCGAAGCTAAACACACACAAAAAAAAAACCCTGCAGAACCATAAATAATTTTTGCTTTTACTTTGTAAAGTATTCACAACACCAAAAAGCAACTACAATGTAATGACATTAAACTGAAATGATATGTTGTACACTATTTTTCTCTCTACGATAAGCCACTTTTAAAAATCTGACAGAATTCAATATGGGAATCATGTAAAGGGGGGTTTATTAGTGACTAGTACATGCCAAATTATACTGAATTTCATAAAAATCTGCCTAGTAATTTCAGAGATTAAACATATAGACAGACATAGCATTCCAAATATGCACCTTGATTCTTTCATCACCTTCCAGAAGAATGCAAAAAAATATAAAAATCTTGTGGGATTGTATCTACATGAACTGAATATAAAATGAGAAGTTTCATCACAATCATAGGTTCACTTGCCTTGTTAACCTTTTCCATAAACTTCTCAATTAGATCTGGACAGTTCAGATTCTTCTCAGGTTCCCAAGAGTCCTCCTTATGAGAGAAGCCCTTCCAGTGAATCAAGAAGTCTCGTGATCCATTTTTCTTGAAATGAACCTCCATAACTTTGTCCACCTACATAAAAAGACCAATCAAACCACGATACTATAAAGGTGCATGTTTATTATGGAAATCAAAGAAAACATTTTGTTTTAAATTTAATGAAAACCGTCATCCTGGCTGGGAACTACATCGACAAGATGCTACCATTTGTGAGAATGGAATGGTCCATACGGTCAACAACAAAATTTCACGCAAATGGGGAAAACTCCAAAATAGTAAATTTGAAGATATTTTTGCTATAGCTCACACGTGTAGTGGTGGCAACTAAATGTGCAATGTGTAAGTTGAAAGACATGAACAGAAAAGAAAAAAACACAAGCAAATGCCCACTACAGGGGTAATACAAACAAACTTTACTTTAGATTATACACCATACTAACCTCGTATTCCTTAGTTTCATCCTCCCCATCAGATGACTCATCAATCTTCTGTCCCCCTGTCTTAGTCTTCTTGGGGATCCTATTATTACTGCCCTTCCCTGCCCGTTTCTTAGGTCTGTTCTCATTTGTTCTCTCATTTTTGTTTTTGTCTAGGAAGGTCTTAATAATATTTGGACAGTTCAGGTCTTCCTCATACTCCCATGAGTCATTACCAGGTCCATACCCCTTCCAGCGAATCTTGAACTGGCGCTTCCCATGGTTTTGCTTCATGTCGACAATGCTTTCCACCTTCAAACATAACACAGTATTACAGCATCTGTCTGGGGATGATCTGATTACAGGTCAACACAAGCATTATCACTGCTATCAAATTAACCTCAACTTTGTTGCTATACAGGTACTTCAAAATAGTCTTGAATCTGCAGATTCACATCACACAACTTTTCAAGCCACGGAAAAGTTCACTTCCTTGTGATCCAACTCAATATTCTGAATTTTTTGTACCGATCTACTTGTTCCAACAACCCAAAAGATCATCTACAAAAAAGTAAGTTTAATTTGCTATTTAGTGTGCAAGATATGACCTACAACACAGAAATTGCTGGCACAAAGACTACCATTAAATATACTCACTTCATATTGTACATTCTCAGATTCTTCACCAGAGGGAACATTTTTCTTTTTCTTTTTTGTTTCTGTAGCACTATCCTCTGTTCCTGCATTATTCCCTTTCTTTCTACCATATCTACTTTTCTGTTTTGAATCGGCTTTTGCATCCTCACTACTGGCAGATTCAGCCTCACTCTAGACAGATAGATGTAGAAATAGATTATGTGAAGTCTGTGGCAACAACCTCTACAAACGTATCATTTTAATTAGTTATTTTGTGTGCAAGATATGACCTATAACACAGAGACTGCTGACACAAGAATGAGCATTATATCCACTCACCCCATATTGTACATCCTCAGATTCACCAAAAGTAACATTCTGCTTCTTCTTTATTTCTGCAGTAGCACTGTCCTCTGTTTCCATATTATTCCCTTTTTTCCTACCATGTTTGCTTTTCTGTTTTGTATCAGCTTTTGCATCCTCATTAGAGGCAGATTCAACCTCACTCTAGAGAGATAGAGAAATAGATTATGGGCTGTTTATAAATCTACCTCTTATTGTTCTTTCCTCAAAAGTTCATACCCACTGCTTTCATTCTGCTTCTGTTTCTCTGTTTAAGGTCCATGTCACAACATTAAATGTTAAAATTTGTTTCAAATGCACTTTATAATTTCCTTTTCCTCCCTTGTTTTGGGATGTCACATATTATTTACATAGTTCAACTCCAACACCAGTCCTATAGGCAGGGGGTAACATCAGGTATATGAATGCTTGGTGTGGTGAGGTAAAGTAGCACTATGAAAGCTGAGAAGGCACAAAAGGAACCCTAAATATACTGGCTAATGGGAGTCTCATTATGCTGTGACAGGACCAGCAGGCTTGTGGTGGATAGTTATAATACTTTAAACAATTTTCATCAAGAAAGCATTTTTTGTACACAGTAAATTAGCAACTTCTCTGTGGAGATCTCATCTATGCCTAGTGATGACTTCATGAATCTATTCATTTGATTAAAAACTTAATAGTTTTCAGCTAAGCCTCATTAAAGCAAATACACACTCAAAGATAAGCACTGGTACGCAACGCTCTTAAATAAACTTCTACACATGTAACTTCTCTGAGCAACGGCCAAAATTCAAATTATTTTCTTCTGCAAAATTACAACTTATTGATGTTAGATGAGTTTCGCAGAAAACTGTACTATATGACGCAACTAACCAAAAATATGTAAACCACACTGCCTTTAAAAAGTTCTATCATAACAAAAAACTGAAGAAACTTCACTGAAAACTACGAACTTAATTTGGTTTTATCTGGTCTATGTAACTTTCCAATTTAATTACCAATTTTGGGACCAACAACTTCGGTGGTTTAAGCATCCTGTACAAACTGAGTAATGTACATATATTTATATCAACTATGGGTTTATTGTGTCATTGGCATTTAAGTCAGCACAAATTTAATTTCTATTGTTAGCGAGGTAATTCCACATGTACATCATACTACTTATCTCTCTTAGTGCATTCCAAATGGATTTTTTTTATACATCCATTATTTGTTGACAGTAGTCAGTTTACTTCCCACCAATCACACTTTGACTGTAATCAATGGTTTAGCAGTATGCTAGTGACACACAAACCTGGAACGTGTGTAAGATTCAGTGCAAGGGCAATGAAGGTTAATAACTTTGGCAGGAATTAGCTGTACTTTTTGTAGTGATCTTTTGTGTGCTGTATAAAGCTTGTGAACATCAGGACAACACTGTGGTTCATAGTCCAACGTGTTTTAAAACAAATTCTTTTCCACTTGTCTCGGCAGATTCTCATTTTTCATTGTCAAGGTAGCATTAAAACTGTTTGTTAATATCTTCATTTATTAATCTATTAATTCATTTCGGCAATAGCATGTTACCATCTGCCTCCACACCATTAATCATAACTACTTGGCCATCATAATTTGACAAATACTTCAAAAATTTCCACATCTACTTACCTCAATCTCAGCTGTATCGTCTACACCAACATTTCGCTTCTTCTTTTTAGCTTCTGTATGACCGTCGTCCCCCACATTACTTCCTTTCTTTCTACCCCGTTTGTTTTTCCGTTTCAAATCGACTTTCGCACCCTCACCAGAGGCAGATTCATTATCGCTCTCAGTGACATTTTCTTCGCCTTCTATATCTTGATGTGTGCTTTCACCGTCATTAACACCAACTTTTCCCTTCTTCGACTTCATGGACAGCCGCCTCATTTTTATTTATACGAATATATCGAATGCGTATAAACAATTCTACGACGCCAAACTGTAAACAGACGCTACGGAACAGAATAGCCAATATACTTCGTGGGGCACTTCAAAAAGCCTATACCATAGATGAGCGAGCGGCTATAATAACGCACAGCGGCTAACCTGTTCGAGCGGGAAAAATAATTGGAAGCTATGTTATGCGAGGTGTGTTCTGATTCGCTGTTCATGAATTTACAGTTTCAAATGTAATTTGTCGGAAATACAAAAGCCAAAGTTTTTATGAAAGTCTAACACTATTTGTCTTAGACTCTAAAACACATATTGGTCATTGCTAGGAACGTTCTCCGAACAGACGTCCACACAAATTAGTCCGATGGACATTTCATTTTGGAGAAAGATCTGAGGTTCTCACGGCAGCGAGTATGAAATTGGTTGTCGTCTAGGTTGCTTGCTGCCTCATCCTGTTGATGGAGGCAGCATATACCTTTGAAACGTCATGGCACTACAACTCAGCCATTTTAATTATAGACTTAACGGCCAGTGGTTTCGAACAGCAAAAAATCTGAACTAGGGGAAAGGTCTTTTTTTAATAATGCCGAACTAAATAAAACGGTAATGGAAGGAATGCTTTCCCTATATTAATACTTCTGTAGCATGGAGATTGTGCTTTCCTCAAAACGTTAATTTTCATCATTACTTCGCTGGTCCAAAGATTAAAATGTCTTGTAAGAAGTCAGCGATGGTAACAGTTACACAGCGCTATTAAATATGTCAATAAAAATAGGAAAATCCGAAAAGAGTTTAAAGACTCATGGTTCACGTAATTTCGTTATATCTGCATACTGCCGGTTTAACCAAATTAGGCGGTCGTCTACAGCGGCAATATTGGGAGAGCTTAAAACTAAGTTAATGAAAATAACGTAATGGAATGTTTAAGCCTTTTTATGCCCATATTCGCGTTCGTAGATTTGTAATATGTCGTAAACAAGACTGTATTTTATACATATGGTAGTGTTTTTAGTGGTCTACATGTGACCATTCGAAAAAGGGTGGGGGAAAGAGAGCGCAGACGCAAGGCTTAAGATTCGCCTAGAGCAGAGAGGTGTGTTCTGATTCGCTGTTCATGAATTTACAGTTTCAAATGTAATTTGTCGGAAATACAAAAGCCAAAGTTTTTATGAAAGTCTAACACTATTTGTCTTAGACTCTAAAACACATATTGGTCATTGCTAGGAACGTTCTCCGAACAGACGTCCACACAAATTAGTCCGATGGACATTTCATTTTGGAGAAAGATCTGAGGTTCTCACGGCAGCGAGTATGAAATTGGTTGTCGTCTAGGTTGCTTGCTGCCTCATCCTGTTGATGGAGGCAGCATATACCTTTGAAACGTCATGGCACTACAACTCAGCCATTTTAATTATAGACTTAACGGCCAGTGGTTTCGAACAGCAAAAAATCTGAACTAGGGGAAAGGTCTTTTTTTAATAATGCCGAACTAAATAAAACGGTAATGGAAGGAATGCTTTCCCTATATTAATACTTCTGTAGCATGGAGATTGTGCTTTCCTCAAAACGTTAATTTTCATCATTACTTCGCTGGTCCAAAGATTAAAATGTCTTGTAAGAAGTCAGCGATGGTAACAGTTACACAGCGCTATTAAATATGTCAATAAAAATAGGAAAATCCGAAAAGAGTTTAAAGACTCATGGTTCACGTAATTTCGTTATATCTGCATACTGCCGGTTTAACCAAATTAGGCGGTCGTCTACAGCGGCAATATTGGGAGAGCTTAAAACTAAGTTAATGAAAATAACGTAATGGAATGTTTAAGCCTTTTTATGCCCATATTCGCGTTCGTAGATTTGTAATATGTCGTAAACAAGACTGTATTTTATACATATGGTAGTGTTTTTAGTGGTCTACATGTGACCATTCGAAAAAGGGTGGGGGAAAGAGAGCGCAGACGCAAGGCTTAAGATTCGCCTAGAGCAGAGGTATTCAACATTTTTTTGTTCGCGTACCCCCAGGTATAATTTCTCTTCAACTTTGTACCCCCAAAGCTGTTGGTGTATAATTCAAGTTATACATATTATATAATCTACATCGAAAATAAATTACATTACTGATTATTCAGTGTTTATCATAAAATAATATATATATATTTTTTAAATCTCACGTACCCCAGGTTGAATACCACTGGTCTAGAGCGCCAAATATCCTTGAGCCGATCGTGCAATTACATTAGGATGCTTTACTTTGAAATCTAAAGCAATATTGTCAAAATAGGTGGAACAAATTTCTGTTATTTTCTTTCTCAGTGTCATTTGCAGCAATGGCAAATGTAACTGAAGGACTGTGTCTTAATGCACTGTTCCTATCGAATCATTAATAAAACTATTAAACAAAGACGCCCAAGAGTACAGCTTTGTGGAACTCCTGACAATACAGAAAGAAGAAAACTTTCCTAAGACACAAGGAAAGTAAGTTCTAATCTATAAACAGCCTGCTTAATGTAAAATAAAAACACTAAAAATTGTTTAGCTTATCCAATAAAAGATAGGAATTTTATCGAAGGCCTGGGTAAGATCAACAGGGTATGATACTAAATTAGTTACCATAGATTTTGATTTAATAAAATCATGCTGATTTAAGTGTAACTTAGATTTACTGTTGAAGGAATAGTGACCACGTATACTTCAAAAAACGTTGGAAATATTATTTAAAATTGAGATGGTTCAATATTTACCAATAAGACCTCCCTGTTTCCTTCTTTATGATAGGTAAAACAGCCACCTGCTTCGATAATGATGGAAAGTTCCCAATTAATAAATGGAGATTGGACAATACAGAATGACTGAAAATTGCCCGAAGTGAGTCAATTTTACACACTTTGAATTAGGAATGTACATTATTAATCATTTCATAGTTCATTGTTCAGTACTGTCAGTATGAATGGAATACTCTGTGATGACTGCCACATCATCTCTCCCTTGGCTGAAGCTGAAGTGGGAGCAGGATCCAGTTGAACATTGTAATATGATGCAGTGTTTATAATGACAACAGCAACTGGATGTAAATTTAAAATTATTTATCTTTCAGCCACTCAGTCGCCCATAGTTGGACTATTTCATGTCTTGGTTTATATCCTGTCTTCTTACACAACTTAAACATTAGAAGGGCACTATTTACAAATACTTTGGCCCCACTTGGGCAGAGGATTTTTCCTCTACTCTGCATCCAGACAGGATCTGGGGCCCACCCAGCCTCCTGTCCAATGGGTACTGGGGCACTTTCCTGAGGGTAAAGCACAGCCAGGGTGTGACAATGACCATTTGCCCCTATCTAGTGCCGAGGTCAAGAATGAGTAGGAGCTACACCTCTTCTCCTCACAAGTGCCTAAATGGCATGTACAGGACAGCTTTACTTGTTTACTTTATGAAGACTATAAGCTGTATAATAGCGACTGCAATCAATCAATCCTTCAAGAACATGAGCCCACAGTTTAACACTAATTTTTACAGTACCTTTAATTCACTTTATACAGCTACACCACATTCCATTGGTAGTAGCCATGTGGACAGCACCAATAACATGCATATTTAACTGTGTAATGGACAGAAGCAGTCTTTCTGCCAACCTGAAAGATATCACAAATATCAGGGACCTGTACACAAGGTATTACAAAAATTCCCAAAGCATGTATTTTAAAATAAATAACTCTATGCCTACATAGTTTAACAATAAATAAGGGGCCAAAATATGTTTATGTAAACATTCTGTATTTATAAAACAATACATGCAGTACAGCAGTTATGTTAATTACAAGCTAAAAATATTAAGTGAATACAAGAATGAATAACACCAACATTTCTTGCAGCTGGTTCTATTAAAGCCAATACATTTCTTTTATTACAAATCTGATCTCACACCAAATCCAGGACCTGGAGGTTCCCCTTTTAGACTAGTCAGTTCACCTATGGGTTCAGCTGCAAAGCGCCCATTTCTGAAACAAACAAAAACACTAAATACAGCTTCTTGCTGTATTTCAACGGGCTTTTCGCTCTAGTAGCAACTCATATTAAATGTCTTTTCTTTTCTTTGTTTCCTTATATATATATATATATATATATATATATATATACACAACATAATTAACCATCATATGTTTATATATGGAGCTAGATGGGGAATAAAATGCATTTTATAAATTTAAAGTATCAGTTTTCTCACAATTTTGCTGCAGTAAAATGTTAACATACATGCTCTGCATAATCTGGAATGATATCAAGTAAATGTTCCACATTAGAAATATTTCTGTTAATATTTGCAAACACAAGATTGTACACAACCCGTCATCATACCTGGGCCCTGCTTTGGGTATTTGGTCTTTCTTCAAATCTTCCAAAATTTCTTCAGTATCTTTCACTGTCAAATCCTCCTGCATAAAAATAAGTAATTAACAAAAGGATATCACACGCCATCTCAAACAAGCACTTTTCCTCCAAACAATTAAATAATGAGGGATTAGCTGGAATTATAAATTAATATATGTAAAAGTTAGAAATCCATTTCTATGCAATAATTTCACCCAGTGTACCAGTCACCTTAAAAAAATCCAGATATAACTTCAAAGTCTTGCACTGGGGACAACTATTACATATAATAATATTTCATTTAATACAATTTGTATATATAAATAAGAATGTGTGACATAAAATTCACAGATAAATAACTGTTTTTGCCATATATTTGAAACATATATCAACATTTTTTCATGTTCTATACTGATGTGAACAAAAATTAAATTGACTATCACATTTTTACAGAAAATAAACCAGAGCAAAGAAAGGAAGTAGGTGTAATTTAATGTATAATTATGGCTAAACGCTGAAAGATGTACAAAGGCAAACTTACAAAATAGTCATCATTGACTTGTATCATTGGAGCATTAACACAAGCACCAAGACATTCCACTTCTGATAGAGAGAATCGTCCATCAGCACTCATCTCTCCTGGCTTAATATTCAGCTTCTTCTTGATACAGTTCAAGATATCATCTGATCCACGGAGCCAACATGGTGTTGTGGTACATACTTGTACATGGTACTTGCCTGTTGGATTTCTGTCACAGCATAAAAGGAAACTATGTTGCAGTGCTTAATATTCTTTGATCATTTTCAGAACATCTGGGATTTGACCTTCATGTCATTCTATATCAAATCATACAGGCAAGTAACCTGATGTCTCAGGGTTCAATGAAAATTGTTACCAACATTGGGATGATCAGTGTAAGAATGGCTGTGAAGTTTTGCTTGTCATATTTTGTAATCAAGACCATTCATAAGAAGGGTTCAACTTGTCACTCCCCACATCAAAATGTCTTGGCTGACATGAAAAAATGCTTATTCTGACAAAATTTTGTTGACGTAAACAATCTAGTGACAAAGGAACCAGTATTTATATAGCTGATTTGTGACTGTATATAATAAAAGGCAGTAATTAAAAAATATATATTTTTCAAACATCCCCCCAAAATTAAATCTTCTGTCTTCCTTTCAGGTTATGTATCCATTTCTCATCTCTTCCATGCATGTTAGATGCCTGGTCTATCACACCCTACTTCATTTTATCTGCCTTATAACAAGACAACAGATAACATTATACTTCATATATATTTTTAATGTGTTTTTATAAAGCTGACAGGAAAACAAAAGATTCAGAACTGAATGGCAGTAATCGTTCCCCAAATTTAGTCTGCTCTTATTTTCTTCATTAGGGTAATTGTTATTTGTTACTTTTGCTCCCATATATTTGAACTTCATAATATTTTCCAAGGATGTACTAGCTATCTTTGTATTATGAATCTATCCTGAAGTTTGGTGAAGACATATGAATCTATTACTTGGTCTTCTCCGCATTGATTTTTAGATCACATTCCAAAATCCGAAAGAATTTCCATGTTATGCCACATCTATGCTGCAGTTTTAAATTAATTTCCACAGAAGTATACTTTCAAAACATTCAGAAAAGTGTACCTGTTGAACATGGTGTAGAAAGTTGCAACCTCATACACTCGCATTTTCGGCATATTAAGAATCTCAGCCACTTTATGCATTGCAGTAATTGGTAACCACCCATGCTGCCTCTGTGCTAAGTCAAGCAAAGGAATAACTGCTGCCTTCTTGTGGCCTTCAGGATATATAGCCATGATGGCTTCTGCACGCTTTAACATGGGATTATAATAAAACATGGAATAAAAGTGATAACCACTAACAGTGCACATAACATTAAGAAATACAGAAACTTTAAACAGGGAAAATAACTTTAAAAATTTTCATACAGTTTAATATCATTATAACGAGTATATTTATGGCAAATAACACATTTCAAATCCTCTGGTTCAAAGAAAAAAAGTTTAAAATATCGAACAAGTTAGGAAATGCAGATAAACAATAAGAACTATAGTTCACTCACCTGAATGTAACTTTGTGAATGGCATCAGTGACACAAAACATGTCCAGATGGCTGTGTATTTCACAGGTAACCATAGAAACTATAATAACCACTATAAACATAGTAGCAAAGTTAGTCTGAGGACTTTAACCCAGACATTGCCATGCATAGAAAGGTTTTTGGCCTTCAAGTAAAATGTCCAATTTTAGTCAAAATTGGAATTTGTTGACAGAATGTAGTATTATTCTTCAACCTCAAACTGAATAAAAATCCATTCAGCGATTCTCCAGTTGTTATATGTGTGAAAGCTAATAAACAAACATTTGCAATTTTTTTAAACTTAAACAGTTTACACATATTTCAACAACTATTATTTCTCAATTTTAATACAATTTTTAAATTGATGATCACAGGTAATACAATACTATAGTAAGTAAAGCTGTCCTATTATACGCCACGTAGGCGCTTGGGGGGAGTGGAGGTATAGCTCCTACTCATTCTTAACCTCGGCACTAGATGGGGGCGAGTGGTCAGCATTACACCCGGGAAAGGACCCCCGTACCCACTGGATAGGAGACTGGGTGGGCCCCAGAGCTGGTCTGGACGCAGAGGCTAGAGGAAAAATCCTCTGCCCCCGGTCGTCCAGCCCGTAGCTAGTCACTATACTGACTGAGCTATCCCGGCTCATATAATACTAATATGAAAGGTAAAAAAATAAACCTGACAAGCTTATTTAGTAAAATATTAAAATTAGTGTAATTGTGGAAACCATTCTACAAGCGAACATGGTTTAGGTAACAGAAAAGATATATAATATGTGGAGTATAATAGGAAAATCTTACAGATTCCCCATCATATCATACTACATGTTCAACTGTTCACTTTTACATATTGTTGATATAAATGACTCACATTTGAACATGCACATTTTGACTGATGTACAAGGACTGTACAGGAGGTGAAAAAGTATGAGAATTAGTATCCAGTTCTATAAGTCCATCAAGACACAAATCTAATACTGCAAAGTCTACAAAGAAGACTAGACCCAGTATGTTGCTAATGCCATTCAAGTTTCAGTCTCTTGCTAACAAAATAAAAACAGTTTCTTCAGTTATTACCAAGCATTACATGATAGTGTATTTCCTTACCTTCAAATTCTCTGAAGTAAATTCAAAATGCACATCAGGATTGTTCTCTTGTGTGTCTCTGTGCTGTAAGGAATGCAAATGCATTTTTTCATTACACAACTATAGATTCCTTTATAAGTTTTCAAATTGTAAACCAGAGTTAAATATAAGCACTTACCACAAACAAAGTATCGCTCAAAGCACAACACGTACTTTGCAGATTTCTTGTATTTGAATTCCGTAGCTATTAAAAGAAAAACCTTACATTAATTTCAGTATAATGCCTGCGTAGTAAAATTATGGGTTTGGATGCATATGAGAATGACATCGATTCATTACTATTTCTATGATGGCAGCTGTTCCTAAATATACTGTAAATACCGAATAGAATTTATTTACATTCCATAGATAGTTTGAGGCCTAAGCCAAGGATGTAGAACATGTCAAGACACAAATACAATACTTGTTTCCAATACTAATATAAATTACAAAGTTATGACAATAATTTACACTCAACTACAGTATTACCGCAAAAAATAATTACACAAGAAACATACCCACTATTATTTACACATATTTATAGTAGCTGAGAGTTTTTGGTTGAGGTAAATTCTTCTATGGAGTAGGAGCGAGACAGGAGATACTCTTTTAGTGCTGGCTTAAACATCTTCTTTATATTATGATTCAGACTTTTCATAGTGGGGGGGGGGGGGGGGGGGAGGAGGAGGAGGAGGAGGAGGATTGAATAGCTTAATTCTTGTACAATAAATTCCTTTTTGATATTAACTGAGTTTAGTGTTTGGCATATGATGGTTATATCTGTATCTTGCACTTATATTGTGGATATTTGAGTTTGTAAGACATTTTTCTATGTTGTCCACAACAAATTATTATAATGTGAGCAAGAATTCATTGGCTAGTAGAAGAATATTAAATTTCTTAAACAATTCCCTATGTGAGGCTCTCTCTTTAATGCCTGCCATTATTATAATTATATTCTTCTGGACATTAAATACTTGTTTGCTGCCCGTTGTTTCCCCAGAAAATAATTCCATATGACATAATTGAATGAATGTATGCAAAGGAGACTAATTTTAATGCTTTTGTTTTTATGACTGGTGTGACAGTCTTTAAAGTGAAACGTGCTGAGCTTAGTTTGAGCATAATGTATTGAAGATGTGTTTTCCAGTTGAAGTTATTATCAATTCAAATGCCAAGAAATGTAGCTGTTTCTGCTTCTTCAATTGTATTATCCTCATACCTTCTACCTAGATTAACACAATTTTTGTTGGTGGTACAAAATTTAATTAAATATATTTTGTCAAAATGTAATGTGAGTCACCTGGCTTTAATCTGTTTGTTCAAGTTAGTAAAGGCATCTTCATGCAGATTTGGAAAGTTTCTGGATGTGAAATAATAATATTAGTATCATACACAAAAAGTAAAGGTTTTGACTAATAGTTAATGGATGGCAGTAAATCATTGATATATATGAGGAAAAGCAGAGAACCAAGTATTGAACCTTGAGGAATGCCATGTTTTATAATGCAACAATCTGAATAGGTGCTATTATTTGAATCCGGTGATTTTATTTCTACTTGTTGCTTTCTGTCATGAACGCATAATTTAAACCACTGACCACATATATTTTGAATTAGTTCTGACAGTAACAATTCATGACTTACACAATCAAATGCTTTACAAAGATCACACGATATTCCGCTAATATGGAATTTATTATTATGAGCACTTAAGATTTCATCTGTAAAATTGAAAATGGCTTTATAAAGTGAGTGGCTAAATCCAAACTGTTCACTTGCAAGGGAATTGTTTAAGTTAGGACAGTCACCTATTCTCTTATACATGACATTCTCAAATATTTTGAAGAAAGCTGTTACCAATGAAATTGGTCTGTAGTTAGAAATTCACCATTTTCACCTTTCTTATTTATAAGTTTGGCGTTTCAATATTTAAGTCATTCTGTGAAAACTCCTACATTATTGAATGAATTATTGATTGAATGAAAAGATAACTTGAAGGAATTAACATAACCTGCACAGATTTTGAGTAAAGTTATTTCATCATAACTACATGATTTTTGTTTTTGATTTAGGAGAATTTATTGTACTTTTAAAGTAATTTACTGTTGTGAGCATATGATATGTGTTTAGGAAGGTTTTGTGAATTGCTAGAGTAAGGTACTTTGTTGGGTCTTCTGTTGTTATGGTTATAGTGTCATTGTTCATTCTTTCTATAATCGTTAAGAAGTACTGAAACGACTTGCTACACGTTTTTGGTATTTTAATACACAATAATTAGCCACAACGATAATAAAAGCAAAGTGTATCTACTAATTAAAAAGTTCATAATACCATTATAACATTACTCGAATAGTCAACCACACAGCATTTAATACAACATATGCAAACCCTTCCAAACTTACAAATATCTGACCGACTTTTCTTGTACTGGACAGCATCTTTATACGTAGTATATAAATTTCGAGGACTAGGAAGGTCTTGTGTCATAGATTACTGTACCAGCACCGTCGTCTGCTATTCTCCCACAGCCTTTCAAATTCGTCTTGAATGTTTGTAACACCCGAGAGAAACCGTATCTCTTAATATTTTTCAGAAATTTAATTTAAAGGACACTTCGGATTATATGCAGAAACTTGATGCTATATTAAGGGTAAAATCATATTATTATAAATAATAATTTTCTTCTTTGCACAAGCCAAGAAATCAGTAGAGACCACAGATCACAAATTTTAGTTTCAAAGAAAATTCCCACCCATTTCTTATCTTATTCTGTCTTCATAAATTATGTTGCAGGTTTTTCGTTTTCAGACGTCGCTTGGTCGGTGTTCCAGAATTTGTTTTAGTACTCAGTCGTCAGGCATTCGTTTTATGTGTAATCTTCATTTTTATCTGCATTTTATTTTATGTACTATTATACTAACTCTATTCCCAATTCATTTCTAATGTTTTGATTTCTGAACATTTTTGTCTGTCTTTGATTGACCTTAGGAAACGCACACCTGCTATTTCTAATTGGCTTATGCTTTGCTTATGTTCATGTTTCACCGTCTTACAAACAGACGGGGAAGGCCATGACGGAATACAATCTTTGCTGTGATGATTGTCTCTGATACTTCAGAACGTGAAACGCATTTGGTGCCTCATAGCGTGGTTTGTGTTGTGAGATAGTGCGGTGAACGTAACTAAAAAGTAAATAAATAAAGGTATTGTTTTCATGGCTTATCTTAAAAATTATTATATATTGTAAATTGACATTTTGGTGTGTTGTTTAAATTCGAATATATTATTTTTTATAGGATAAGATGGCGGCGGCAATGCCAATAAACCCCAAACCTTTCCTCAACAGTCTTGTTGGGAAACCGGTAATGGTGAAACTGAAATGGGGCCATGAATATAAAGGATTCTTGATTTCAGTAGATGGCTACATGAATCTTCAATTAGCGAATACCGAAGAATATATTGACGCATCACCAACAGGAAACTTAGGGGAAGTGTTAATCAGGTGTAATAATGTTTTGTACATTCGTGGTGTAGAGGAGGAAGACGAAGAAGGAGAAATGAAAGACTGAGAGTTGTAATTACGTTAACATTTAAGGCCCAAGTTTGTGAGTGTTTGTTATGCCTGTGATGAAAAATTGCACAAGGACAGCAGAGTTCAGTTTGAGAATATACTTTGTTCTTAATGTTACAGTGTGACTTTTAAACAGGCATTTGAATTTCTTTTGAGTATATTGTATTGCCATACACCTTTCACACAGGACATATTTCTGCACCTTATCCTTTATGTTGACAAAGTTTTATTTGAATTGTTAGCAACTCATACAGCCAGGTTATATATGTATATTTCTCAAGTGCTTAGGTTGTATGTTGACATCGATTAATTAGGAGCCTGCACCAGAAGAAGTATGTCTTCAATAAAACACTATCATAGTGACAGGCTTGTTATTTGTATTGTTCAAAAACCACAGCTTGTACTCAAATTTCTATTCCTTGGTTATGACTAGACAGATGACTGCAGGGAAGATCTTTGATCTCTTCTAATGTGTTTAGATGCAAGTGGTGGGTTTTCATGAAACATGGTATGAACATTATGCCACTTATGTGATACATTTGTATTTTTAAAGTTCATGCCTTCAGTTTCTTCCGAAAGTATTGTGTTTATACACACATTCTAGTTGGGTCCAACATGTGCACAAGACTGTAAGAGGTACATTTCAATACAAAATATTTTTATTTGTTGGAGTGTCACCATTAAAAAAAGTGCAATTTCCAAGCAGCAAGCATAAATTCATTAGGATGGCCTAATTGCACATCAAGTACTGTTTTTTTATCATTCTGCATCAGTGTGGACAGTGTTCTCATTTCTACAACTTTCATATTTGCTTACCTTTGCAAATTTCTCAAAATCTATACACTTTTGTGTGCGGCAAGACTGTTCATACACTACTTTCTCAACATCTCAAATGTCATGCCAAGAACAAGTAGGAGCCATAAAATTTTAATAAATACTTTTTTATTAAAAGTACATATATTTGGCTATAAAAGAAATAAAATGATACATAAAAAGCAGTACATGACTGTAATGAACATAAACCAATTAAGACACATTTATGCAAATGACATTGCATAGCTTGTGGAATATGTGAAGCTATGATGGTTGTCAATAAATAATGTATGTATGCAAGATGTAGGATTTTCTCCCGAGATATATGGGATTCTAATTAAAATATGTGAAATGAGTTTACCAAGCCTTTCAATGTTTTTATTTACCCTATACTTACTCATGTATTAATTCTCCATAATATGCAGTTATTGCAACCAACCTCTTATCTAGGAAGTTTTGTTCTATTTCTACCTGTCCTCCTGGTCCAGCTAGCATCACCAACTGCAACGACACAACAAAAAACATTCAAACTTGTTGAATTTGAGGAGATAAGCTTCAGGGCCCTGATGGAGGCAGAAAGTACCTCTTCTACCTGACTACACAATATTACAATCCAGAAGACAGCCATCTTCATACATATGGATGTTGATCTACAACTTTCCAATATGGTGAATATTTAATGAAATGCAATAAAAATTTCTGTGATTACCTTCACAACAGTTATAATCTGAATCAAGCCAAATAAGCAATGACAAAAAATGAGAAAGTTATATGTAACTCAAGCAAATTCAATGAGAATACAGCTTTAAACTTGTGTGTGTATGTATATATATATACACACACACACACACAGTAAATGGCCTTGGATGTTTAATACACTTGCCTGGTCTGTGTTGATATTGCGAGGAACATAATAAGCAATGTTCTCTGTGATGCTCAAAGAAACCTTGTACAACTGTGAGCCTCCAAAAGGTTGCATTATACTTTCAATGTCATAGGCATCTGTATTCAGGTATTGTGGTCCTCCCCAAGGAGGGCTGAGGAAGACCACATCGGCATGTAGAGAAGGGGCCAATCTCAGGAAATCTCCCACCACAAATTCTATTCGGTCAGCAACTCCATACACATCAGCATTATGACGAGCAAGAGCTATCTTCTTTGGGTCAATGTCTATTGCTATTACTGAAATTAATTGAAACAGGTGTGATATACACTGTTAGTATAAGAACCCATAAAATAAAGGGACCCCAATGTTAAGTCAGCCAGCTACCTCAGTGACACTCAGCAAGAAATTTTTTTTTCACTCATACAAAAATAATGCACTGCACTAGGGTTGTGAATGTGAAAATTTGTGACTTACAATGATAGGTCATCAGTCTAAAGTCAGGGATTTCAATGAAAAGAGGATCAATGGAAAGTAGACATAGCAAAGGGGAGACTTTTAAAGCATATATTTCAGAAACTAAGGCCCAAAGGATTAAAAGGAGAGGAGTATCTGTATTTTCCACCGATTTCTAGTGATCCCTCACCCAAGTCTGATAACATTGCCTTGTTAGTATCGTTATTGTAAAATTTTTTACAGTGACAGTGGTGAAGTCTTTCTAAGCAATCAGTTGTGCAACTAGTGTATGAGTTCCCACACTGACAGATGATTGCCTGAAATGATTTCACAACATAAGAGTACCTTCTTTGGACATTGACCACCGTCTGGATAAAGAAACGTGTGATGTCCAGATTGATGGTTCTGTTCTTGTCTTCACATAACAGAAAGGTTGCCTACCCAGTGTGACCATTAGATAAAGCTAGTTCTTATCACTAGGCCTAGGATGCTTTGCCTGTCTTCCAGTAAAACAAATGGGTACCGATGGTCTTCTGGGTTATAATGATTCCCCGTAGTCTTGCAGGTGGTAACCAACGTTCAGAGGAACATTTCACCCAGCAGACCACAGTTCACATTTTCACTGTCATGAAAACCTAATTTCAGAAAGGGTATTTGTTCTGTGGGATTATTAGATGGAGGTAATGTGAAGCATTAATCTTGTAATATGTTTCAGATGCTGGCTCTGCCTCCATTTTCAGTGACACAGACAGCCTGCGATATGTTCTTTTTATTCAGATGTAGACAGTGATGTTATCATCTAACTATGATTCTAAAGGGTTCTGATAACAGCATACTACATTTAAAATTACTGTGTTTCTGGACTTTACTGTTTCTGAAATGTGTTTTTAAATATCAGACAATAGACAAAGTCCAGAAACCCTGTAATTTTAAATCATCTAACTTGTTCAAAGAGTTATTTGTACTACATGTGGTGACAAACAGGCAGGCATTTCACTGTAAATGGTGGAAAGTGGATGTGGAACTAACAAAAAACAGATGTTTTGATTCTTATACATGTTAAAAGATGTTAAATTAATTAATAAGTAATCATAACACATTTGATAAAAAGGAAGTACAAATTATTTATAATGTGCTGAACTGTGAAATTTGTATTATGTTATCTATCAATAGCCACTGTTTACAAGATGTGATTTAAATCCTGCAATGCATGTTTCAATTTAATGTAAACAATGAAGAATAAATTATAGACATAATCAAGATCCAGTAAATTAGAACATATTATTAATAGCAAAATATAACTGCTTCAGAATAAAACTTTGTGAGACAGTTATTCTCATATATTGTTTACTAACAACAGGATGCAATCCATAAGATTAAAATATTTCTTGCTTATTTTGGCATATGGAGCATAAACAATGAGGGATGTAAAAAAAAACATGATAATGAAATACAATAATCTCTTTGATGCAATGTTTATGTGATACTACTTGATTACTTCAATGCATAAACAGAGAAACTAATGTAAGCTATATAAGTACCGGGTCTACAATTTATGAGGCTGTGGTTGTGCTTGCATTGTGTGGTTGGCCGGTGCTCTATTGATGTGGGCGGGAGTTGTGCGCGTTCTTCCGGTGGGTGACCGACAAATCAGTTTCAGTGCTGCTAGTAACAGCGAACTACGAATATTTCTCATCACTAATACATGTTATTACATTAATTGTTCTTATCTTAAATCACAAAAGATGTTCAAAGTGACTTCCTTGTGCTTGCAAGCAAGCTTCACATCTCGTTAAGATGTTTTGAAATACTCGACGAAGCTCTTCTTGGGAAATTCCCGCCCACATCAACAGAGCACCAGCCGACCATGCAATGCAAGCACGACTGCAGCCTCATAAATTGTAGACCCGGTATTTCATGGTGGTGATAATGTGGATCATGGTCTGCTGAGAGCACAACCCACAAGACCACAATTCAAAACTAACATGAACCTATCAGTATATAAGCCAAAATAATGGCATTTTCTGGATGTAGTGGAAATTATGTTTGGTATTTGAAGATTTAAAAAAACATTTAAATCTCTGCCATACCTAATTCAGTACAGACCTAACATGTCTCCAGTCACATTGAATTTGCCAAAATGTGGCATATAATTCTCAACCCAGTTCCTTTTAAACATTAGTGTGTGGTGCTATAGCAAAATTTGTCCAAGGTATTTAAATTGTAGTAAGATATCACTGTTTCCTTATATTGGAAGTGGCAGTTTTTTATTTTACTATGTTTTATGTTAGGATTAGCAAAGGGTTAAATTAACTGATATGATAGGGTCAGGGTACAGTAAATGGGATGCCAAAGTATTAAATTAATTGGTCTGCTATAATTAGGATAAAATATATTAAAATGCTGCAGAACAGTTGCCTTTTCCAAATAACAATCTAGAAGTATAATAATAAGTTGCTATAATACTGTACTAGTCTACTTACCATGAGCACATGTGAAAGCAAATTGAATTGAGTTGCCACCAGCACCGCAGAAAGCATCCACAACAATATCACAACGACATCGCTCTGCAATATGTTCTGCTATGCGCTCTGGTGTTACTGAAAACCAGCTCTCTGCAATCCAGGAAAACTGTTATTGAAAATACTTCTACTGTTACAAATAAGGTACAACAGATGACTTAAGAAACTGTCCCACAAAGAATGCAGGGTGGAATGGCAAGGCAACTGTGAATTATACCACATTTATCCACCCACTTTTCTGTAAAACTTTTTCATTAAACAGTTGGATGCACATAATATTTGAGGATTTGACTTGGAAAGCACAAAGTGTTACATGTGGAGGTTTTCAGGGCTGGTATGGTTAACTGTAATAATTTTGTCTGCATCCTTTATGACTTGGTATGTTACAGTTTGTTTTATGGAATGGGATGGCAGAGCATATATACTACATTGGTCAAAAACATTCTGTGTGGTGATGTTATTTTTAATGGCCATATTCAGAAAACCATTCACAAAGCATATCATACTAATCTAACTCCTTCCCTCACACTATTGAATTCCTTCATATCTGGACACATGGAGGAATGTTCACGCAGTTCATCCTACAGGAACTGATCTTACAGTGAGATTTATTTTTGCTGTTACAACTGCCAAAGCCAGCATGTTGTGGCATGTACTGCAAATACCATGCAACATAATACTGGCTACCTCAAAAAGCATGGCACTCTTTCAAATACATATTATAAGGTGCTAAAGAAAACCCTACAAAAATGGCAAAACCAGAATACAGTACTGGGAAGAATTTGGCATCCTTACATGCCATGTAGTTTATGTTGTAATATTCTTTTAAAATATCAACAAATGTTATAGACACAGACAGTGGTTGAAATACATTTGTTACGGTACTTTTTGATAACTACTGTGAACAAAGCAAATTGGTAAATCATATGAATATTAGGAAGGGTAATTCTAAAGCCTTACCATCATCAAGTTTAATTCCCTCATCAAACCTGGAGAAGAGCTGATAGCGTCGGACCCAGTATTTTCTAAGTATCTTGTTTGAGGCAACCTCCTCTGGTAGAGATGTTAGTGACATTCTCTTGTTCTGCTTCTTTTTCTTCTTTTTCTGCTGTTGTGATTTCTTGGTAACTTTCTCCTGCTCTTCCTCACAGAACTTTTCCGTCAAAATGGCATCATCTGTCTTGGATCTCATTAAAACCGAATGGTTCTCTTCTTCAGCAGGCGATGTTTCTGTCTTGACATCCAGTTTGGGTTCCTCCTTGTTCCCCATCAGCACACTACCCTCCTCATCTGGCAGCTCCATGTCCTCATATTCACTTTCAGCAAGGTCCATATCGCCATCCACACTGGGACATATCGCAGCTGCCACAGGTAACCTTTTCTCCCTGTGACTGAAACATTTTTATTCAGACTAAACCATGTGTTATTTCAAGAGGCACAAATTTAAAATGTGCACAAAGAAACAAACAAATTCAGATATAATTAGAAGCAGAACATAAACTGATAAGGCGTTTTTTTGTGTGTCTTTATCAATGTTCCCACCTTTACCATTAACAGCAATATTAAGGTAATTTCAAATATTGTAGTGGATCCATCACCATACAATTACAGGATTTATTCATTATAGTTTTCTGTGAAATCCCACACAGGATTGCCGCTTTCGAGACCTTGTCTATAAACAAGACTTCTTGTAGACTTTGTATGGCCAGGAAATTGACTTGACAGTAGTAAAAATATGAACACAAAGAGAATCAACTTTCCTCTAGTCAACAGAGCTGTACATGAATTCAACACATCATTACTATAACACACCAGCAAACAGGGTGGTCATGGTAGTGTACACTCAGAAATATAGGGGGGGGAAAAGCCAAAAACATTATGCTGGTGTTGATTTGTAAGTCTGATCCATCTGTCATTTGTGGAGAGTATATTCAGAGCAGAGATAAAATTAATGTAATGGAAAATATATGGCTTGACATTCTTTTCTATTCATATAATTTTGTCCTGTTTTCTGTTACCTGGGATCATCTAAGTTCCTTTCACAAATGTGAAAGCATTAAGGATAAATCTCAAAAAAGTATATGAAGAATACTCTGAATTGAGAAAAAACACTAAATGCAAGAGAAAACATGAAAATGTGTAATGCTTAGTTAAATCCAATCCTAAAATAGCAGCCAATGTCCATCATGGTTTACTGTACAAATGCACTGTTCGTGCAACACAGAAAAAATTGAAATTTAAGTTCTGAAGGTGGTGACTCTGGTAGCAAGTAATGCAAACAATGCTATGGTGGTGCTTATGGGCCTTGTAGTGTGTGCATAAAGTAGGAGTCTGGAGTCAGGCAGAGAGTTCTGTGTAGATGCATTTGGAATCTGGCTTCAGTTACCAAGAAGATGTTTTCACATTTAATTTACTTTATAAGACATATTATAAATGTATCTTCAATACAATTTGCAAAGATAATGCTGTAATAAAATATTATTGTTCAGCACAAAATAGTTCATTCCCATCAACTCTGCTAGTGTTTAATCAATATAATAATTTATTCACCGTCTATACACAAACTTAAAATGTTGTTAAAATTTACTTAAAATTACATAAAATTACAACATTTTTTAGAATTAGATCTTGATACATTTCACATTTGACGACATGTTTCGGTGTATTACACCATCATCAGGTCAATCAATTTAAAAACTGTTTCAAAGGCTGTTGTACATCCTGCTCCGCGTATATTGATACGTTTGACTGTTTTGATTTCTTCTTTTTATGCTTGGATGTTTATATCTGTAAAATTAATTTTCAAATCATGATTTTTGGAATTGACATAGGAAATATAAATTTACAAATTTGAAATTTAAAGGGTTATTACCGTAATATAACGTAATACAATGCAGAAGGATCATTGTATTACGTTATATTACGATAATAACCCTTTAAATTTTAAATTTGTAAATTTATATTTCCTATGTCAATTCCAAAAATCATGATTTGAAAATTAATTTTACAGATATAAACATCCAAGCAT
>NW_019060322.1:265796-337469 GCF_000696155.1 Zootermopsis nevadensis | reverse complement strand
GAACAGACATACACTGGCAATAACTAGTCTTAGTGCACCAAATGCCACAAACAAATATTAAGAAATTCACACTCAGCTTACCATACAGCACAATAAAGTGAGTACACTTTGGTTCATATCCAGGTAATCCTGGGTATGAATTACAGTCCACAGGATAGCTGATCTCTGGACCAAGATTCTTATTTAAAGTGCTTCCATAAGACATTATAATTGAAACATAATTATATCCTTAAAACCAATATTAAAAAAAGTTGTGATAATGTACTTACTGTATCGTTCTTTCCAACTGTTCTGACAGGACGATTTTCATTTAAGGCAGTGTTAACATGAAAGGGTAAAATATTGGCCTCATCATATTCATCATACTGAGTGCTATCATCCTCACTGCCATCTGCCTTCTCACACATTCCTTTGGACAGGTTATTACCATCACTAGAAAGGGTTCATAATGAAGTTCACATGCCATATGATTAAACCACTCACAAACAATACACAGCTATTCTATACTACTGTAATCACTAATGAACAATAAAATTCAATGTTTTCTCAGACAGATCTCATTCTAACCTAGAACTTCCTCCAAACTGCCACAGAATTATAAATGCATGTTTACAATACAATGATCAATAACTATGAACATGTTGGATTCATTTATTTGGCCTAGTAACTGTAAACTGTCATAACAAGGCAAGCCTTTGCCTGTTCTAAGAATTAACCCTCATGTTTTCTTCTAAGATGTTATACAACTTTCTAACCTATTTTTTTTATATTAAAATTCTTTGGGGTACCTTGGGTTCATTCAGAGAAGATACATGCTACTTGTCCTCTTGTTCCTTGAGCCTTTTTTCCAGGTTCACTAAATAATGTACTTTTATGCACACAGTCATATCCAGAAATATGTGCTAAAATTTGAATATATTTCAATCATTCTCTCAGCTCTGTGGTCACTGAATATGGGTTTAATTAAAAACCAATGAAACCAAAATTCAGTAACAGGTTAGATGGTTAAGCAATTTTAAAATACGTATGTTAGGAACAATAACTGTAAATACAAATTAAATTCAGAAAGTTATAACTGGTTATACCATAGTAATAGTTCTCTTAATTTTACTTACGGTAACACGCCCTATAAGAATAGTCCAACCTATATAAATTCGGACCATTACACCAGTCCTGATATTTCAGTTACTGTGACTTGTAATTTCAATTACGAAAATAACTAATTAACTATTCCTGTTATAATATCACGACTTAAACACCAGTGAACGAAGTGAACTAAATTCTAATGATATGCCAAATAAACAATTTACTTATCGTTTTACATCGTTTTCGGTTATAATTTTTCATAACATATCTGAGGACTGACTTCATCACTAACATAACCTAAATGCAGAAAGGGCGAAACTGAAAATATCATCTGCTATGTCAGCAGACTTTCGCACGTATTATACTCAGACACTTAAACCATATTGCAAAACAATAAACGAAGCTACGTTACCGAATAAACACTCTGCTGCACAGACAATAGATGTTTTCGTCACTGGGACGGCCAGCTAAACTTAGATGCACTTCAGCGAGAGGTTCCCATAAATATTCACACATGTTAAGTAGTAAGCTTGTATCACATGCAGCTACACATCATGAAGAGGCATGTGTTTACTGTCAAAATGGACAATTTTCTGCTTTCATTGCATAAACCTGAAAATACATCTCTTACCCATACACACTACACTCCCTATCAATGTCGCCAAATAAACGGAAGAAATGTCCCTATTTGAGACAATTATTGTAACCATAAACTTCTTCTTCTTCGCTTCTGCAAGTGGATCTTATTTATTGCATGATTTTGTAGGTAGGACTTGTGGGTAGAAAAAATATGGAAACTTAAAATGAGATTCGAAACCGACATCGCGTTTTTTAAACGCCAAGACACCAGAATTGAGTCAGTCGTGCAAATTTCTAAACAACATTCTGTACAGGAATTATTCTTTATTCAGTGCAGCAACGATATGTATGAAGAACATTTTCCTTGAAAGATATTTGAAACGTGCTTTCCCACTGATTAACAAATTTTTCCGTCAAAACTAATTATGAACGTCTTTTGGGCAGACTTTATGAATAAAATAAAACGTTCTTATTAAGAACATGTTCATACTAACTTTAATAAAAGTTCATGAAATGTTTAAAGAAAGGCCTTCAAACATTGATGTAAACAACAATTACACAGCCACAACAATAGTATAAAATTAATTAAGAGTTCTTGCTAGTTTCACTGTATGTCAGCTCATAAGTTTAAATTTTATTTATTACTATAAGTAGTTTCCTGTTTCATCTGATGCATACTCTTCTGTTAACCTTTGTATTAACTTGGCTGCACATGACATTACTGGAATTGAAACTAACTATTGGTATTTTAATAGCATATGAAATACTGTTCAGTGGCTGGACCACCAGAAAATAAATACACACACACAAGGAGACCAATACAGATATCTTGATGCAAAATTGGGCCATTTTATGAATGAGGGAAAGGAAACAAGAAGTCAGCATGAAAGAGTATCCCAAATTCTGATAAAAATAATGCAAGTATTTCAACACTATTTAGAGACTATTATTGAGTAACACTAATATACAATAATTTCAGCAATAGATCACAACAACTGACAGGTACTAAGACTATAATTCTGAATGAAACAACTAATGATCAACAAGTTAGAATCTAAATCTGTAGAAGAATTGCTACTCCAGCCATTGTCCACTTAGCTGCTTTTTCTTTTGTTTTAAGATTGAAAGTACAGATGTATGTTGGTCCTCGAACACGTGTTTTGTAGACAGGACACTCATACATATTCCGCATATCCTGTTTGTCTTGTGTAATTGCTTTTATGAAAATCACAGGCATGACTGGGAACAAATCTTTGAGTCGAGACTCCATGATAGAACCAGTCTGAATGTCCCAGCGTGCACCTTCCATGAACAAGCCATGCACATATGCTCCTTCACGAGGAGCTGACCTGTAACATTTCAATATAGCAACGCCATTTACAGCACACATTCTTCATAACAACTAAACTAACTCCTTTGGCAGCAGAACCTAGATTTAACACCATTAATATCAAAACATGCCACTGGATGTGATCTGAAGCCGGTTCTATCCTCTGATCCTCATAACCTTGTCTCTTAAATGTTGTTGTAATGATATCATCCCACCTAATTGATTTAATCACCATAACATAACCAGGTGATGAAAACAAATTATGACATTCTGCATTATGAAACTTCACACAGTCTACTGTATCTGAATATTCTCCCCAACATTGCATTTTACTCACATAAATTCATCTTTCTGTTTCTTGGACACTTCACAGTGGAGACACATTTTGTCCAATGGCCACTCATTCTTACGGGCTGTTGATTGCTTAATAGCTGTCAAAAAAGACTGAGGATTGAAGAATCCTGCTAGCCATATAGTTGCTGGAAGCTGAAATAAAGAATAACAACTAGTAACCTACTACTAACTAACTAGATGGCTTACCGAACCCGAAGGTTCATCACCGAATTAACCAAAGCCCTCCAACGGACCCTGTCCTGGGCCAATGAAATCCAGTCTCCTTCAACTCCTATCTCCCATAGATCCCGCCTGAGATTATCCTCCCATCTTCGTCTAGGTCCCCCAGCGGTCTCTTCCCCTTAGGCTTCCCAACCAATACCCGGTGCACACCTCTTGTACCAACCGTGTGCGCTACACGCCCCGCCCATCTCATTCTTCTCGACTTAATCACCCTGACAATACTGGGGGAGGAGTACAGATTTTTAAGCTCATCATTATGCAGTTTTCTCCATGCCCCACTGTCTTCTCTCTTAGGCCCAAATATCCTCCTCAACACCCTGTTCTCAAACACCTGCAATCTGTGTTCCTCCCTCTGAGTGAGATGCCATGTTTCGCACACATACAAAGCAACAGGCAAGATTATTGTTTTTTATACTTTACTTTTCATGTTCTTAGAAATCAGATGGGAAGACAAAATATTTTGAACTGAGAAGTAGCAAGCATTTCCAGAATTTAATCTCCTCCTAACTTCCTCATGAGTATCATTTTGATTTGTTATTGTTGTTCCCAGATATTTGAACTTTGTAACCCTTTTAAAGCACTTATTAGCTACCCTAAGGTTAAAATTTATCATAAAAATGGTAATTTATCAATTGTTTTGTGATGATAAATAAGACAGTACAATGTTCTAATCGCGAGGAATATAAAAATTTTGTACAGAAACCACTGTATAGAAATTACTTGGACGTCCGACACAGACATGGAAGGACAATATTACTAAGGAGCTTAGAGATGTGACCAATTGAGGTCTGATATGTTCGGGTACAGGAGAAGTCTGTTTATGTGTTTTACGAACATTTCAGACTACATCACCTGGAAGCTTGCTTAAGACCGTAACTTTCTCGTGTACAGACACGAAGCCACAATACACGTTCAAGTGACGACAGGAGCGACAACCCAGTGAATATGCCGATATATTGATTATTTAACGACGTTTACCGCGCATGATGACGTTTCGACTGGAGTAACAAAGCTCAAGGACTTACGAATTTATTCAGACAGTAATAGTCGCTCAGTTAGTAAATAAATTGCCATTCCTCGGTAATTACCACACTCAGTCTTGTCCCCCTTCTTATGAATAGGAATAATTATGGATTCCTTCCATTGTTGTGGCATCTCTTCCTTATCCCAAATTAACTGAATAAGCTTATGGATCCTCATATGCAACCCTTTGCCACCTGCTTTAATTCATTCTGCTGGAATCTGATCAACTGCACTGCCACTAAATCTAACTTATAATTCTCTAATTCCCTACTCACTGATTTCAGTGTCCCAGCCCTATAGAGGCTCCTAATGTTCCAAGTACCAAATCTCATGTCCTTTTTCAGTTGCCTTGGTCATGCCAAAGAGTCCGTCCTGGTCCGAGGCTTAGTTAATTTTTTTCATAACGATGCTTTTTTTACGGTGAAAGGTTGTTAGCCTTATGCCCAACCCCCAACCTGGAGGACCAGGGTATCACTCTTAGTCTAGCACATCACCTTAGACTTGTCCGGCTTGGGTGACCCTACCATGAGCTGAAGCTCCGCCCAGCATAGCCCTAAGGGTCATTTGAGCATACAAGCCTCCTCACCCGGCAGATTGCCTTCGACAAGGTGGTGATACCTTCGAGAAGGAGTAACCTACTACTGTACATTAAAAAATGAAACATTCTCCTGAGTATACGCACTGCACCATGTACAGTTATAGAGATAAAGCTCCACACATTCATAATCGTAGCACAACTTTGAAGGAGGATCCAGAAGTGGTGTAGATCTCTGTCCATGCTGGGAATTTAACACTAGCTGTCTAGTCAGTATCCAGTCACTTTACTGAGCTATCCTGGCTCACATATTGGAACAATGTATTACACAGGAGGTTTAAATCTGATTTGAAATTTTGATTACAGCGTATATATTTACACTTGTCGCATCCCATGAAATGACTATCAAAAAATGACAGAGTTATGAAAAACAATTAAAGTTTGGGGACAAATTTCAGCCACCCTTGCATCTAAACTCAAGCAAGAATAAAAGACACCTCACATTAAAGTCTGATGACCAGGCTTCCAATTCCTTTAGTCGCAGCATCAGATCAGCAAACCAGGGTCCCAGGGTCAGCATAGATGGATATGCCCGTTTTGTCCAGTTGGGTGGTACTTGATCCAGAAAGAGGCATGATTCTAAGGCTTCCATTTCTTCTGTGATGGTCAGTTCACCCTATAATTGTATGTTAGTCAATTTAACCTTTCAATGCTGTAACTGGTACTTGTGTATAAACTGAAGGAAAAGAATATCAAGCAAAGGAAAACAAGCTTAGGAAGACACACAGAATAATGTAAGGACTCTATTTTGTGTACCTAAAACAGGCCTAAATAGGACAAATACCAGATTTCATGAAATTTGGTCAACTGATTCAAAAGTTGAAAGAAACACATCGTGATCTCATAAGCATACTTCTTGTCTTAAGAGAAAGATTTCTGCTATAACCCAGAAGACTACTACTACTACTACTACTACTATGGCGTAACAGCCCAAAATCGAGCCCTAGCCTCCTCATAACCCAGAAGACAGCCACCTTTTTAAACTCAAAAGGTACATGAAGAAATGTTACAATAAGTTCTGATGCACTTCCTGTCAGTCACTGCAAAAGTATAAACAGATGTTCTTGGGAAGGGGCAGGGAGATGTTATGTACTTACCCTTAACCCAAGATCTAGTTCTTTCAAGGAACGTTTCAGCTCAGCCATGAGGAAATTCATTCGTTCACATTCTTGGAATGCAACTATGATGTATGGAGTCCTTTCCTCAACCTTTGCCATAATCTCAGCAATGTTGAATAGCTCTGGAACTTTGTCAATTATCTCTTCCAACACTTGTTTTACCTGAGAAATTATATTACTAACTGATAATGACAGAAACAATCATCTTCAACTGAAAGCATCTGCTTTACAAATACAGGTAAATAAATGTAATTTCTGGCTTTGTAAAACAGAATCCTGTAAGTTGTTATTAACTTTATGGAAGAACTTGCTGCCACCTACATGTTCAAGATATAAGTAACTTTATAATGCAGAAGACAGCAAAAACATCTTTCACTTCTGTAACAACTTCAGATTTCATATTTCATGTGTTTGTGAAGACCTGTGATGACACCATGACAAGGAAGTTAGGTTGCCCAACATTTTTAAGTTCTACCCTACTGTATGATTTGGTACTATAAATAGGACTAGTCAGTTGTCCATAAATAGAGATTGGTGTTTCTTTTAAATTTGGGATACTGTGACATGGAGTCATCAGACAAACATAAAAAATGTGAGTTTCAAAGAATTTAGTATTTATGAATAAGTTGTAAACAAAAAGTTCTTTGAAACTCATATCTTCATGTTTGGGTGATTACACCATGTTATGGTCTTCCACATTTAAAAGAAATTACCAGTCTTCAGTAACTGATAGCTGACTAGTGCTCTTATAGGTCTTTACAGAGCTACAAATCATGACCATGACATTTTAACTCCTTCAGATGGTTAAGAAGTTGGCCACAGTTATTTGTGCTCAAACTATCACTGAAAGAACTACTGGACACATTTTTATACACCTATAATTGCCATCTTATCCACATAACAATCCTTCATATTATTTAACAGTGGTTTTCTAATTGCATACATTACACAGTGTTGAATGGGACATGATAGGAACATTATAAATGATGAACTGAAAAGAGTATTGAAGGAAACAGCCATGGTCTTTTTTGAGGTACAATCCTAGTAGTTTCCTGAGGTACAAGAGGAAAACCATTGGAAACTTAATACAGGATAGTCAGTCTTTCAGCCTAGAGTTAAACCCATGATCTTCTGATGATCTCAAACTGAAAATCCCTTATATTTTTCCCAAAATCATTAAATGAAGTTTACACTATTCTACTAACCTTATCTTCTCTTGTGATTGTAGTGGCTCCTGCTGCTCCAGAGTCCCGTGGTTGCATCTCAAACACTGTACGGAATAAATTTTCTGAGGCTGTGGTGAGGAAACCAATTTCTGCGTTTGGATGTAGACCATATAGACAGGGGGACTCATCTGGCAAGCTATCATCAATATATCTGTGATACCCTGCATAATCCATATTTGTAGGAGTGGGAAATCCTGATACTAGTAATAATTCAGTATCTAGTAGTTCATCCTGTGGATCAATACACAATGTTTAACATACAAGATGTTCTGAAAAATGCATATAATGCCAGTTTTTCTTCAAGTGCTTCAGACTTTAAGGTGAAGTTTGCAGGTATTTTAAATTAGCATTTACACAATTTATTTTTCACTTTCTGTATAAATTTCCACTTCTACAAAATTGCATTAAAATGTACACATATAACCTAAAAGTTTTATCCCATCATCATGTTTGTAATTATTAACATCACAGAAGTGATACATATATAATATGTGGGTACGCACACAGTCTATCTCCATAAGAGGATTCACATGGTTTATTAGTACCAAAAAAATTAAATTTAAATGAAAAAAACAAACAAAAACAAACAAACAAACAACAACAACAACAATTTCAGTTCCTAATTTAATGTACTACTAGAGTTGTTCCCACCACACAGCTTCACATAGCTGCCATATTGGCATTACTGATTGGGGAAATTAGTAAAAAGGGTGGGATAGCATCCAGTGACATGTTGTTCAAACAAAGCATTATGAATACCTATCAACTGACTCAAAAATCTTTACAGGGGATAGATAAATGCTTGGATAAATGTATGACAGATGGCCACATGAACATGATAATTATCCAAAGAAAAGAAACATTACTAAACTTTTCTTCTGTCTAATATTTTATCCAAGTTTTGAATTAATACATGATTTTGCCTTCAGCAGCTTATGGTTTTTCAGCTGATTAAAAATCTTCTCTATTATTGAGGAAGCCTAAGGTTCACCTCTGTTATCACATATGCCCATTGTTGGACACTATCCTAAATCAATTAAATCCAATTTGCATCTTCACAGATTCATAATATTCATTTCAATATTACAATAGAACCCCTTGATTTAAATTTTTAAACATTTATAACACTTTGGCTGTTCACCAGAAATGTTTGGTGTTTCCCAAGAACATCTGACTTTTTACATTCTAAATTTAATTTATTATGAAATCAATACAAGCAAAAGAATAAGCATATGAGAAATGTGATTGTGATACTTGGGAGCTTGACCATGCAGTTGAACAAAATTCCATAGATGGAACATGTACTCATACCTTAGCAAGTTTATCTCATCCAATATGCACACTAATGGAAAAAATGTGAGAGGTATCTCATCAGTTGCAGCCAGAGGGTTAATGATCAAAGTCAGTGTTCCTCAGTGAATAATTTTAGTGTTTAATTCCCTCCACTTAGAATTTTCTACAGTTTTACATGAAATTACTTTGTCCCCTACAATAATTTAAATTGGAGATTTCACTGTATCATGCATATGCCCAAGTCTCCTAAGTGGTCTCTTCCCTTGCTGTGTTGCCAATAAAAATCTCTTCTCCTATTATATTTCATTGTATTTTCACAACTTGATCAGATTGTACATTGCTGTTTTGGTTCTTTGCTCAGATTACCAGCTACTACTTTGTGAGAGCTACAACAGCAGACTTATGCCCTCTGTGGAAGAAATTATAGAAACAAGCACAAAGAAAAGGATTACCTGCAACCATTCCTGTAAGAATGTGCAGCACAGTCGTCTGTCCCAAGCATCTGTAATGTGTCCTCCGTACATAATTTCACCAAAAAGGTACCGCAAATCTTCCCAAGGAATTTTTGAGCTGTTCTCCAAGTAGTTGTACAAGACACTTATGCTAATAGTGAGATCGCCTAAAAGCAAATTTAAACACATTATAATTAACCAAATTAGTTTCACTGATATACTGAATTCAATGGAATGTGTTATAGTACCTCAAATGAAAACTAATCACAGGCTTTCTTCAAGTCATGCAGTATATTTATTCTCAGGCAACCAAGTGTTAATGTGGAGCAAAAGTGAAGAGCTTTATGAACAGTATATTTTGTAAATTTCTGCAGTGTATTATTCTTATTGTGGGTAGTTCTATAAATAATGAGCTGGGATAGCTCAGTCAGTATAGTGACTACCTCTGGGCTGGACAACTATTGTTCGAGGATTTTTCCTCTAGTCTCTGCATCCAGACCAGCTCTGGGGCCCACCTAGCCTCCTATCCAATGGGTACCAGAGTCCTTTCCAAGGGGTAAAGCACAGCTGGGGTGCAATGCTGACCACTCACCTCCATCAATCCTCTGCCCCCCATCGGGGATCGAACCCCGGTCGTCCAGTCCGTAACTAGTCACTATACAGACTGAGCTATCCCGGCTCATCACCTCCATCTAGTACTGAGGTTAAGAATGAGTTGGGGCTATATCTCCTCTCCCCCCAAGTGACCTACATGGCATGTACCAGGACTGTTTTACTTTTTAGTTCTATAAATAACTTTCATATTATTGGCAATAAATTAATATCAAGACCACGAAAATGCAAAAGCACAGACAACACATTTGGAATCTATATGTACTTTGTGACACATCATTGCAGTCTTATTTCATTAGACAAACAGTAGGTTTTATGCACCCTTTACTTTTAATCTTCCTGTCTCCAAAAGGTTTATAAAACAGTAAAAAAGTATATATATATTCTTCACTTTTATACTACTACTGACTTAATTTTGTTATGGTTTGTTTATATATACAACTTAAGGTCTATTAAAACTGTTCTCATCAGGATGTCTTGTATGTTTGTCAGATTCTTACCGACATTGAATGGATACACCTTGTTCCAGCCTTGGGCACCAAATTTTCTTCGTTCATTAACAACAGCATGGAAGTAGCAGAGTACAAACAGTATTGATTTAAATTCCGCTTCTTTGGTACACATTTCCAGTGTTTCTTGGTTGAAGTTGTCAAGAGCTTTGTGTAGATTCGCCAGCATACCAGAAGGTGGTTCATTCGTGATTTTGATGGATGACTCAAGCAAACCCTATTGGCAATAATAAACACATTGCAGTACTTTATATGCACCTCTTGTTTCAGATTTACAGTTTAATGTTTAAATACAGTTTTATTTTGGAGACCATTTAAAAAAAAGAATGATAAGAAATTACTTGCCTTATTTTATAAGAAAAGTAGGTTATAGTATCATTATAACCATGTGTCACCCATCTATGTCTGTCCCGCGCCGTAGCCGCACGGTCTGAGGCATCATGCTTCGGACCGGCGATACGGAATGTGCGCTGGTTCGAGTCTCGGGGGAGAAGAAATTTTCTCATAAGCTTTTGACCAGTGTATGGGACCAGTGCCAACTCAGCATCGTGAGGAAATTGGGGAGCTACAATAAGTGGCATAATCCGGTCAGGAAAACTAGCAATGGCTGGGGGTTCATCGTGCTGACCACACATCACCCTATATCTGGTTGGAAGATCGTTCACCTCTGCTTATGAATGTGAACATGAGGCCAGCAGTCAAGCTAGTCAGCTTTGGCTCTCTGGAGCTGTTACGCCACGGATTTAATTTAATTTAATTTAGTCACCCAACTATATGTATGTGTGTGTGGTTGTGTAAGCCGTATCACAAAATGTTTACTTTTACAGACATCTGGGTGATATTAGCTTTAGAATGAGTGGTTGTACACCTCACAGGTGTTTCCATTTACCACAGTTTCTGTTAACTTACAAATTTATATATTATAGATAAAAAGGCATGATGATAGTGCAAGAATGTATCTTAAAAATTTAGTGGAAATGGAATTTCTATTAGTGGAAATATTGCATAGAAATGGATCAGTAAACTGTATAAAAATAACAGTAATGAAAAATGATGATAACAGCAACAACAAAACACTATTTATGTGCTTGACAACAGCAAGACAGCTAATACAGGCAGAAACTAGAAAATAAAATAAATAAATAAACAAACAAACAAATAAATAAAAATAACAAAAATAACAACAACATACCTGAGGAATAATGTGAAACTCTGGGCCAGGAGCAGGTTCTGCACTCATAAATAGTCGATAATTTGGATGTGCTCCTTCTTCACACTGTTCCATCTTCTTCTCAAGTATTGGAAGCCATGCTTGAACTAAGTGTATATTCTGCAATATGACCCAATGACCATGAAGGGAAGCTACTTCCATAGCATGCTCTGCCACTGTTTCTTGTCCCTGTCCTAGGGACACATTGTGAAAGTTTCGCTTATCAAATGTGAAGCCCAACTTTTTGCCTAGCTTTTCTACATCTTTAAGTGGATCTACACCTGGTGATAAAATAAAGAATACAGGTATTGTGGGACTTGTCTCCTCAAATGACCTCGTGAACTCCATGGATCTAGATTCTGTAAACTTAGTGCCTAATTTCTCTTCTACAAATGCTTTAATGGCATATGTCATACGATCTGGGCGAAGAGCACGCATCATGCACAACTTCTGAAGTGCTGATTTGTTCTTCCATTCCTGAGGAAACTTTTCCTTCTCTGGATATTCAGAATCTACAAATTTCTTCCATCTTTTAGCTGAACCTTCAATGTCACGGTCCAGGTTCTTGAACTCGATCATTAATGACAGGCTCTTAATCCCACCCCAACTTGTACTGGAGAGGAAATCCACAGGACTAATCAGGTTTGTAGTGATGGGGAACCGCAACAGAAAATCCAGCTCAGTGGCATCAATTTCTTTACTTGTCAACAATACCTGGAAAGCCATCTGTGCCAGAAAGATAAGCTTGTCACATTCAAAGAGTCCCCTTGAAGTATACATAAAAACCATGTATGAGATTGAATCCAGGAGATTTGTGACACATTCTCCAATGTCATCAGACTTAACTGCTCTTGCTATGGCATTCTGGAAAACCATGCTGAAAGCTTTCAGTGAGAACTGGTATATGGGGTTGATTTTGTGAAGGTCATTAAGGATGAAGTATAACAAAGAAGCTCTAGTTGCAGCAGGACGATACTGTTCACGAGCTTCATCAATCCTTTTGGATGTTACTTTGGCTTCTTCTACTTTGATTTCAATTTCAGCTGCTGTTTTCTTGGTGGTCTCCAGATTAATCACCAATGCAGTATCACTCAGAATATCTTCACCAGCAGCAGCTAATCTAGTCAGTAAATCATCTTCTAAGGCCTGTGCAATATGATGGTTGATTAGTAATCAGTAGTATAACCTTCTCCATGCCACAACTCCTTGTTTTACAAAATGTTTGATTGTCTGCATGAAGCAAAGAATATGACTGTTTTCTGGGTTTCTGCTATTTAGTCTGGTAGAAATTGCTCATCACCCTAACAATGGAGGTAGCAAACACCACTGAAACGTTGGTAAACATCTATACAGCAGTAGTGCAACCCAAAAGACAACCATCTTCATACTCACTGCAGTGATAACCTCAAATCCTATTTGTCCATTAAGCAATCATTCATCAAACAGAAATTAATTCCACATTAATTTATAGAAGTATAAATAATGGTAAAAAAGGCAAATAAAAATATTTCAGTTATATGTAAAATGTAGGAAGACAAGATAATCTGATATATGTAAAACTAAAAAATGGCCAAAAACAGCACAATTTAATGGCAGTGGGTGGCTGTGCAAAAGGTGGGAGGGATGGTGGACAGAAATGAAAACATATAAGCAGCTGGGAATATTTTTATATCAAAATTCATTCTGCACACCAAAAAAGGATTGGCATTTGGTCTTTACAGTCATCAAAAAAAAAAAAATCAGTTAAATAAAGTTCAAATTGTGTTTTTCAGGACTGCAACACCATGTGGTCTTCCACGTGGTTACTGACATTTCAGAGGAACATACACAAATGTTCGAGGTAGAAGTAACTTCAATAAGCACCTTCATGACTGTGCTGTCACAACCCAGAAGAGCACAATATGACTTCTGATGAAAACTTCAAATCTCATATGTTATTACTTATGCATTTGCAAAACAAGGATTTAGTATAATAAATATTGATAGAACTAGTCATGAGATACTTTAGCCTCAAAAGACTCAGAAATGTCATGAAAGAGCTCAGACAGGGTAGTCAGTTTCTGTGCTAATCAGGAACCTGTGTATATGGGAAAACCACAAGAAAAGGAAAATGAGGAAGATGGAAGAGAAAGAGGATGTGGAGAAGATACACCCAGGATATAATGTTGTGACTTCTACCTTCCCACTTGAATTTGTTTGTCAATAGGAATGAAATGAAAATACAAATATAAGGCAGTAACCAACCTTCAATGTTATCTTGAAGTCATTTTGTTGTTTTGTTAATTCTGACCTTTGTTTTTCAAGGTCTGGTCTCTCTGCCTTTACCACCTCTGCCAAGAGCTGTTCTTCAAGACCATCTCGTGTGACTGTAAAGTTGATTAGAGTTGTCTGAGCCTGCATCTCAGGCTTGTAGTGGGGATTGGCTAGTTTTGTCTGTAGTATCAGGCGAAACTTTGGATTGAAGTTCATCTCCTTATCACCAATCTTGATGGCTCGACCCCTTTTGATGAGGTTACGACCAAGCAGGGGATCTAGCACGGCATCCACCTACAACAGCATTTGTCAATAATCTATTACTCAGAAGTACAATATTGAAGAAAGACAGCATTTCTCTAAAGCAAAAATCAATTAGACTACTTTCAATAATGTTCATGTGAAGACCTAATCTATGCATAAACAATTGTATGCAGACTTGTCTTAATTGTAGTGAAACTACCAGAACAATACATACATCTTTTATAAAATATGAGTAAGGTATTATTTAATATTTAATTCAACAAGGACATATGCACCCCTAGCTGATAATACACTTAGCTAATCAATAAAATCTCCACCTTTTATGGACACTGAAGGTATAATGTTGTGTTCATGAGAGTCAACTACTGGACCCCATCCTGGGCTATATAAGTCCAATCCACTCCCTCATATATTAGCCACTTAAGATACATTTCAATATTATCCTTCCTCATGTCTAGGTTTTTTGGTGACTTCTTTCCTCTAGATATTCCAACTAAAATTTTCTGTGCATGAATGTTTGAAATAACAAATATAATTATTTTGGGCAAAATTTAGTTGAAAAAAAAGACATTTAGTTATTAAGTGACTAATATTTATGGCTACAGTACAGCTGTTTCATGAACATAATAAATAGTATGCTTTGCTCAGTGATATTTAGTAAATATCAACATAAATGATACACATTCAATATTATTATTATTATCATCGTCATTGCAAGTAGTATTTTTTTTGATTTGTTGGTATTTTGGTATAAGGGTGAAAATACTCACAAAATGTTTATTTCATAAAATTACTGCTTAGAAATAACTGTCCAAAAACTATGAAAAAGAGGAACTTATATCAAAAAAAGTTTATTCTTATTTCAACTTAAATCCCCCCCCCCAAATCATTATTAACCTTTTATATTTTGTTTTCTTCCACTAGAAAAACTTCTGATTAACATCATTTCCATAACATATTTGCTAATTATGAGTGTTTTAATGAATCATTAAACACTCTTTATGTTCTTCTACCTCTACCTTTGGTAATCTCTAAAATTCAATCATACATACAGTTTCACCAATATTCTCCAGAAGAACTGTTGAACCATCAGAAAGAGCATTCTCAATGACTTCCAGATAATGTTTGTGGGAAAGTCTGATAACCTGTGTAAGAAATGTATGGAAACATAATTGTAAAAAATGTAAAATAAAGATATTTCTCAACTGAATAACTATGGTTACAGTAAAAAAAGTTACTACAATTTGAAACATCAATGACTAGACATCAGTAACTTAGACATTACAATTAAATAAATAATTATTTACTTATTTTGGACAGCTGGGATTATAAAGTAGACTAATGCATAAAGACTACTGAAATTCATTGAGGAACAATTTCTTTCATATCTTAGTCCACTGCTCTGTTTTTCCTTTTTATCTCATCCCCTCCTTCCTCTCACATTTCTTTCCTATCTTTTCCACATATCATTCTCACTACCCCACTCACTTTTCCGTGCTAACATAGCTCTCTTAAAATTTAATGCAGTTCTTTCTGTATCAGTGTTTCTCAACCTATGGTATGCATACCACTGGTGGTACGTGAGCCAATGTTGAGTGGTATGCGAACTAAGTAAGAAAAAGATAATATTAACATAAATAAGTTTTCCCCGAACACATCTGGTTAGTGGTACATTTAATGTGTTAAATTAGAATTAGTGGTATGCCAGCAAAAAAGGTTGAGAACCCCTGCTCTATATCATATGAATGTTGAAAGATTTGAGGTTTTCACAGCGGTGAGTATGAAGATTTCTGTCTTCTGGGTTGTTGCGCTGTGTAGTCTGGTCGATGTTAACCAACCTTTCAGAGGTCATACTGCCTCCGTCAGAAATATTCATATCAATGTTATTTATTAGTTCTTAGTCTCAAGCATTAGAATCAATCAATTTTTTCCTTAAAAATGCTATAAAAATTTGAGTGTATATCTAATTTGGGGCACATGCTTTGGAGAAGTAGAATATTTCTTTTGACCATTCTCATATCTGGCTTTAACAATATCTAGCATCCCACTGTAGCCTTCAGAACATTCCATTTTCCACATTTATGATGGGAAAAACTAGCATGAATTTTAATGCAGGCAGTAAAACAAACAAAATTTACTCATGAAAATTATGGTTTAAGTGCCACTGCCACACTATTAATATCTATAAAAGTAAAACCTATTCAACAAAACCCTTTACTTTCTTATGATGGAAAAATTTGAGTTTGGAATTTTCTGGGCTTGATCCCATAAACATTTAAAAACATCTAAAAACAACTACAAAACCTGCAAAAAATGGAAACAAATAGTCCAAAAATGATATTTCTCCCATAAATACTTTACAAAACCCCACAGCAACAAAACTTGAGGTGGTACATATATGCAAATATACATATAAAGACTACCACTGTTAATAATTATAGACACATCATACCTTGAGTTCACTGCCATATTTATTTTTTATCCATTTGATACCTTGCAGCTGTGGATCAATCATCAGTGGCCATCTTTCTGAGTTTGTTAGCACAGTCGCATTCTCAGAAGACATCCTGTCATTAGGAAGTCCTTCATTGTTCCACTGTGCAATTTGTGCATCATCTGTCAACAGCTTCATGGGATCAAGATCAGGGGTGACTGGTATGGCAGGGACCAGTTTCTTGAGAAATGGTTCCCAGTATTTCTTGAGTAGGTCAATTCTATACATACGAGTAAAACATCCCATGTAGGAGATGAATGCTGTTACCATCAGAATGTCCCCAGGAAGTGTTACTAACTGCTTCCTGTAATTGGCTACACTATCCCTCCAGCGAATGTTTTCAGAGGCCAATCCATTTACCAGCCGATTAGCCACGTCTATGGTCTTTTTAGTAGTATCAGCTTCAGCCTGACACTTCAGTTTGGCATTTGATGCTTCTTGGAACTCAGCTGTCAGTACAGCAAGTTGTTCTTCAAGGGAAGCAATCTGATTGTTGAGAGCTTTTAAACGTTCCTGGGCAGTAGACAGCTCAGAATTTGCCTGGAGCAAAGCTTGCCGTTTCGGTTCTACCACAACATAAACATCATAAAACTTTATGATGTTGATGACCCAGGCACACAATCCTGCTGCTGCAAATGATTTGCTCAAAACCTTCTCTGGTTTAAACTCAGGATCTTTCATGTATTCCTGGAGGGGAAAATAAGCAAACATACAGCTTCCTACATTTGTTTAACCACATTTTTTTTCTTAGGGAAACAGTTGCTGGATCCCTGATGTGACAACAGACCCAGTGCTTTTTACAGATGTAAACAAATCAGGTTAAGTTTTAAAATGTTCACAGGCATGTTTACAATCTATGTCCACACAGAATTTTACATGCATGTCCCAAAAGGTTAATTAGTTATATCCATGAAAAAGTTTCAAAGGTGTCACTCCCATCTCAGAAATTTGCATGGCCTCCACACTGGAATTACTGACAGTAAAAAACTAAAGAGTACAAAGATGGGGCAGTTCCTTGTGGAATGAATATTCCAGATTTTAAAAATGTAAGCTACAAGCAAACAATTTACACAAAGAAATATTGGAGATTTAATTATGAAACATAAAACTTCTGAACAAACTAACACACTCATTAATTTCTAACCTGAACAGCCTTGTACACATCAGGATGAATTTCTTCTTTAGCATAATGGATGAGGTTCTCTAGGAAGGCATCAACCTTTCCCATTATTAATTTGCATGCTTTCCAGCTACGATCCTTGGGAATACGCCCCTTACTAGACAAGAGGACAAGCACAGCAGCCGTCACATTCACCACTGCAGGTGGTGGGGATCCAAATGACTTCAGCTCTGTCAGGTTTGTTTTGTTTAATGTATTGAGCGCCTCCTGTGCTGCTGTGAGTGCTGGTTCTGCTCTACGCAAGTCTTCCTCACACATTTTTTGCTTGATGGAAACATCTTTTTCAATCTCTCGTACTTTCTTCTCCTCCTCTGCAGCATTTGCTTTCTCCTCTGATACATACATTGTCTTACTACGAACAATCTTTTGTAAATAAGAAAAATAAAATAAAATTAGGCTATGTTTTTGTACAGACAGATAAAATTTTGACTTACGTCATTTTTGGTATGATATTCCTTTATGAGATAAAAACTTGAAACAAATCAATCCAGAAGTTAAGTTGAATGAAAGTATTCTCTAAAAACTTCATGATTTTCATATGATAAAATCATTCAGAAATAAAAATGTATACATATACATACACATACACACAGAAGCATGCATATGAGAAACACAATCTGCAAAAAAAGTTTAGTTGGAATCAAAGGAACTAACCACTTGTGAAATGTAGGAACAGATGGAAGAAAAATATTAAAGTGGATCTTGGGTTACAAAGATGTAAATGTGATTGAACTAGTTTAATATTGGATTCTACAGCAGGATTTTATGATCAATGGTGATGAACTTTCAGGTTTGGTACATGCAAAGTTTTCATGAATAAGTAAAGCACTAACAGTCAATGACTCAAGGAAGATTCTGTACCAGTTAGTTCTACTGAATAAGCAAATAAAACAAATTCATACTCGAATTAGATCATCAGCAGCAATATTCTTCTCATTTAACTCAATTTCTTGTTTTGCAAGGACCAATTTCAAATCATCCACTTGTGCTGCTGTTGTTTTTAACTTCTCTAAACCATTTACTAGTCGCAAGATTCGACCCTTCAGGTCGTTTGTCTTTTCCGAAACAAGTTTCCCATACAGACTTATCTGCTCCAGGAATGTTTTTGGTGTGGTATAGTTGTAACGCTTTTCATTCTCCAGGTACTTCTACAACAATAACAACAAAACTGAGTAGAGATCATCTAACAGGGACATCTGTGGAACAAAATACTGCAGATGATTATAAGCATTGTAGTTTTGGTAATTTCTGTTCTTCTGAGTTCAAGAAATGATTGCTGAGGAGACTAAAGACTAAGTGGAGAGATCAAGTGACAGAAAATATACATAACAAGGTCAAGAAAGAGTGGACACAAGTGAGAAGAGCATTTGCGCAGAACAAAAATGAATGGAGATTACTCTAAAAAAAGAAGAAGAAGAAGGTACAATTATCAATGGCTAATGACAGTTTTATTGATCTCTAGAACTGAATTTATTATGATTAAATATTGGCCTGGATATCAATTATTGTATCTGAAGTTCTGAATGGCTTCCTCAGCTGATACCATAAAAATCCTCCAAAATTTATCATACACAATTATTCTGCCATTTTTTATTAAAGATGTATAAAAAGCATAATTAGCTTTTAAGTAAAGCTGTCCTGCTACACATCATGGTGGTGCTTGGGGGAAGAGGAGGTATACTGGTCTACTCATTCTTGACCTCAGCACTGGATGGGGGTGAGTGGTCAGTGTCATGCCCCAGCTAAACTTTATCCCTGAGGAAGGGACCCCTGATACCCATTTGCTAGGATGCCAGGTGGACCCCAGAGCCAGTCTCAATGCAGAAGCTATAAGAAAAGTCCTTTGCCCCTGCCAGGCATCGAACCCCACTCTCCAGTCCATAGTCCAACACTATGCTGACCGAGCTAACTCAGTCCACAAGGAACTTACATTGTATGGAAATAGGGAATTCAAACCCAAATACTATGAACTATATATGCCAGACTTTAACATTAGGGTGTATGGTAAGCTGGACCACATGTAAGCTGTGATGCAAGGCAGATAATGTTAAGCAAACCAAACAACAAACACATATGCAACTAACATGTGACATATCATTGACAGATGTATGGACATAAGCCATGAAGAGTGAGATAGATTGTTGAAGTTCATCAGGAATATCTTCAACCTCTTGAAGAAATTGGGCAGACACTGATTCAAGTGCTTCTTGAGGCCACTCATGGAACCAGTCAATAGCAGTGCAATTTGTGATTGATGGAAACTTCCGGGAACGCACTCGGAGTGTTGACCCAACTGGAGAGAAGCACAGAACTACCTTCATTTGACGACGTACTCTATCAATGAAAAATCGCCAACAGTTCTCTTTTGAATCTTGTAAACCATTGCTTTTTACTTCATTTCGCAGAGTCCCAACTATATTTTCCACTTCATCATCAGTAAACAGGTCAGGAATCTCACCAGATGCCAACATATCATTGATCAGAACAAGGAAACGTTCTTCTGCTACTTGTGCATCTGTCATTAAGAAAACAATCCCAACACTCTTCAGGCCAGCTTTAGTATATAATCCAGATAAATCAGTTTTCATATCCTGAAACATGAATCAAACATAGTAACTATGTGTTTTTTCCAAATTCTATCATATTATTCTAAATATTACTATAATATTCAATTAAATTCCATGGCTGAAATACCATAATCACCTGGACTTGACTGTGACCAGGTATCAGCAAAGAAATTATAAAGAGTAGCTGAATATCAAATGGTATTTGAGTAACAAAACAGAATATGTTGAGGTAGTGGTCAATTTACTGTTTATTAATTTATTCGACTGAGCTGTGTCAACTGAAAGCATTATATCATGTCAGTGAGAAATCACTGGATTACAGTTGCTACCTGTAAGGAATATCCTTTCCTCAGCTGAATCTGAAACACTTCAAGTGATGAGATGAAAGCTGACAGCCTGGACAAAGACTGCTTTCCAGAACCTCCTACTCCAACCAAAAGTGCATTACCCCGTGGCCCTTCCAATATGCGACTGATACGGCACACATGATGCATTGCATCCTCAAACAACACCAGATTCATTGCTGCCACAAGATCATTGTACTGAGAGAGAGCTGCAAGAAAACAATGTTTTGGTAAACCTTGTAAATTGCAAGCAATAAAGTCCATAATAAATAGGCTCTGAAAATATGAACTTCATGAACTAGAATGAAGTGGCATACAACCTAATTCAATAATATTTGTGAATATGGCAACAAACTTCTTGTCTTGTGGGTTGTAATGCCATTTGGAAATTCCTTAAAGGTGGAGGCAGTATGTTCCTCCAAACTATTGGTATCTATTTGAAAGTCACCATGGTATTTCAACCAAGAAGACAAACACTGACATTCTCAACACTGCAAGAACCCCAAATCTCATGTAAGAACAGCAAAGGAGGAAGACAAACAAAATCAGATAAAAAGATAAAAATAAAATAAATAAGGAGTTAAATAAAAGGAGAGAAAAGAAGAAACAAAGAATTGAAGAAAGAGAAAATGAATAAAGACAGACAGGAAGAAAGTCAAGAAAGGAAGTGAGAGAAATTTGGATGCAAAGTTAATCAGTTATGTGGATAAAACCAGTAAGAAGTAAGTACTGTAAGTTTGGGAGCTGGACATCATAGTGATATGAGTGTGTAAATATTATATGAAATACCTTATTATGTGCCTGCTATTGAGTAGGAATAAGATGTTAAGTATTTAACTAGGTAATTCCAAGATGTCCTCTATATGTGCAGAGAAATTCATACCTTCTTGTAAGAGTTTGTTCAGATGTTCCCATGTTTTGATGGGCATGTACTTGGATTCGCCAATTCCCTCTGCAAAATGACAGTATATGAGTGGCTTTGAAAAGAGCTTTCCTTCATCCAAATCTTCAAACCCTGCTTTTTTAATGGTTTCAATGACTATCTTTCCAAAGCTGTCAATGTCATTTTGATCAACTAGTTTATCTCCATATACTCTGTTGGCTTCGTGCATCCACAGTCGTATCAGCTCTGTCTGATTTGATATGCTCTCAGAAATACTGTGGAGCATTCCCTGCAAACATCAAAACAACTTAGTGACGACATAGGTTAGCAAACAAGAGTTCTTTCTCTAAACTTTATGTGGAAGCTACTTAGTTCAAATCTCAACCAGGTTACTGTCTAGTCTAACAAACCAACCAAATCTCTCCATGCAGCAGAGTCCTTGGCAAGCTGAGAGCATACACCTTTAGACAAGAAACTCACCATCTTCCACAGAACTTAATTGTTCATTACCATGTTCACAAGAGCACACCACCAGTTGCTGTTCTGAGTCAGAATGGTCCAGCACACATCCTTCCACACTAATTTCCTAAAATACATTTTAACATTACCCTCCAATCTATTCCATGTTCTTCTGAGTGCTCTTTTCCCTTCAGGCTTACCAACCAATATTTTGTACATTTTGCTCATGTTTGACTGTGTGCTACGTGTCCCACCCATCACATCCTCCTTGATTTGATCATTCTAATATTATGTGGTAAAAAGTATTTATTAATTATAAAGCTCCTCATTGTGCAAGCTTCTACAGCATTCTGTTGCTTTATTCTTCTGCACTCAAAATTCTTTCCTAAACACCCTCAATCCATTAATGCGACAGACCAAGTTTCACACTCATAAAAAAGTAATAGGTAAGACTATAGTTTTCATCTTTATATGATTCTGAATTGCATGGTAACAAACATTCCCAGATTTTAATCTCTTCTTAGTTTGTTTTCAACATTCCCAGCTACTTGAACTTCGCCACATTAAAAAGAGCTACTTTTACATTATGACTGTCCTGCAGTTTGGTCATGAGACATGAACATAAGCTGATGTGCCCCATTCATGGTTATAATGGTGAATGTAAAAGAAAGCTGTCCCCTGCTTTAGCACCATAGTATGGAGGTGTAATAGGGCATGGTGGTATGATTTAATGTACCTGGAATATATTGGACAAATCTCTCAAGTTGAAAATGTAGTGGAATTTTCGTGCAGTTGGCAAGAACAGCTGTGACATCCTTTGATGTAGAGACAGTGCTGCAGTGACCAGTAAAGATGATGCTCGTCCTACATTGGGTGGAAACTTAAGATGTGGGTTTGAAAGATGCTGAACCAGCATCTCTGTGTATATCCTTGTCAGTGGTTCACCTGTTGGAAAATTAACTGCAAACACGCAGAAGTGCCGCTGCAACCGAGGGTTGATGGTAAAGCTACCAGCAGTTGGGTTCATACAAGATACATACTGGCAGTTATGAATATCCTTCAGTTGCAGTTTAGCGCGGTCATACCTGAAACATACAAGAATGTAGATGTAAACTGTTATGAGTTCAAAATGGATTATTGGGACAGTAGATCTCTCCTAAGAGGTCAGTAAATCATCAATATGTTTTCAAAGCACCAGTTTCCCATGCCTCATATTATATGGTACAAATTATAGTCTATATTAACATTAGAGCCCTGATAATCTGACCTTTGGTTATCACAAATTCCATTTTATCTGATACTCAGAAGCAAGTATACTCATCAATAATTTCTTTAAAAAAAACTCTTTCATTTAAAATTTACGTTGTGCTAAATACTATTTTTATTTGTGAGATTTTTTCATTTGATGCCATATTGTATTTTCTTAATAATTTAATATCATAAACTGATTTGATATTTATCCTCATCGTTTTTAATAGTCTTCTGTATTATCTGACATTTTTGATTGTCTGCCCATCCTTTGGACCCATTTAAGTCAGACAATTAAAACACTATTGCATTAATATATCTATACATGTTTCTTACATTGGATTTCAGGTTCTCATGGCAGCATATATGTAGTTGGCTGTTTTCTGGGTCATAGCACTGCGTAATCTGGTAGAAGTTTAATGACGTTTCAGAAGTGCTTACTGCCTCCATCATCAAAGTGATGAGTGCCCTGATGATGGAGGCAGAAAGCACATCTGAAACGTTGGTAAATGTCTACCAGACTATACAGAGCTGCAACCCATTAGACAGCCATCTTAATGTTTATTATGATATACAAATTAATGCCTTAAGGTCATAACTTTATTAATGCTTAAAATGTCATTTGCAACTAAGAACAATATGTAAGATAATTCATATCGTGAGAAATTTTCCATTGATATATAATGAAAAGGAAGTTAATTAAGAATTGACTTACTTAGTAAGAATCTGTGCTAAATAAAGTATGAATAGTCAATAACAATTTTTTTAGTCTCTAAAAAAGCCAACCTCTTACGTGCCAATGTTGGCATGTAGGGGAAAGCAGGTATAGCTCCTACTCATTTTGAACCTCAGCACTAGAAGAGAGTGAGTGGTTAGAAGCATACCCCAACCACACTTTACCCCAGGCAATGACCCCTGGATGGGCCCCAGAGACGGTCTGGACACAGAGTCTAGAAGAAAATCCTCTGCCTCTATTGGGTATCAAACCCCAATCGCCCAGCACATAGCCAGTCACTCTACTGACTGAGCTACCTGGCTCACTTAGTTTCTAAAAGAAAATAAAAAAGGAGTTAGCTGAAAGCATTTGTTACAACTGTGATAAAATATTATTATTTTTTATTTATTTAGTGTTCTGTCAGACGACAGGTCCATATGAACAGGATCCTTCCATCCTTTTCTCGGACTGGGGCCTGTTCATATACGTTCTTGGCAAATGATCCAGAAGTGGTTTGCCATTGCCTTCTTCTGTGTGTGAATGGAGTAATTGTTGGGATGCCACGGAGAAACCGGGGAAGCCCGCGGAGGAAAACTCCGTGTTGCCTAGACCACGGCCTTGCCCAACACAAGTTTCAAATTCGGGCACCGCCGGGAAACGAACCCGAGACCCCAGTATTACAAGGCCAGCGTTCTAACCGCTAGACCACCGTGGCATCTGATAAAATATAACGAACATAATATTAATTAGAATGTATGGACTGACATACATTAAGCTGTGGACCAGCAGTGGTATGGTTAACAAATATTGCTTTGGCAGATAGCATTCATGGTTGGTCTTGATTTTTATTTATTGCAGATGCAAAGAAATTATTGACAAAGTTAATCATGTGTTAGAATATGAACTGGGATAGCTCAGGCAATAAAGTGTTTGGCTGTGGGCTGCAAAATCATTATTTACCTCCCCAGTTTAGTGTTAAAATTAATTGTCCTTGCAGAGAAGTGTTAAATGCATATTTTGCTGCAAGTAAAGAAGTAAACACACATACCAGTGACCATAATCCAGGAACTGCCTAATTAATGTATGTGGCTGCACGGTCCCATATGTGTCAACCTCAGGCATATTCATATCATCTATGAAGTAAACCATTGTTTTGTTGCCTGGTGGCCCATAGTTCCTGCCTGCCTTCTTCTCCAAAGGCTTCTCAAGTACTTTCTGTAACATTTCTGAAGTGGTGTAAAAATTGAATGGAACATTGGTTACTGCATATGAATCGGGTAGAGAAAGTAGCTTCTCAGCAACAATCACACTCTTCCCAGAGCCTGCTGGTCCAACCAACATCACAGGAAGTTTCTTTGCCATCAGTAGGTTCACGAAATAGCGAATACACGTTGTATCTGATGTGGGCACTAGAGTAGTCTGTAGAAAACACATTTGTTAGTTTTTTATACACTGTGATTTCTCTTAACCTACATTAGCCATTTATAAAAGCTTAGACTCTGTCTAGCTGTCTGTGTTCACACTATCATACTGCACAACTGTTAACCCCAGAGTTATAGTTCAGCCAGCATACCAGTAATAAGGGTTTTAAAATAGTGTCTTCTTTATAGTGTTAATAGTTGTTTGTGTGCTTATTTATATTATAGTAATAAGGGGTTAAAATTTCCTATTCTCACATAAAAAATGCTAAACTACCAAGCAGATTGAGATAGGTCTAATATGAAAAAAAACTTCAGACTTTCTATTGTATCTATTCTACTCATAGTTTTCCATTCATGTATAGAAAATCTCATGGAGGTAGGAAATTGTGTTCAGAACAGTACGAACTTTGTGGAGAACAGCTAAGAAGTTGCATGTTTACCTGAAGTGGAATTTCATAGTCCAACTCATAGGGCTTTACCATGTCATTCCATGGCAGGAAACATTTTGTTTTGTTATCTATGTAATAGTTAAACACAGTGCCTTGTGCTGGATATTTCACTGTCTTAAATTCATTTGTCCACCATTTGGAAAATTCCATCTGGTAGTCCATCAGCTAGAAACAATCTCAGACTTATAAAATTAATAAAATTAATGACCCAGAAAAATACCACAAAACTGATCAAAAGAGGACATACATCCCAAATATATACAAACCTGGTCTTGAAACGTGGCAGCTCCAAATGCCCACACAGAGGCAAACACAAAATATATTTCATACCATTCCTTAGGACAGTCAACTGGAGTGTTGGAAGGTGTGAGAAGGCAATCCAGTAAATGGCACAACATGTGAATGTGGGAGATTTCAGCAATGGGTGTAATTTTCTTGAATCGTGAACGACAAACTTCCAGGCATGGGGGCACATATTTGTCAAACAGGATGGTAAGATTTCCTTTCTCAGATTGCTGTTCACGCTGATCAATCCAACTGGCTACAAAACTAAAGGTCATCAGACACAAGAAAACTATTAGTCAAACACCAATATCAATCACATTTTTGGTGAAAATAATTTAGACATAAGCCATGAGGTTTAATCCTTGATATGGTGATACTGATAAACATTAATTTGCTGAGAAAATAACCTAAAGAACAGAGCTGGCCTGCAGTGAAATAAACCAATCTTCTCAAATGAATAACAGAAATATTCAAACACTACATGTACTTTGCATAGAAATATCTAATTCAGTTTCTTTTTTAATAAACAAATAAATATCAATAAAATGAAGGCCTGAAGATGGATCCATCGGTTCAAAACACGTTATAATAAATTAAATATTAAGGCATGAGTAGGCAGTATTAAAGGTGCGTAAAGAAGATCAATAATAATATACATAATTTCTTCTGCATGTCTCTCCAGCACAATATTAATAAAATATTTGTAAATCTATGAGAAAGAAAACAAGAAAGAAAGAGGGTAAAAGGAAGAAAATAGTATGCTAGGAATGTAATTGAAGTTTTAGGTGTTATTAAAATCTGGTAGCTTAAAACATTTTTTTGATACATACGGGCTCCAACCCAAATCCTGAGGGTTAATGTAGAGGATACCAGCTCGTGACACAGTGGCAGGGGTTGCAGTTCGCAGTGAGGCAATTTCAAATATGAGACGCATCATCTTTGTCAGAGCAATGCGTTCATTACTTGCTAGTGTCAACACCTTATTATCATCCATCACTGTGTTGAGAGACTCAATCCACATAGGGTCAATATCTCCATCTAATAAAATCCATTTTGGTCCATCACCTGACATATTAGCTTGATCTCGAAACAGTGCAGGTATTAGACCTACAAATTGTGCAGATATCATCATAAAATTATCTAAGATAACAAAGAATTACTAACGACAATAATTCATCAAGTTCTGTTTGTTTCTTAGTTTATTTAATCACACATTCTAAACCACTCAAGTTACAGAGGATTGAATGATTGGATGCTTATGAACAATTAATTGGAAAGTCTGTAGATGGAAGAGGTTGTAGCCTAGTATGAAGTATTATTCCAGCATTTGTCTTGAGAGACTGAGGAAAACCACGGTTATAAACTTTTGGGTTAGACACAGACACAAGAGGAATATTTATGGAAGGACAGAAATTACAGAAGACTCTACAATGCAGGTGGAAATATTTATGATAGTTATGACTCTGAAATGTTGGCAACCCCCTACATAGTATTGCAACTTAGAAGGTCACAGTCTAAATTGTTTGTTACAGTTATGATCCTTTGAAATATAAAATGTGAGGATTTGCTCTGCTAAGCAGAGTATACTTACCATCCTTCCATTCCCGTGTAATTGGGTTGATGATTCCAAACAGCTCATTGTTGGTGACTGCTTTAGGATTAAGGTCATTATACACAGGTTTCCTCCTCTGGTTCTGGTATGTTTTAAACAGGGTACGCCACACCATTGTCTTACCTGTCCCTGCATTTCCAACAATGAAGACAGAGTGTCTAACTTCTAACAATTCCTCAAGCTGCACAATCTACAACAAAAACGATATGAATCAAGCACATCATATTAATTCTGTGGCCTTATCCAAGTAGTTTTTAATTGTTAACATAGTAGAGAAAAGTAGCATGCAGAATCTGAATATGAGTTTAATATCAATCTCCATAAAAACGTTCACATTTCTAGCTTCAGCAGTTCTTCACTTTCTCCATCAGACTAAAATTATAAAATATGCAGAGTAGACTAATGACTCCAGAACAAAAAATAAGTAACACCTTTAGTATGAAGTTGTCCTCTGGCTGCAGTTTCAAATCAATAGCTGCCTGCCTGACCATCTTCTCAAAATCGAGGTCTCTCTTACGTGGGACATCAAGAGCAGGGAACAAGTCTCCAATTAGTCCCATAAATACAGGAACATCATCTGTCACAATCTTGGGGATATTGAAATCACGTAATGCCCGCATGAGCACCTGATCTTCAGGTCGTCCACGATCTCCACGCTGTAATGACATGATTACACACTGGTTTCTGGGTTTATCTGATCAACAGAAATAGGCATGACGCATTTTAAGTTGACACTGTACCAGTCTGAGGGTATATTTAGTAAGTAATTTGACTCACAACAAGCAGCCATCACAGCCATATAATCGTTTTTCTATGTATATATATTTTCAGTTTGAAGTTGTAAAGAAGGAAGAAGCATAACTGTAAGAAGACTTTTACTGCAGTAAGCATCATTTAATCTACCACCAACATGTTATAGCTAATGCTTTCAGTTATGTTCCTGTAAACAATCCTGATTTGTGATCATCCTGGGAGTGGAGAAGGAAATTAAGTAGGACTTGAGGTTCTCACAGTGGCATGTACAAAGATGGATGTCTTCTGGGTTGTAGCACCATGTAATCTGTTTTACCAATACTTCAGAGACTCCTATTGCCTTCATCATCAGGGCGATGTGTAAGCACTGTTCTGATGATGCAGGCAGCAGGGACCTCTATAACACAAGTAAACTTCTACCAGACTACATGACACTACAATCCAAAAGACAGTAATCTTTGAAAAGAAAAGTAATTTCTCTGAGGGCATGTATGGGATGGATTAAATTACGAAAGATGTTAAGACAATGTCAAGTATGATAGCTATAAGAGGGGACCTATAGCTTGGACCTTAAACAATAATGGAGCTTTGCATTAATCAAATTTACAAAGTCTTACATTCATTAGCATTAAGGCAGTGAAAATTAAATTAATTCATGTGGTTAGGCACACATCTTTTAGTACAGAAGTCCAGTAGATCATTTAATTTTATAATGGTTTCTTAACTAAGGGATTAAATTGTCATTGTGAGACTATCCTGGCAATTTCCTGAAGAATTTGAGGAAAATTAGAAAAAACCTCAGTCAGTATAGCCAGTCCTAGGTAATGAATTGAACTGGGTATTTTAAGAATAAAGACCAGCTAAATAGCTGATAAGCAGTACTTGCACAAACTGTTGCTGTAGTTGTCTGTATTAGCAAAACTTCTTTAATTGTATATACAATGTAAAACTTCATTGTGTAGCAGGATACACATGTTATATATTATTATTATTATTCAGTGTTCTGTCTTACGACAGGTCCATTGCTCTGCCCAAAAAGAGCTCTCCAGTTTTCCTTATTCTCGTTTTAAATATTTATAAGAGTCAAAGTGAAGTCATATGCACTTACTTTTAATGACCCTGCCACCACAAGGACAGACTTGATTGCTCTGAGTCCCCAGTCATAGTGATCCTGTTTTGACAGAAGTTCTTGACACAGTGTGTACAATGTGATGAATTTGCGGGCAAGAAGACGAGCTTCCTGGAAACCTTCTGCCACCAAATTGATTTCACATATCAGCTCACTATCTGGTACCACCATAGCACATGGCCTGGAACACAATAAAGATGAAGCCAATGCCATTTTTAATATGAGATATTTGTATTATATTTTGTGGAGTTTAAATTTCAGCCTTCCATGGTTTTAAGATAACAAAATTATCTAAAGACATACATAGAAACCTCTCACTTCCTTAAAAAAATCAGAATGTAATTTAAGAGCTTTCTAAACAACTGCATTCACCTGAATATAAGGCACACATTTTGTTTTTGAATATCTCTTGAAAGCTAACTGCTCATTATAAACACAAACACTTTTTTCAGAAGCAGCCAGTAAGACTTCAGATAAAATTAAATATGCATGAATATTATCTGTAATGAATTATATTGGATGTATATGAAGGAACAAATAAACCAAATAATTAATTAACTGACTGACTACCAAGGATTTATCTGACAAACTGAATATCAACATAGTAGCTAAATACATAATCAGCTGGCTGACTGACATGACTGACCAGCCAAATAGCTTACTTACTAATCAACGAATTGATCAATCAAATCTACTAAATTTCTAATAATGAATGTACAACAACAATTATTATTAAAGCCTGGCATAGGATAAGTTCCTGATCAGTTCAATCCAGATCGTATCATCCAGCTTATACTATATTTACCTAAGATCTATTTCAAAATTATCCTTCCATATCCTTCTCAATTTTTCAAATCATTACTTCGCAAAATGTTTTCCTTCCAAAATTCTGTAAGCATTTCATTTCCTGTACCTGAGCTACAAATACAGGCAAATTGATTAAATTATTACTAACAAAATGAATGAACAGTAAAAAAATGTAAAAATATCACATTGTGCCTATGAGCTACATATTTATGTATCTGGATTAAAATAACATATTGAAAATCGTAATTTTACCTGAAGAGAGCCTTCAGATTTTCTGGCAGCTCTGCTCGACCAGCATAGCCAGGATTCATGGTGATGAAAATTCCAACAGTTGGAACAAGAGAAATTATGTCACCAAAGAAGTTAAACTTAGCTTTCTTGTTCTTGATTGCATCCAGTACTGTTTTCACTTGCACAGACACCACAGATAACACTTCTATTGAGATGCGGTTGAACTCATCAAAACATCCCCATGCTCCAGTCTGCGCTAAGCCCTTATAGATGTTGCCACAGGACTGCATAATTGAAAACAATGTACACTAGAAAAATTGTTCCTTTACCTGAGTTTGATGTAATTTATATTGACTTTTTTACAACATATGTCTGCTTTGGTTTCAAACTATGCTAGTGTAAACTACAAGGGCAATGTAATGAATAAAGATAACTGAGGGTTCCACTTAACTGAATAGAAACACTAAATTCTTCTGTCTATAATTAAAATATTCCCAGAATTAACTAAACAGCAAAGGAGTTACTCTTTGAGTGGTAAAAATACATCTGGAAAGTGTCATGCAAGGAATCACAATAATGCTAATAAATGTCAAAATACTTCACATAAAATACTGACACTTTTACAGGAACTGGTTAACATATTTATCTGTTTTTACAAAAACAGATAATTATTAAGCATTCAATGTGCTCCACCTGTTGGCTTTTCTGAAAATTGCAGCAGATGCTTGTGTGCCTCTCAGTGAGATGCTGACACTATAAGGGTTAATTTAGATATAAGAAACTAATAATTATTTCTTAATTTCAAAGTATGTCATTTTTGCAGAACCAAAGAAGACATGAGTTGTTTAAATATATAATAGACATACAGAAGATGGAATAAGCAATTACTGACTTAAAGAGTTCAGCGTATACAAAAATAAACAGGACCCTTCCTGATATCGTATAGATTTACAAATAAAGTCTACAATGAACAAAATTTGTCAAAATCACAAAATAACTTAATAAACCATAGCTTCTTAAATGTAATAAAATAAATTCAGCAGTAACCTCATCTTTTATATCCACTAAATGATCACCTTGTAATCCATCTGCTCTGAACAGTTGAACACATACACCATTATACCCATAGCTCTTCCCAAGTCCTTGGTTGTCTCTGTTTTACCTGTACCTGCAGGACCAGCTGGAGCTCCACCCATAATTAAATGCAGTGACTGCAAGAAAATGTACAACAAATGCAAATAAATGGCTGATTTTATGAGTTGCTAAACTTGTCAAGAAATTCCCTGTCTTTTATGCATCCAAATGTTCATTACCATGTTCAAACAGCCCACTTCAGGACCCTATAACGGGGTACACGACTCTAGAGCACATTATCACATGCTATTTCTTTAATATTATCATATCTATGTGTATATAACCTAAATGTTCTATTCCCTTTAGATTTTATGGTCAACATTTTACATGTATTTCTCATCTCTGTGGATTTTACATGCTAATGTTTTTAATTCCTGAAAAAAAGTTTCTTTTCTTTAAATCAGCAAATATTTCCAAATTAAATTACTTTGTTATAATAAAGTAAATATTAAGTTCAAACATTGAAGTTTAAATAGTATCCTTGAATTATACTGTTTAATTAAATTAAATTAAATTATTTAACGACCCGTTCTTCAAGTGCCTGAGCACTGTGGGTCCCAACTTTTCATTGGCTTGATCTATAGTCATTCGGTACGACTCCTTGGATGAGGGATTGGCCCGTCGCAAGGCCTCTACTTGTACACGGGAAGCACAACACAGAAAGACGCGGAAAAACATCCATGGCTTAAGTGGGATTCGAACCCATGGTCCCAGCGACCAAGCAGCACAAGGCCCACGCCTCAGAACGCGCGACCACTGCGGACCCTGAGCAACTACTGAAATATTTACAACAAACATAAAATTGTAATAAATTTAAAATAAGGACATTTATTACATACTCTGTGTTAAATTAATAGAAGTAGAGTACACTTCACATTGCTCTTTCTCCTTATACTGATTTAATGCTCACCTGTGTCAAGGTTATATAACAACGATCAGTGAGTGGAGTAATGACAAGACGAGTTGTGTTGCCCAGATATTCATGAGCATAACGAAACTCAGCATCACAAATGTTGCAGAAACAGTCTTTCATCTTCTCATCCCATCTATGAAATAATAATTACATGCAAATCATAAATTCACTGTTTTAAAGGCCATGAATTATGCAATCAGCTGCCTTCTCCAGGAACATATCTATAAACTGTTAATGACTGGTGTTTTTAACAGATATTGGTTCCATGATCATTTACTTAAAGATATGAGAATTCTTTAAATCTGTCTCTTATGTTCCTCTACCAAATTTGTTTTGTAAATGTTTTTTCTTGGTGGCTGAATGGGCATATTTCAATGACTGGAGAACCTAATGTGAAGTATGGCAAAGTTCAAAAAGTATTAAATATCTATTATTTGCACTGAATGAACATACTTTACAGGTATATTAAAACATATAAAAAGAGAATTAAAATACTTATTAATCCAATTATGGAATAGGCCTCGCTCAAGTTTCCTACACCCACTTATATGTATAGTAATTAATATAGCAAATTCATACAAAATGGACCCCAAAACTTGAGTGTCATCAAAGAATCATATTTTATTTACTGTTATGAAATTATTTTTTGTCACTATATTAATTCCTTTAATATATACGAAAAGTAAAAACTGAGAATTAAACTAACTTATTAATAATATCTAAATAATTTCTAAGATTATATGAATTTTTTGAAAGTTGATTTTTGCTCGTAGATGCCATTTTTGCCCACCCTGTTCTAATTAAATAAGGATTTCCTAAATTTAAACAGTTTATATACTGAAATTGCAAGTCAAAGTGAGTAGAAAATACTTTGTTACTATTTGTAAACAAAAATTCACTGAGGTAAGACAATTCAGATTGAATGGAAAGCTTCAATAATTTGCGTGGCTAAAGTTGATATGATACATTACCTATGTCGTAGCTGTGACTGCCACTGAAAAGCTGAAGCATTTTCCACTTTTGTCGCAATCAACTTGGTCACAACATCTCGTGAGTGCACATCAATGGTACAGATGGTCATTATCTTACGTCTGTCTCCATTTGTCAAGTCACCAAGCAGGAGTGAGATGAGTGTGTTCAACTGAGTTATCTGGAACATGTTATTTATTTTTTAACACATTCACAGTGAGAAAGATAGAAAATGCAATAAGGTGGTTATCTTCTGGGTTGTAGTATCATATAGTCTGGTAGATGTTTACCAATATTTCAGAGACCCTTGCTGCTTCCATCATCAGGGCAATGTTTACTCATTACCCTGATAATTGAGGTAGGAAGGACATCTGAAACGCTGATAAACGTCTACCACACTACAAGGTGCTACAGCCTAGAAGACACCATCTTTGTATTCAAAGCCTTGAGAACCTCAAATCCTACTAAGTGCATAATCAAATTTAGTCAGAAAACCTGAAAGGAAGAGCCCATATAGGAGACCTAAGGATAGATGGGAGGACAACAACAAAAGGGATCATAAAAGGAACAGGATGTGAAGATGTGGGCTGGATTCATGTAGCTCAGGAAATAATTCTCTTAAAATAATTTATAGGTAAAATGGCTTTAATACCTGCTTCTTGTTGTAATCTTTGATTGCATTCTCATAACCCTCATCTAGACGAGCGAAAGCAATATTAACTTCTGTAGTCCACCATATTTGTGTACCACATAAGGAAACCTGTGCAGGATAATCAAAAATCCATTTCTCACGAGGATTATCTTCATAGGAAACCACTGCTTCACCAAAGTAGTATTGCACTGTGCGTCTCATTGTGTCAGTTAATCGATTCAACCAAACTTCCACCTAGATGAACACAGAAGCATTCTTTAAACAAATAGTAAGTACACACATATGAAATAGTTATGTGGCACTCTATATTACTAATTCTGAACCTATAACATAAATTTGGCAATAGGTATGTAAAGCAATTTATTTCTACCTGAAAAAGGAGACTGCCAGAACCAGCCTCTGAAATGTGGAACACACATAAAATATTTATAATTTACCTGGGCAATATACAACATTCAAAGAAAACTATCAAGTAATGAAGATGGATGTTACATGTATTACAATATATTTTTATTTTCTAATGTAAGGTGATTAAGAGTTTTATTAAGACTGAATGAGCTGGACTGGTTGTTTGTGAATGTCAACACATTAAATAAATCAAAATATATCATAAAGAACATGGAAATGTATGCTCCAATAATGCAAATATGTCTTTTCCAAATGTTCTCTTCATGATTCTACATACTTCATTGGCATTAATGTTAATTTATTTAGATTCATATCTATTATTACAGATACAAATTTATTAAAGCAAATATGATTACACTACAGATACCACACAGTGTAACTGTTAATTATACTTGTCTCATTTTGTTAAATATACATAATATGAAAAAGTGTTTCAAATAATAGCTGCAGATCTTCATAGAATCTAAAGTTCATATTATGTACCACTTACTTGCATGAAGAGCCATTTTTAAGGAAAATGATGTTTGAATTTGGGTTGCAAGTAAAATAAGGGTTATATTAGACTTAAACAAATAAAAATTAAATAAGCTTGAAAATTTTAAATTAGACCCTCCAATACCAAATTTAATTAATATCTGTTTGGTACTTTTGGTGACAGAACATGTGGAGATATTTATAGGATCACTCCATCATGCAGAACACATAAAAACCGATTCTTTAACTGTGGAGCTTGCAATAATGTGAGATGCAATATAAGCCAGTGGCCCTGTGGATCTTGCAGTTATGCAATAAACTATTTCCTGAAGGGTAGGACATCTGTTAACAGTATGTAGAAGTTTTTGACTACAATAAATATATTTTTTCCTGCATGACTTTGCGAGATATAGCTTTGATTTCCAAGTTTTAAAAATTTGGGAGGGCTGTTATGATGTTAGGTAGTAGTCATGGCTCTTTTAGTTGTAAACAGATTGAGGAATATGACACTAATAAACTCTTTCTTGCAGATTGTGAATTTCAGGATGAATGTAAGGAAGGTAAGTAGATGAAGAAGTAAAATAAAATTAAAATATATTTTAAGCTTCATTAAACTGGAAGACATATCTCTTTCTTGTATCTCAAAGAACTGAGCCATGATATAAGTATGTTTTTTAGTATTTATATCTTATGGCAATGATATGATGTTATGCATGTCAAATTTACTTTGAAGGACAACAAATACATATGTATGTATGTTCACGCACGAACAAAGAAATTTGTTTCCTGGTGCATACATCTAGACTGAAGAACCCATTAGCTAATATCATCTTCACAGAGGGGCAAACCTGGCCACAACAAAAACTGTGTCATATGTACAGTCATACTCAAATACATCTAATTCTATTAAAGAATACAAATGACTATGCACGTGCAAGAACAGCATAAAATAATATCTGTCCATAGAATACTAACAGCAATAGACATAATTTCCTTTCTGTATAGATTATAAAAATATGGACACTTACCTTGCCTGAACAGTCACATGCTCCACTGAAGTTCACAAACTCTCCATCCTTTGCCCACATGGCAATTGCATTTGTGGTGTTCTTTCCTCCTGACTGCTCAAACTTAAGTTGTGAAATTGAGTCAAAGAGTTTGGTGAGATGCCTGAAATTAAAAATAATTGTATAATTTAATGATGTTTAAATTCTTGTTATATAGTATCAAATTATATGGGAAGACAATCATGTATGGTGAGCACAAAAGATCTGACAAGAATTTGTCAGTTTTCAGAACCCTACTATCACAACAAATTTCAGAATCCTGCATTACATGGTACTTCCACATCAGAAGTTTACAAGATCATTATGGCAAGAAATTAGAAGGGTAAAGTGATCTCTAGTAGCATGATAAAGTTTCATAAAAATTCATCAATTGATTTAAAAGCTACTGGGTGTTAATTTAATTTAATTTAATTTAAACTTTCTGGACTTTCATGCATTAAGTTTAAAACACACTGAAACGTAAATCACCAAATTATTTTCTGCACATGGTGTCATTATTACCTGGTAACTAACTCTGGTTGATTGCCATTGGATAGTATATCAAGTAGATCTGCTGATGAGATAAAGTAGAAGCGTGGATATGCCAATCGCTTAGTTTCCAGATACTCAGCTAGAGCCTTTTCACAAACTGTAAGGTCCTTCTGTAGTACCTCCAACTTCTCAAAGAGGCCAGGTTTGTTTGTTGCTTGCACCACATTTACTGTTTTCACCATATCTTGCAGCAGGACCTGGTGTTGAAATGTGAATAGACAATGAATTATAAAAATGACTACTATTCTGGACATCATTTACCATCTTGTTTTCTTCCAAACAAAATGTTTCAGAAGCAATCTGTTTCTGTCCTCAAGTGAAGAAGAAGGGAGAGGAAATGTTTCCACTCAGCTGGGCCCCTCTAATTTAACACTGACAGTGATCAAGACTTGCTCATTCAAAGGGACCCAGCTGAGTAGGAACCCTTCTTCTCCTGACTATTTCATACCTGAAGATGGAAACAGATCTAGTTTCCAGTTTTGTTTGGAAGAAACCAAGACAACAGATAACATGCAGAATATCAGTCATGTTTATTTTAGCCACTTCAACATCAGAAATCATGTATAAAGTGAAGCTTTGCGGGGACTGAAGTTGATAAAAGATACTTGGGTTACAAGCTGTGTCAGGTGGCTTATAACCCGAGAGTCTTTCATCGACATCAGAAACCATGTCAGATATTCAGTTTGATATAAATAAAACAAGTATTAAAAGAATTTGTGGAAAACTGGTGTTAGATAGACATAGTTTTCTGTGTAAAGAATTCAACTCAATACAGAAGTAAATGAGTTTTATGAAAACAGGTCAAGAAGACTACAGTAACAAGGTGTTAATCTTTAATAAGTTACCCACCAAGTTTCCTAACAGCAATGTAGTTATGCTTCTAGCATCTCCCACCTGAACTACACACCTAGTCCAACACAATCATTGTAATATAAATAACCGAAAATAGTAATAAGAAGAACCATCACGCAAGTTTCTCTATACCCTGCTTGAATTATGACATTTTAATGATATTAATCACATCTTATTAAAAACAGCAAATACTAATAAATGAAGTAATATGCTTACCCGAAACTGTCCGTCAACCTGATCAAATCGTTTAGAATCTTCTGGTAGTTGTTTACGAATATCTTCTGATCCAATAAAAATGGATTCAAGATGCATCCATGTCCTCTGAACCTCAAACCAGACTTGAATAACTTGATCTGCATTGGAAAGTTTCCTTTGCCAATCTGACACTTCTTCCAGAAAATAACCAATATACTTGGAGCTCATCAGATTCTGAAGAGCTACCTATAAAATCAATTATAGTGATGGATATGTTCATTCATAATGATGTAATATTAATTAAAATAATCTTTGACTCCAGACATATTACACATATTGATCCTTTCACTGTTGGATATTTCCCACATGCAGTGAGCCAAGTGATTATGTTCCTTCAGCGTGTAGGATTTTATGTTTTGCACAGATAGAGACAAGAAGTTGCTCTGAAACATTGGCAATCATCTGCAAGGCTATATGGTGTCACAATCTAAAACAAAATGATCAAATTTTTTTTCTCACTATTTTATGCTAAAAGGATGCATGTCATAAAAAATAGTTCAACAACAACATTCTGCTGTGGTACTGACAAAATTCTGTCAGTAACATAGAAATCACTAATGTAAAATTATATGAAGTAAAACTTTCATGTGGGAAAACTTAGAGAAATAAAACTATCATAATTTGTTATATAAGAGTGCATTGGATTATAGCCTTTAAAATATATTGTATTAAAATTCACTGGGTCCAAGATTGTCTTTATTATATAAAAGATACTGCAGAAGCTCACTGTATGAATGAGAACAAACAGTATCTTTAAAACAGGATTTATAATGTACTTTATACTCTTATTTATTAATTGCTTGTCAAACAACTACAGCGATGCAGTAGGGAGCTAAATGAATGAATTACAAGCACCTGTAAGGTTAATTACATGCAAAAAAATTAAATAGGTTAAGTATCATGTTATGAGTGAAAGTAAAGGTCAAAGCATTAACAATGGCACCAGACATAGGTGAAAGGTCAGCTTCATGCTTAAGCTGTTTCATCAGTACTAAAATAAGAGGCCGGGTGGGCTCCAAAGCTGATGCCGATAAAAAGAAATGCTCACTTATATGGGAAATTAAATCCCAGCTACTGATCCTGCAGCAAGCCACTTTATTGCATTATCCTATCAAAACACCAAAATATTCCCTGTACTTCATTACTAATTGTGGGAAATAATCCAATTTTTATAACAAAGTGAGATTTCAGTTTCTCACAGTGGTGAGTAAGAAAGCGCCTCTGAAACGCTGGTAAACTTCTACCAGACTACACAGTGCAACAAAACATTACAACAAACTTGTTTATAACTGTATTTCCTATATTGCAATGTACCTGGTTCTCTTCCAGTGTCTCGATCAACTCCTCACTTGCTCGAATCACTGTGCAGTTGGTTTGAGGATGAATCTCTTTCTCAAACTCCATGCCAGACCAGGTACCATTAAGTTCTTTCAGGACTTTCTCCATAGACATCTCTTTCACTCCCTGGTCTACAATATTCTTAACTTCCTCTTCATATTCATGTAGGTTCAGTGCTAGCAGATCAGCTAGTGTGGTTTTATTATCCATTACAAATTTAACCTTCAAAACATACAGGCATAATTCTGTGAGTTAAATATGTCACTCAAGATTACAAGAAATACCATCAACAATTCGTTAGCACTAGCAGTATTAAGAGACCTGTACTAAAAGAGGACTGAATACACCATCATGCAAAAGAGAGAGAGAGAGAGAAGAAAGAAAGAAAGAAAGAAAGTAAGAAAGAAAGAAAGAAAGAAAGAAGAAGTGAACCAGATAAACATTCTTGTAAATCACTTTCTCTACTACTCACAGTGTATTTTGGTCCAAGACGTTCTACACACTAGTAGCATGGAACAAAGGAAAGCCAAGAATAAGTTACAAAAAGTATGTTAATCTGCATCTACAGATTACAATCCATATGCTGCTGAAATGCTGAAACTATAAGATGTCTGACCTTGGTGGCAGCCATAAGTTGTTGCCAGTGGCGCTCCTGAATGGCTGGGTTCTGCAGTTCTGTGACAGCACGTAAGGAAGTTAGGAGGTTCTTGATCATGGCTTCTACCTTGATGTAAGTGTCCCATCCTCGCATGTCTTTATCCAAAACTACACAAATACAAATACAAATTATTAACTCCAAGAATTACCATTTACAAAGTGCACGCTGGGGCCACACAACCGTACAAAGTACGTCCGTTGTAACGCACATCGTAACGTCCGTCATAGAATTATGAAGGGGCATATAGGGTACAACACATGGAGCATGTGCGCATCGTGTGTGTTGTGACAAGCATGTATCATGAATTATTTTTATATGATACCCTAAATTTACAACCCATTCTGTCCCTCTTAGGCCCAACAAATTTCTAGAGGACTTTGTTTTCAAACATTAGTAATATATATCCTTTCCTCTTTAATATGGTATAAGCTCTAATCACCACAATTAATGTTCATAAAATGGCACAGTTAATGTTCTGTAATTAGGTAACTATCACATTTATAATTATTGTTCAAGTCATCACAGATAGGCAAAACTTGAAGTTTCTCTTCACCTCGGATCTCTTTGCTGAATTTCTTGCATTCTACATCCATATTTTCAACATCAATTTTCTTCCAAGGTGTTTTCTTCCATTGATTGACACAGGACTGCACAACATGTACGCTGTCCCACAAAGTCTGCAAATACAGAAAATATGCCAACTAGAAGACTTGCAAAGGATCAGAATGTGTTTATAAATTATGTTAATTGATTCTTATGCTATTTGTAGCTGTTATGTATTAACCCTGTAACTGTACAGATAATTTATTTGTATAAGCAGTGTGTATTTACTGGGGTGGTCAAGGCCTGTAATAGGCTGTAGAACCCATGATGATGAATGTGTATTTACTGAATATGACTGTCTTATGATCTGTTATGCTGTGTATTTATTAATATTAATTTGCAGTTTATTTGATGATGCTTTATTAGTAGCTCAGACTATATAACACCAAATGAGAGGTTGAACTGGAAAGGATGTGGTAGGAAGCAGTCATGGCCCAATTTAAGGTACTATCCTGGCATCAGCCTAGAGGGATTGATTAAAACCACGAAAAACCTCAGTCAGGATAGCCAGTTTTCTGGCCAAGATCTTAACCCAGTACCTTCCAAAAGTAAAGCAGGAGTGATAACCACTTGACTACAACATTTGTTTTTGTTGTGTAGTCTTAGAAGAAAACAAATATGTAGCACAACATCCCAGAAGAGAGTCATCTTTATACTCATTGCTGTGAGAACCTGAAATCTCATGCTTTGTATTCATTGCTAAACATTACTTTAAGTAAACTACCAGAATGTGTATACGTAAATAGTTTTGAATTATCTGCTTCCAAATAAATCAACAGCACAACATTCTCACTGGTTATATTTGCAATACTGAGAGTGTCAATGACAAGCACTGGTATGGTATGGGTTTGTGCTGCAAAGAAGGAGGTCATATTTTAATAATGTGTATGTTCAAATGTTGTAGAGCACAATGTTAATTAAAATGAGCTTACAAAAGTCATTGTTTTGTCTCATTAGTTGTATTGATGTTTAATTCATAAGCTGGTAATATAGTCTGTTTCAAACCTTAAGCATTTTAATTTCCTTGTAACACATCTTGAGCTGTTTGAAGTCAGGAATATTTACATCAAACAGTGATGCTTGTTCAGCAAGCGTTGTCATTTCTGCTTCTAGGGCTATGATGGCATTATTAGTTTCATCCAATGTTTCATATGCACCTGGGCAATCAAACCTGCATTGTACATAATGAAGATTTAGTCAATACCATTACAATAATATTTATGTCTGAAGAAATGTGACTTCTTTAAATATCAAAGAATGTGTGATAAATTTTAATCTCAGTTCAAAATGAGAGTGGAAAGGTGCATTCTCCAAATATATGCTTTACAATTTTGCATCCCTCATTGACATGATATTTACACTTTCCAATTGGTCTGTTCAATTGGGGTTTACAAACTAAAATTCTGTATGTAATTCTCAGTTCCTCCATGCTTCTTACATGACTCACTCATCTCATCCTCCTTCACTTTATCACATTAATAATATGTGATGAAGACAAAAATTTATGATCCTCTTCACTGTGCGCATTTCTTCTTTTTTTCTTCTCTTATTTCACTATTAATTATTTTCGGTTTAAATTCCTTCCTCACATAAAATCATGGCGTACTGGAGATGTGGATGATAAAAAAACACATCTGAACAAGGATCAGTATCATTGAATGACAATAAACAACTTACCCAACCTACTAATATATATGCTCTTAAAAAGAATGATATTTACTGAACCTACTGCCAATTACAAATATTACCTTTACAACGTTCTGTTATTTAAATGTACATTACATTATGAACAACAATTAAATCTTTAATAAAAGTACAAATATAGCTTAAGAAATAAAGCAGCTTTGTCTAAACAACATTCTCATCATCACGTTACTTTCAGATACTATAATTTCAGTATTAGTTCCTGTGTTTCATGGCAAAATATTTACTTTACAAAAAAGACAGGTGAGATTAAAGTTTTATACAGTGTTACTATAAAAGAATAAAAGGACTTACTTAAATAGAGGTGACTTGCGGAATGTCTCACGGTACTGTGTCTGACGAAATTCAAAGAATGTGATCCTCTTGCGGATGAGCGTTGCTTCTGCAGCCATAAGTGGTGCAACATTCTGCTTGACAGTGACAGCAATTTTCTTTGTTTTTGTCCATTTCTCAGGTAACTCCTATAATGACCACAAGCAACTCTGTACAGGCAACTCTCACTATGTACAGGGGTTGTGTTTCTGCAAATTGTCACATAAAATTAAAATGTATATAATAGGAAATGCATAACAATCAGCACTTTACTGTACTTTAAAAACTGAATTAGCAAGAGACCAAGTGTCAGATTTTGTACAGACAAGCTACAGCAAATATCACTAACCATATACTCACAGACACTTTGGCACCCTCAGAAGAGCCTTTGGTTGTCCAAAAGAATTTCAAAATATTTATAAGTGACATATTTTAAGAACATTACTTAACTCTATTATACATTAAATATTTTCTGTGAGACAGAATGGGCCAAAAGAGTGCTCTGGATAATACCTTGATGTAAGAACAAAAGATACTTGCTTCCTAATTATTCTAATTCAAATCTATTTTTTGCAAGACATGTGGTAATCATCACAAATTGTTTGCTTCTCTATTTACTTACTTATGGTTTTAATAATGCTATCAGTAGCTCAGACTATATTGTGTTGAATGATAGGGTGCTCAATAAACAATGACTTTGAAAGGAATGGAAGGGAGTGGTACTATCTATAATTTGCCTGAAGAGGCCGGTAAAAACCATGAAAATCTGATTAAGATTGCCTGTGTCATGGATGAGGTTTGAATCTGTGACTTCACAAATATGAAGCAGGAGTACTAACCAGTTGGTTAGGTGTTTGGTACACTAATAAACTTCTCACAGTTGCCCATCACCAAAAATAGGTTGATAACACCTCAGAGATTTAGTTTTTAGGGTATGCAGGAAATGACATTGTCAAAGAAGATGACACAGTGATGCTTAAATATGTCTACCAGAATAAAATTACAGATTTTGATGATTTACTATATTACTGAGCTTAACACATAGTAATAAAACAAATTACCTCCAACTTCAAATAAATTTCCTCTGAGAATTCAACATCATATGCTTTCACCATGTCCATTATCTCTTTGACTAGCTCAAACATTTCATCAGTAGTGACCTGACGTTCACGGACATGATACAAAAATCCCATTACTCTGAGTAAGCCTCTATAGTCACCTTCTTGTACTGGTGTCAACAAACTCTTGTCTGCTTCTGTGATGAAATCCTCCAGTTCTTGAAGACTGTTTTAACAAATATAAATTAAACAAAATGTAAACATATGGCTGTCTTCTGGGTTCTGCCATGTAGTCTGGTAGAAGTTTACCAACGTTTCAGAGGTCCTTGCTGCCTCCATCATCAGACTCATCGCTCTAATCCTGGAGGCAGAAGGGACCTCTGAAACGTCAGCAAACTTCTACCAGACTAAATGATATAACAACCCAGAAGATAGCCATCTTCAAACTCACTGCTGAAACCTCAAATTGTACAAAATTTTAACAACCCACAATCAAGGTTCAGAGTAATAACAATGATGTATAAACTAAAAGCTGATATCACAGACACAATATGGAGTAACATGTTTGTACAGTCATATTACTTTATAAAGACTGCAGAATTTTGGATGCACTAGTGTAGTAATACTAGCAAGCATAAAAACATTGGTTTTATTTGCCACCAAGACCAAGTAAAACTAGAAACCAATATTGAGTAACCAAACTTAGGCGGCAGGCCAGTTAAAAATCTAGTGTTCAAAGTCCTGTGTAATTTTACAACAATAAATCTCATGGTAATTAACAGTTTATGTTTCCCAGCAGATCTATATTTTCTCCTTTCATTGCTGACAACAGAATTCATTATCTTCCTTCCCTTCCATTCTGTATCAAACTGGTCACAGGATACCGTGAAGTAGTAAGACAATATTGAAAACCTTAAGTGAACAAATCCAAGTGTTTCCTTGAGCAAATTGCTTTTACAAAACATTATTACATGCAACATAATTCTCTCATACCTGTTAATAACATGATTTACAAGATGCTTTTTAAAGAGGTTCCCCCATTTGCAGACAGTGTTAAGTAGAGCTTGTTTGAATGGACGGACATTAACTTTGAACCAGGTGTCAAACACTTTTTCATTTTCCATTTTCTCAAGCTCTGCATACAGACTGTCATAATGGTCAATCTGAAATTAAAACATAAGCTTCTTAAGCACTCACCAATGAGTTCATTAGTAAAAGCTGAAGTATTTCAGCCATTACGATATTTTCTATTTACCTAAAAATAGACTTAAAAAAAGGTTCACATTTTTTAATGACATTCAAAGACCCTATATTGGATAACAATGTTGACCATAGCTGCCAAGCTGATGTCAAAGAATTAGAAAGAACTAATCTGCATCAGATCAGACAGTTTATTTAATGATGTAGCAGTTCAGACTATACAGTGTCAAATTATAAAATGATTATTGAATAATGAATTGGGAAGGGCATGGAAGGAAAATGTTATGCCTAATTTAAGGTACTAACTAGCACTTACCTGGAGAGACTGAAGAAAACCATAAATCTTCAAAATTCATAAAGCAGGAGTGTTAATTGCTCATTTATGATGTTCAGTTTATCTGATGGTACAATATCAATACAGAATATAGGAGAATCAGCAGCTGGAGAGAAAGATTACTAATTGGGTTCCTCAGAAAAAAGAACTCTATCTTTTATATGACTTGTATCATTGCAAGTTGTAGTAAAGCAAATGAGAAACGATATTAAGATTATTAAGACAAATAAGCATTCTATAAACTTATATTAATTCCCAGCAAATTCGAATATGTGCATTACACCTAAAGCTGTTGATATTATTACCTGTTCTTTGAACTGTTTTGTGGTTGGTGGAGTATCCTTCAGTCCAGGCAATTCTTTATTTGCTGTGGCAGCTTTCATAATCTCTAGTTCCTGAGGGGTTAGCTTGTGGCCATATAGCAAGAACTGCTTCAAGAAGACAGTATTATCTTCGAGCCACAGATATGAATGTTGGTCAAAGATTTTGCTGTAATCCACTGCCTGCATGACACAAAATTTCCTACAAGAATTTAACAGTGTATCTCAGAAACTACCTAATGTATTTAAACTACATTTGGTATTAGATGTCCACATTAAAAGTTGCTTTATTTTAGTACCTATCAGCCAATACAACACTTGGTATTTTACATGAACTTGCAACTGAACTTTATTACTTTCTCCCCTCCCAAAGAAAGCTCATACATATAGAATATTACACATAATACAAGGAAAAAATTAATTTATAACTCTAGGCAGTGTGTTATTTGTAATGTGATAAGCTTTGTAACAATGGCTTTATACTCAAAACAATAGTTTTACAAGCAATAAATAAGTGTAGATGTCAATGAGGCATGAAAAACTGAAAAATGTTAATTTTTTAAGTAAGTGTTCTCCAAACTGGAGAACATCCCCTTGCTTTTATTAGATCCTTGTAGAATAAAACTGAAATAATGTATGTGCCTTTGTATGAGACTGCATAAAATAATGCAGCTCCAAAATAACTTACCGAAGTCATTGTTTGGCGGATGCAACTCAAAATCTCGGTTATCATATCCCTGAGGTCACTATTATTCTTCATATCCTTCTGTAAGATACATAATTTTTGCACTCATTCCATTCATCATTTACAGAATGTTCCAAAAAGATATACAGACATTCAGTGAATGAAATATACATTTTAATAAACTAAACCATTATATACATCAACAATGGTACTTAGTGAATTATAAGATCTAGTGTAGGTGTTCAAACCAACCACTGTCCATGCCTTCATAAATACATCACATAAAGATCAATAGTAAGGTTAATATTATAATGTGTACAAATCTTTTTGAGTCATTCTGTACAAGTATTCACTAACTAAGTGTCTGGTAGCAGAATGCAGAGAGCTTCAATACCACTAAAACTAATGCCAAAGTCTACAGTAAACACTCCATCTCCAATGGTTTTGAGGACGGAAGATGGATTTTACTCCAATGTGGAAGTTAAACATGTAACACATTCCCTGAAGTAGAAATCATGTATCTAGAGATTCTAACATTTGATAAAACATCATGATTACCTCATAATTTGCCTGTGAGAAGTGTCTTGCAACCCGCTGAACAAGAACTGACATCTGCATGATGTCAGTAAGGAGGCTGTCTACTAGTTGATAGAAACCTTTTGAATCAAAAATATTCATAGATGGCACAAATAAAATATCTGGTTCTTGCAGTTGTAGTGCCACCTCAAATAGTGGAGAGCTTGCATGTCCTGGTTCCATTTCATCCATGAACACAGATAAGCTGCCAACATGACAAATAGGTTTAATTTATGAACAGACATATACAAAGTAATTTTTGGCCACTTCAGAAAATTATCTTATGACTTGACAGAAATTAACTTAATATGACACATAATGAATTAATTCCTTCTTCTTCTTTCTCTTCTCCTTATGCCTCATGGCATCAGAGCAGGCTGCAGAAATGCCTTCCAACCACTCCGGTCGACTGCCAGCGCCTTCATTTCTTGCACGGTCTTCCCTCGCTGTTGGCCGAGATGAATGAATTCCAAATTTTCAAAATTAATTTTTCAAAATAGTCATAGAACTTCTGTACAGGTAAACGAGATCTGTTGTCCTACAAACAAACTTTCATCCAGTCACATTTCATAGCCATCAAAATAGCTGAAGGCATCCAAATAGGCAGATGTCCCACAACCCAAGAATACATACTGCTGGATCATTTAATGTTATACATCACATTATGAGAATTGTGCCTTGGCATGTACTCACCTGCATGCAATTGCATTGAAGAGCCCATTAGACACAATATCATCTACATACTCCTCATAATTTTTCCATTTAATTATCATTTCTGGATTCAATTGTGGGTACTGTAAGAAAACAAATATGAACATATAGGCAAAGATGTAAGAACTGGGAACAATAAAATTATACTTCCCGTAGCATTTTCATGAAGCCTGTGTAAATAAAATAAATGATTTTCATATGATTTCAATATGGCAGCCACTTTCTAAATATTTAAAAACTCTGAAATTGATTGCAGAAACTCCATATTGATGTGGATTGTGATGACATTGCCTTGTAGGTGATCAACATTTCAGAGGAACATATCACCTCCCTGAAGACGAAGGTGGTATGTTTCTCCTAAATGCTGGTAACCACCTACAAGAATGAATAGCATCACAACTTAGATGATCACAATCTACATTCTTAATGTTGCAAAAATTTCAGATCTCCCATTTGATATCATCATACAAAATGTTAATGTCTGGTATTTTTGTTCTAGCATATTTAACTCCATTAATAAACAAAATTATTGGCTTTAACAAGTTAAAATTCTAACATTACAGATTACATATTAATTACATTTTCTGTATTTGGCATTTAATTTTGAAAAATTTGAAGTAAAATGTTGAAGTACATCAGTTATGACAAATTATGAGAATATATGAACAACAGACAAATGTTAAGTTAAAAGGCAGAAGAGTTTTCTTTGACACTGTCCCTTAACTGGATTAGTCATCTAACTTTTGTGGCCAAGTGACTCGCTTCTCTAAAAGTTGGCGACCCACTGACAGAAACTTCGGCACATGAGCTAGGTGTCATAAATAGCTCTTTTTAACAGTATGAGATCTACAGGTTGAAACAACTGATGCTGATATGCAAGGTGAACAGATGTAACTCAACTTGAAATATGTACTTAAAAATATGATTTTTCATGTCTTTGGCGTTTGTGTACATATACCGCAGATACAAACCCGTTGTTGCAAAGTTAATCACATCATAGATTTCACAAAACATTGTCAGATGTTATTCTTCCTTGTGTGTTGTTAAAAACACAATGTACAGATACTTACCTCAAATAAAAAATGTATGAATTAATCAGATCTACATTTTATGACATGAATGAATTATTTTGTAAGAAGAGCCACTTTTGTTAGAAAACAAAACTAAATTCCCTTGACAACCTTTTGTGCAGACCTTGTACACCAAATTTAATTGAAATCTGTCAAGCAGTTTTGGAAATAAAATGCACAGACAAACAGAAGACAGGCATAACTTCAATAATATGCATGACAATGAATGTAATAATGAATGAAATATGGCAGAATGATGCTGTCTCCATTTTCAGGCAGAAGGAAAAGATGTCTACTTTGTAGGACAAATTGAATAATGATGGTCATTATCACTCAGCCTAGGATCAGTTTTATACCACATACTATGCATCCCTTTCTTCTAAAGCAATCTTTGATATGTCTTTCATCTTATCCAGACAATGAGTAATGTTTAAAAAAAATACTCCATCGCTATGCTAAACCACTATCACAACCTTTGAACAGTATGTACCTACCACTGATTGAATTTCATCACCAAATTTGATTTCCACCTTACCCCCGCCCTTTGTTTCTCCAGTTTGTCTTAATGACTGAAGAAACAAAGCAAGTCCTGATTCTGCTTCATCATCAGGTCTGGCTTCAATTTGAAACATGTGTTGAGCAATTCTTGGAATAGATGCATGACTTGTTGAAGTAACAGGAACAGTGAAAGGAGCACTGTGAGATTCCAATAGAATTTCTGTAACTAATTCACTTTCAGCACCAATGTGTTTTTCTGTCTTGTCTATAGATGGCATATTTTCTACTTCTATCTTTTCGTCATCAGTTTCAGTTTCTCCCAATGGCTCCTTCTCATGCAATTCAAATTCATTTTTCTCTCCTTCAAATATTTTTTTCTCATCATGAACTTCTTCCTCCAGCTCTATCTCACGTGATTTAATGTTAAAGAACAATCTATAATTCTCATTCATCAGCTGATGGATCTGTTTACCTACATTTCTTATTTCCTTGTATCTGCAGAAGAAGACATAAATTAGTGAGGTATTCTATGAAGGCTGAAAAGAGGGTAAAATAAAAAATTAAAATTATGCATGAACAATTGTGACATTTGCATGTGGAAGAAAAAAATGACTGAATCATGTCACTCTCAATCCTTAGCAAGTGTTTGCTCTTTACATACTTCACTTTATTATTCACTAGATCAGGGACCAAACATCATAACCAAGTAATTCTGTCATATATGGGAGATCCCAAGTTCAAATCTCTCTCAGGAGGCTGGCTATAGTGACAGATATTTTGTAGTTTTCCTCAGTTCCTCCAGGACAATATTAAGATAGTTAATTAAATTAGACCAATGTCCTTTACAGTTCAGTATTTATTAATCATCCTATCATCCAACACTACATATCCTGAGTTGCTGACAGCATCATTAAACCACATGTAAAATAGATCAGGCATAGCAAATTACTCTAACTTTGGGAATAACATTTAAAAGTGATCACATATCAGATAGCCTCAGAAGAAAAATTCTGCTGAACAAAAATTATTAAATATACAGAGTTATAAATTTTATATTGATTATTTAACACACTTTAATTTCTTCTTTTTTCCTTCTTAATTTAGGTGTGATATCCTATGCTGTGTCATTCTCAAGGTGGAAGCTTGTGTCCTTGTATACATCAGCAGCAAAATAAAATTTAATTTGAAGCCAAGTTTGTATCATTAAAGGACCTTTTTATAACACTGCAGTATTATTTCACATAGATAACCACAAATTTCACTATTGAAAAATATCTGCTTAAGAACATAACCCACATTTATAATGTTAAATCTATGAAAAAGTCTACAGTTCACACATTTTTACATTTTGCAGTGTGATTCAGGAAAAATGACTTAAATTGTGGTATACCTCTGCACACTCTTCAGCCAACAAACAGGAGTGTTGCCATTTGCAAACCAAACCTACCTTCGAAGGACACGTTCATCATGGTCATCTAAATATATCAAGCTGTCCTTCTTGCTGTCCTTACGTTCAAAGAGAGGTGCAAGGCTCCATGTATTAATCAGACTACAAATTCTGTTCACATTCTGGTGAGCCTTTGATACTCTGTTATATAGGTCCTCTATTATAATTCGAATTTTCTGCACATATGACCACACATCTGCAGCACAATACAGAAATATATTAAAAACTACTAATCTAAGAAATAATAATTATCATATTTTTTGGTTCAGATATAATAATATTTATTGTTTAAAAGTAACTCATAAAAGTTTATAAAAGTCAAATTTAAAAATAAATTTGAATAAAAACAATTATGAAAATTTACTGAGAAACCACAAATATAAGCAATTCTAAATGTAAAAGTGTTTGTAAACTAATGTGGATGAAACCACTCACTTTCTGAGTTCCAGTTGAGGTTCTCAATAACTTCAATGATGAGACTGTCAATTTGTTCAATTTCATGTACAATAAGTGCATACTCCACAGGCAAACTGTTTTGACGGATACTGTTGTACCTACAAGAAAATAACAGGCTTAAGCTAAACATGCATTGAGTATGTAGAAAGCAGGAAACACTACACACATGCATCACTCCATTTTATGTGTACAAATATAAAATACATGTATATACGAGTACATAAAATAAGACAGAAGAAATATTAAAAATCTTAAATGACCAAGAATAGTAAAGGTGGAAAAAGGATATATATAGATGGAATGGTCATTTTAAAAAGTTAATAATGCAGATAAGCACAAGTGAACAAAAATTGAAATGAAAGAGGATAAAGAAATGAGCATGCAAGCTGTGGGAAAGACAATTAGGAAAAATAATCATGGACAAGCAATGGGAGAAGATGAAATACCAACTAATTCAGTCTGTTTCAGTTCTGTCTGATAAGTTCAAGATGCTACAAACCAAATTAGTTCATTTACATCTAATTAAACCTGATTTCAAATTAGATACAGATATACAGACCAATGTTGATTTTAGGTTTATTCAGGGGCAGTGGATTTCAAAATTAAACTGAAGAAAATCTTACATGGATAGAGCTTAACACTAAGGTTATTGATCTGGGATAATTTAAACTGGAACTAAAATTAAATTGAACATTTAACTTAAGACACACAAAGTAGAGGTTCCATTGTTGCACTGTAGCATGCTGGATCAGATAATCTTACCACTTGATAGCAAGGTTCAAATTGCTAATCCATTGGTGAAGGGTTTCAACATGATCAAACAGTGTCAGAGCATCACTGGGGATTCCTTCCTTGTCCATCATCTTCAAGTATCGGACCTCTCGTAAAATTGCCACAAGCTAAACAGTAAATAGTACTACATGGTACAGCAACCCAAAAAAACAACAACAACAAAACAGCAAACTTCAAAAATCCATTATCTCGAACCACTTACAACAATATATAAAACTACATAACTATAATCTACCCCATATAAATCATCCTGCCATCAGTACTATACTATGAATGGCATTTGAACAACAATTTCCAACCACTCTGAGGTTACTTTGTATGTTATTTAACAATAATGTACTAACTGGATTCTTTAACATCAAATGAGATAATAAGGTATATTGTTAACTTAACTCTACTCTACTCTACTCTACAGGTTAGGGGATAAAGCAGTCATATGATTCTTTGATAGCTAACATCTCGGCTGTAATCCAGTCCAAGAGTCTCTTGAATGCAAAATGGGTGCTTCAACCTTGAACCAACCTGCATACTCAAACACTTTGAAACCTTATATATATACAAAAATCTTACATTGTCATCAAAGTTGAGGCTCAGTCCCAGAGTTTCTTCTGCTTGTAATATAAGAGGCTTTTCCAGATTTATGGAACACTGTTCTGGAACTTGTGCTGCCCATTTAGAGAAAATTTTATATTCCAGTTCATCCAAATAGCCTCTAATCTCATTATACTTTTCCAGTAGATGTTGGAAGTCTGGACTCTGTATAATGCTAATGAATTAATGCAGATGTTAGAGAACTCTACAAAGCAGCAGAACTTATTAGCCTGCCTTTAAGAAAGATAAGCTTACATATTTATTTATATGCTACAAGGGATCAGATTTATTATGCAGCAGCCCTGAGGATGAGAGCAGAGAATGTTCTCTATACGTCGGCAGAAGATATGGCTTATTCACCATTCAGCCACCTGCCGCAGCTTGTAACCCGAGAGTCTTTCATCAACTTCAGCTTCACTTTATAATTCTTATAGAAGTTAGACTCGTGGGATAAACTTTTGGTACTCAGTAAGAAGGATTCATGTCATACATAATTTGTACTGATTCAAAACCTTTTTACTAAGTGACAGAAATATGTACTTACTCAAGTTCTAGCTCCTTAACAATTTCAGTAGGAATCATAATCCTCTGCCTCAGTTTGTTGATGTAAAGCAGTGCGCCAGCCGTTGGAGGGAAGTACTTATCAATAATCATGTAACCTTTCTCACTGTAAAATTCCACTTGTTCATCAAGTGTGTTCTGCAAAGTTACATATTAATATATAACTAAAGGGTTTTATTACAAAATATGAAATAAGTAAAACATGAATAACATGTAAATTTCTATTAAAACTACTTGCTTCCAAGGTAGCTTCTCTTCTAAAATGTGAAACATAATTACACCAGTTTGGCTCTTAACATGCTAAAACAGGAAAATGTCCAGACTTTTCTGACTCGACTAATTTCAGAATTCACTGAAATTACATCAAATATTTTTGATTGGAAGAAAGTTTTACTCATAAGCAAACACAAGGATTCAAGATAAGTTTCTTCTAACTATGACACAAAAGAAAAATGGATAGTTGGAATTATATAACATGGGAAAAGTTAAATAAAAATATTACCTTGATCACATCCAGTTCCTCACCCAGCATTGTGATGAGAACCCTATATTTTGGAGTAACTTGCGCTTTTATGATAGGTCGTTCCAACAGTGAACTTCCAACATAAATCAACTATCAAAAATAAAAAAAGAGTATTAATATCAATTTCTGTATTTTCATAAATAGTAAATACATAATTTAGTGGAAAATGCTATAGCATGGGCAATAGTTCACTGCAATACCACTAGACTAAAACAAGAGTAACAATAGCTCTGATGTTTCACTTGCATTGTGTAGCTTGCATACCACTGTATTTCTTAGCTATGTATACACCAGGCCACAAAATCAGGTTGATTCATCATTCAACTAATGTCTCCATACCATGCTTTAGTTTATGTGCCACCATGAAAATAAGAGAGAGAATATGGTTCTATTAGTAATGCCAGGTTGTGTAGACTGAAATCTGCATGACCTGACTTATAGATCAGAATCTGCCACTGAATGAATTATTTACTAACATACTATGATTCTATATACTACAATAAAGCCCAATATTTATGATTCATCTCTAAATGTTACTGGTGATGGTGTTGAATTACCAATTTCAAATTTCTGGACTTCTTTAATTTTGCCATTGTGCTTCCTCAAACCACTATGTTTCAGGAGATGGCTCTTATAATATACTATTAAGACTGTTTTCAAAACAAAACATACCCTATGTAACGTATTTGTAAGGACCAAACCAAATATCAAGACATGACAGATTAAACAATGTATTTACAACATTCCCTGTGAATGTGGATGAAGTTATATAGGAGAAAGAGGCAAACTGTTGGAAGTTCATATTAAGGAACATACACAGGACTTAAAACAAGGACTACTTGAGAAGTTTCTGTTTACCATTTCCAGCAATGCATTTCGTACACAGGAATGGTGTTACCTAGCAAGAGACAATGTCTTGAGCTTGCGGAGGAATCCACCCTTAGTTAGCTTTTTAGTTGGTGGCTGATTGGTTCCAGTGTCCACAGATCAAGATTAGGCCCAACTGTGTAGGTTCACCTGAAGATGGGGGAAGAGCCATCTCCAAAAATGTAGTGGTTTGAGGAAGCATAATGGTGATTGAAAAAGTCCAAAAATTTGAAATTGACAAATATTTATGTCACTATAATACAGTGCTTAAATTTGGAAATATTTACTATTTAATATTTATTACATACATTTCTATATCTATTCTGATAGCAATGTATGTTGCAAATCAAGGTAAATTTTTATGTAGTGAGAAATGGAAACAGTGGCACCATGAGTATTTCTTAGCCAAACACTGAAATCAGTGCTCTTGTGTAGGTAATGACTGGCCTTGCATGTATTACACCATCTGCACATAAAACATTTTGTACGTTGTTTACTAATGAAATAAAAAAAATTGCTTCTATAAAATCACAAAATAATAAGTTCTGAGAAGAATCTATAACAGCTTCAAATGATTCAATCTGGTACATGGTAAGGCTAACAACAACCATCATAATTTCCACGAGTACAGATCCTACTGTTAAATTTTGTAAGCATAAAATCAAACTTCCTTATCATCATCATTATCATCATGTTTGTAATTATTAACACATAAAAATGTTTCCAGACAAAATTTCAATCTAGCTCCATAATCTGAAAAATAAATCCTAATTTCAAATGACCATCACATTGTTTCACAATCTACAAAGAAATTTGTTTCATATACATTGCATATTCTTTAAAGCTCTACATTAAAACCACACAAAACAGAATATGTGGTCTCTGAGGCATGTTGCTGTACAGTCTTGCAAGTGGTCGCTAATATTTTTGAGGAATGAGTAACATATCAAATAATTGTACAATCACCATCTAAAATTGAAACCTAGACTAACAACGTCAGTATTCAATACTGCAATACTGTAGTCATAAAAAAATAACTCACTTTGTATATACTCTCTAAATTGAAGCAATCATCAAATGCCTGGCAGAAGATAGCTGCAAGTTTGTGATCCATATCATCTATCTTCTCCATAAACACAGTATAATCATACACAAAACTCTCATCTTCTGGGTCAAGAGGATCATATGTAATGCCTCCAAATACTGTAAATGCTTCATAGAACTGACTGAACACTCCAGCAACCTTCGTACTCAGTAATCGTCCTTTCAACCCACCAATTTCAACTTTCTCCAATTTAAGAAATTCCATTGATGTAGCAAAGAAATTCTGAAACAAGATTTATAACCATAACTAAGCCTGGAAACCTCTGAAAAATGTAGCATTATTCTTACATACCAAAGATCTAATTAGACAAAACATTATCTGTCTATAGCTGTGAAAAGAAGGTGGACTCATTGTAGAGTGAAAATAACTTCATCATTTTGTCCCTTGTGTAACATTCTCAGTGAGATTACAGAAACTACTTTTTGAGAAAATTTAATTCTGATGTCACTTTTCACTACGGGATAACTGCTAGTAGGTAGTATGATCCAGTTGTAAATTGAAGTTCTTATAGTAGTGTCAATGCCGATTGAGGATTCCTGGATTATGATGTGGTGTAGATAAACATACCACCTTTATTTTCAGGGAGGTTATGGATTCCACTGAAAACAGTGATAACACCTACAAGGCAAGCTAGTATGATCTAAGAGTTGTGCAACAACATAATACATAACAGATAATGGGAAAATTATTGGACTTTTGGCTGAAGGTCTCAGAAGCAAAACCTGATTGGATCTGTTGTGAATCTTTTCCCTTCGCTCTCACACTGGTTTAAAACTTTTGTGTGAATGTAAAGGATACTATGACAAGATAATGGTAAAAAGAACATGACATGCTGTAAATCCCTTCCATTGGACATCATTCTTAAATACAATCCTGAGTTTGCAATACAGGTGTTCACACCTCAGTAATGGACTCCTTCAGTACATATGAGGTAAGCAGAGGCCATGAAGGAGAAATATGATGTAGGAATTAGCCACATCATCTTAAACCTCTTAAACACTACATGAAAACTAAAAAAACAACAAAAAAACAACTAAGGATATGATGTAAAAGAATGCATTCAAATGTGTGACACAAATATAAAGACATAAACAATCTTGATTTTAAAATAAAAAACTATACTAAAATTGATACACAGGAATCAGTATACACATACACACAAAATATAAAGGAAATCTTCATATGAGGCCAAAATAAAATATTTATTGGCCTATGAAAAACAATACCTATCATTAATTCACTCTGTAATAATGTTGCTCTGAAAAATGTATGAAATTCTGTATTATTCATAATACTTTGCTATAAATAGTGTATAACTGTGGCATGTATTAAGCTGTATCTTAGGCTGAAGGATCAATACAATATTTCACTCTTATACGTACCTCTATAATTTTGAGCCTTTCAACATACTGGATCATTCGCTCAAACACCACTCTTGGGTGAAATGTCCACAGCACAGGTTCCACACCTTTTGGAAAGAATATGTGTAAGTTGGCTCGATATTCCTCAAAGATTGTCCTACAAAACACAAAGCAAGTTGGAAGTTATCTAGCTATTATATAATGCTGCATCAACTACAGAGATTGTACGTATAATGCTGGGTTTACATAAATATGATCAGAAAATGGAAGGCGGGCAGGGTGAGTGCATCTGCCCCATACCACCATTTCTTCAACCTTGATAATAAAATTCAGTTTTCCTTTCCTGTGTCTGAATCTTCAAATTTAGAATTAAAAAAATCTCTGAGTAGGACGATTATAAATTTTGAACTGGGAGAATACAGGAGGAAGAGGAATGTTCACATAATCACTGCTAAAATCATGGTAAGTCAATTTAAATATTTAGGTCTAACTTCTGTTTGAAACATTTTTCAGTGTGATTCATATTCAATTAAACACACAGAAAGAGACTCTACATAATGTAATATTTTACTATTGAATAGGTTTTGTAAACAATGTATTTCCAGCTGCAGGTATTATGCAAAAGACAGAAAGATAAATGTAAGATGAAAAAATTGCAAAAAAGAAAAAATATTTAGAGAATTTTTACTCTAAACAAGAATACCATCATAACATTAAAGTAATGAAAAATGTAAAGTGTTGTGTGTTCTTGAACATTTTTATTCATCTGTTTTCAGGGACTGAAATCAGCTCTTTCCAATGAACTCAACTGAATAAGTTGTATGGTTTTACTAGATGAAGGAAGCAGAACTAACTTCCAAAATGTCACAGGGTTTAACACCTGTTACAATTTTAAATCAACAGACAAACTAAAATGTCTAACAATACACATTTGTTTAATGACACACCTTAATCAAAAGCCTTAATAAATGATGTGTCTGTAATTGGTATAAATTACATAGGTTATAGCCCAACAACTTTTTACAAAACTCAAAATTTACAAACCAATCAAATCAGAAACTAACACAAAGGTATCAAACATCAAATTGTCTAGCAATGTGATATGCAATACCTACACAAATTTGGAATTAAATTTCTGGCAGTGAAATGCCTTCTGCTGGTGAATATGAAAAGCACAGGGATTACCATGGTATCTAGATCACACAGCTAATGGTCACACTGAATTAAAACATGCTAGCTTCAGGCAGTGAGACATGGCTACATATATCATAACACTATGATTTCTGGTAGAATTGTGTTAAGAGATTTAGTTATTATATAACACATTTGTCTCCAGTGATGTAACATTCTGAATATGAAAGGCCATAATATAGTGTTCTTTCTGATCATATGACATACAGAACTAAGAAAGATGAAGCCAATACAGCCACTAAGTTGCCCTATCCATAAGAAAAGAAGGTATGTCAAATTATATTACCTGAAAGACATCAGTTCTGTAATACAATTTTCAACATGCTCTCGAGTTTCATCCACTTCTCCTTGGAAAAGAGACCCTGGGTCCAGAAATTTGGTAGCCTGTAAGAAAATATAACTGTGTCATGTAAAATGTTACATCTCACTCACAGGTAGGTATCATTTAAAATTGGTTTGACACAGTTGAAAAGAATTATGAAGAATGCCAGACTGGGTCTAACATTGATGCAACAGTTATTTAAAAAAACCTACAAGTTGTAAAACTATTTACAGTTCCTGCAAAACAAAAGTAACAGGCTTTGAGATCTTTTCAGAATATTACCTGCAACTAATATAAAAATTCATCTCATACCTCTTGAATGAGTAGATTTGCAATCTCTCTCACAAGTGTAATGATCTTAGCAGAAGTGCGGTAATAGCGACTATTGGCCCACACAAGAGCCACACAATGAATCAATGGACGCAACAGTGGCTGCACATTTCTGAAGTCTGTGTTCTCCAGAACTTCAAAGTGTTTTACAAGAGGCTTCAGGTATAAAGTGATATCACGTGCTTCTGTTACAGCTGAAATGTTAATCAAAAGGTTTTACTCTGAGGATGACATATGATAAAACATAAAAAATTAATTCTCATGAATGTTTGGTCAAAGGGCACTGAATAAACTGCGTATGTTATTTATTACTGAATGAGATGATGAGATGACTATGCATAGTGAACTCAAAGTTTGGGGAGGAAACAATTGTGGCCTGTTTCAAGGAACTGTCCTTATATTTGACTAAAATATTTGAGGATAGGTGATAATTCAAACACTTTGAAGAGTACTACATTCCATCTTGAGGAAGTGTTCCTTTTGTATATAGTGAGGAGCTTCACAATTTCTACTCTTCATCTAATTGTTATTTTGAATAAATCAAGCAGAATGACATCTATGGAACATCCAGAAAGAAACTACCAAATTTTTGTTGGAAACCTTATGAGAAGGGACAACTGGAATCTAAACTTTATTAAAAAAAACCTCATTTCTCATAAGGACAAATTAATCCACAAACTAGGAAAATACAAAGAGCTTCTAATGTTGCATTTAGTCAGACATTATGTTTAACTATTCTATACTCACCTGCCACAATGTTATGGAACTGTAACTTAAAGCAAGAGAAGTAGACACTGTCTGTCAGTTTTAAAATGGAGGCCATCCTCTTAACCCTCAGATCACAAAGCTGGTCATAGATACATTCCAGGTTTTTGAGACGATTGTTCCAAAAGTCAATTTCTATTATAAATACATGAAAAACTATGTTAAACTACATACATTGTTGGCATATTTACTATGATAAGTTTGAAAAATTACACAATCTGTCTTTTTATAGTTTTCAAACACTGCGTACTGAATTTTTAAAGTATAACTTATAATGTACATAGCATCATGTTTCACAGTCTCAGCTCTTTGTAATCCTGATTTATGCGTTATTATGACTGACAAATTCTGTTTTAGAATGTGCTGCAAAGAGACAACATTCTCCGATTACATGTCTACACATATAAATAGGACTTTTTCTATTCTAATATTATAGAATAGTATGGTGTGTCAAAACATTTATGTACAAAAAACAAAAAGTAAAATATACTAAAAATCTTATCAGGCTTTAGAGGCTTTCCACCATTTCTTACATGTGTCCAACTTTCAGACAGAAATATCAGCACATTTCTTTGAACAAAAAGGAAAGCAGTGCTGTTAAAATTCCCACAACTCCCTCCCCTATTTTTTAAACATATATGCACACACATACACACACAAACATACACTCATTCACACACACATACATACATGTGTACAAAAATAAAAACACATACACATCAGGCAACAGATGGACAGACCTATACAACTTCCTAATAGGATTCTGAAGATAGAACTTTGTCTCTTCAGAACCCTGGAAACCAAAACAAAAGTGTCAGCAAACCACTATGAAAATGTTAAACCTTAAATTCTACTGTATTTGACTTTTACTTAAAAATAAGTACAAGATATAAAATGTTTTAACATAAAAAATGACTACATACCAAATCTTGGAGTTGGGTTTGCTTCTCTGACAAATGCGCTAGATGAGTCCTCCTTAAGAACTTCATCAATCTGCGTTGCCCACTTGATGATAACTCCTTCAATAGCACTTTTAAGATGCAGGTCTACAGTTGCACCCTTACTGTCACATGCCACACCCATGTTACAATCATGAAAAAGCTTCTCAAACAATCTTCTGATGATACATATTAGTTCAGGACATTGCACACATAATTATTTAGTGATATTTGTTTATGTACAGACAGATTATAAAGTGTGTACCTTATATAGCTCTGAATAACAGAATGCTTATAAATTATGAAATTGAAAGAATGTGACAAAAAATAGTTTTTTATCTATTTAAGAATAATATCAGGATTTATGATTGTGGTCTTCTGAATTATATCACAGTGTCATCTTGTAGATGGTTATCAATATTTGGAATAAATTATCGCCTCTGTCTTCAGGGTAGAAGTGCCAGTGAATAGAGACAGTTCAGTAAAAAGTGACTTTCTATAGGCCGGATGACTTGGGCTTAAAATCCAGTGGGATATGGAACATTTCCCTGTGCCACCATGCACACACTGTCTCTGATGCCTACCCAGTCTCCAATGCAACGGTACTGTGGGCTATTTTACCATGGGTAAAGAAAGACACTAACCATCCACATCCATCTGTAGTTAAGTTGGAGTTTTATAATTATGTGAAAATTATTTGGCACGTGAGAGACCATTATGGGTGGCTTGTAACTGTCATGGTAGAAGCCTTGGCCATGCCTCGCTGAAAACATATATCTCAAGTTTCCATTCTGGACAGAAGTTGTGCAGCCGAGTCCATAGTCAAACTCATTTTCAATTACTAATAGAATTGCTATCAATCTCCTAGAACTGTGATGTTACCCACACACCAAGTTGTTTGCCGATACCAGGCAAGTACTCGTGTACAAGTACAACAAATAAGGACTAAAAGACACTACAGAAAACATATCATGATAGTCTCTGTGTTGAGATTTAAGGGGTCCGCAGTGGTCTGAGGCGTGGGCCTTGTGCCGCTTGGTCGCTAGGACCGTGGGTTCGAATCCCACTCAAGTAATGGATGTTTGTTCGCGTTTTTCTGTATTGTGCTGTCCTGTGTACAGGTAGAGGCCTTGCGATGGGCCGATCCCTTGTCCAAGGAGTCCTACCGAATGTCCATAGATCAAGCCAACGAAAAATTGGGACCCGCAGTGCTGACGCACTTGAACAACGGGTTGTTCCCAGTACCCAGTATCCCAGTTGAGATTTAAAATTTGATTCTCCCAAATATGGAGTACACTGCAATGTTTGTCATATTAAATGAGTTTATTACAAATATAGTATGGAAGAGATATACGGGAGGTTCAAATTTCAGTCTCAATGCACAAGTTCTGTGAGGAGTAGGTTCTTCAGTACAACGTGATCAGTAAACTTTTCTCCTAATTAACTCACAAGTAAATATCTCAGTATTCTTCATAACAAGTCTGAAAATGGGAATTATGGTAAGGAAAGTTGGCAATGTGGTGACCTTAAATTAACAATAAATGCCAAAGTGGTAATACATTGTAAAAGCACAATACAGTGATCATGAATTCCATTTGGTTAAAATGCCAAATTCCAGGGTTAATTGCAATAAAAGCAGTGCAGGTGCAATCTTTCAACAATACAAACTTTTCTTCAGTAAATTTGTGACTTAAACTAAGCCAGGGAACCCCTGAGAGTTCACAGACTTTCTCATGTTTCCAGTATTTCTTGTTTTTTATTAATTAATTAATATTTTAATTAATTCATTATTATTAATGAACCTCTCACCATGTCATTAAATAATAAATCCAGAAATTATTTACTCACCTTTCTACAATAGTTTGCTCAACCTCATGCACTCTTTCTACACCAAGAGGCATTGGAAGTAGAGTTTGTCCATTTATCTTGCCACAAACTTCATATACAATGTTTTTCAGTTCATATACGTGTTTCATGACATCATCTGTCACAACTTTTGGCCAGTTATGTTGATTCTCTGGATTGGACAACAGTGGCACAAATACCTGTAGAAATGAAACAATAAAAACAGATTGGACAACCCAGCATCCCTGTTTAGTAGTTTATAATTAATACTTCTGTATGAGCCGGGATAGCTCAGTCAGTATAGTGACTAGCTACGGGCTGGATGACCGGGGTTCAATCCCCAACAGGGGCAGAGGATTTTTCCTCTGCATCCAGACTGGCTCTGGAGCCCACCCAGCCTCCTCTACGATGGGTACCGGGGTCCTTTCTAGGGGATAAAGCCGGCCGGGGCGTGATGTCGATCACTCATCTAGTGCTGAGGTCAAGAAAGAGAGGAGCTATACCTCCACTCACCCCAAGGGCCTATACGGCACGTAGTGGGACAAACTTTACTTTAATTAATACTTCTGTAAAATATATGTACTCAATTAAGGTATACATTTCCACTCATATTTATCTCACTTCAAGAACTGGTAATTAGTGAAGTAAAACGATCACACCTCTTGCACCAATACAGCCAACTGATCAACAGGCTTAGCAGCAATATCTCCAAATGTCAAGATATTACGAAAATTGTCTTTGGTGATTGGTTCTTCAGCTTTCCTTATGAAATAGCATGACTTTGACTGGATGGAAGCAGACGAAAAGTTGTGCATGGGTTGTATTAGTCCAGAACTGCTTCTCGTCAGCACAAGCAACCAGATATCTGGATTTTGCAAAAAGTCAAATATATATTTCTGAAACAAAGGAATGTCATTATGAGTTGTAAAATAGGTATAATACTTTATCAGAAGACAGGTAGATCTAATACTGACCATTTGCAGCGAAATTTGAATTCACTGTGTCCTGACATTTTCATACCACGTTCCTTATAAAACATGTTTCAGTACATTAAGCACAGCAGTGACCATTAATTTCACTTTTTTTTTAAAATGCCAGATGCAGTTAATATGAAAATTCTAAACATGTTACACCAATTAAGATGTAGAAATAACTTCCTAAATTTATTTTTGGAAGGTATCATCTTAAAATCTCAACCAGGTTATGGGTTTTTCTCAGTCCTTCCAAGGTAATATCTGAATAGTACCTTCAAATAGGCTACAGCCATCTAATTCCAACGCCTTAACTATTCAACATTCATAATTCCACCTCATTGAAAACTCTGTGTCTGTGACAAATGGTGTGTGTGGATACAGATTTAACAGAAAGTATTATTACATTGTGATACTTAGAAAATCATATCACTTAACACTGTGATGTCCACGTATTTTCATATTATGAGTACCACCAGTTCCAGTTAGTTTTGTTCGAACATTTAGCTCATGGACACAAAGTTCTTGTGGGAAAACCTATTGAAAAACGGTCACTTTGGAAACTCAGATGTGAGGACAATATTATCTGGATTTGACAAAATAGGAGGTAATGATATAAACTGGATTGAAGTGACTCAAGATTGTGTCCAGTGTTGCACTTTGATGTTGGTGGTATTGAGTCTTTTGTTTCTGTCAGCAGAGAACCAATCAGATCCCTGGCCTACATACCCAATGGTATGTTTCATATTCTGCAACTGAAACAGGGGCAAATTAGCACTTCTGAAGCTGAAGAAAATCATAAGAAATTAAAAGAACATTACTTACAGCTAATTCTCTGTTTCCTAGCAGTTTAGCCCATTTATCAGGCTTAAGGTGCATAGACAATTGTAAATAGCTGAACATGAATTCCAGGCGTGGATCGTCTTCATCCTCTGCAACTTGTCCCTTATCTGATTTTGTATCTTCTGCCATAGCAATATTTTTATTGTATCGTCTCTAATACAATGCGACCTTAAACAATCAATCAGTCATTTATAAAGCTGAGACCTCTGTACAGAAGGTTGTGTACATAACACCAAATTGTCCAATATCCAACGCTTAAATTTTTTTTTCCTGATTTCTATGCCATTTATTTATTGATAATCGTATCTTCCCGGTGTTATTTAAATAATGTACTAAATTTCTGGTGGATTTAAATTGCCTCTGATAAATGAAAATCACCAAATCTGGCAGCGAATGTGTTGAACCAGAGGTTGTGCACGAGAAGAAAGAATGCAGTTTAAATAAGACGATGGGTGTCTTCCGGGATGTTGCACCATGTAGTCTGGCAAAAGTTACCCGACATTAACCTGACGCCTTCATTAACAGGGTGATGATGGAGACCCAGATAATGGAAGCAGCAGACACCACGATTACTTCTAGCAGACTACCACCCATAAGAGTCATCTTCGTACTCCTCGCCGTGAGAACCTCAAATATTACTAATGCAGTTTGAATGTCTGCGTACGGAATGTTGATCATATACTCGTACCCTTTAGAACCATGTTTAGTAAACATCCATATGACGTAATGTAGCAAAAGTTACTGCAGAATTCTAGCCAGACGCGTTACATATGAGCCATCTCTCTCGGTCCCATTATAAATAAAAACTATACACCTTGTTATTTTAATCAGAATAAATGGTAAGTGTAGCCCCAAAAATTAAATTCTTATTTTGAGCTTATATTTAACCATAGTGCTGGTGAAGATAATTTTAATTTGGAACAATTACATTATTTATTAAATACGTTTAGTAAAACGAACACATTTCCAGCTTACTACGAGTGTTTAGATCGTTTTATTACGTCATTCACTTATACCAATTTAATGTTTTATTGCCGTTAATTATTTATCAATTATAATATTATTAGAAAAGTCAAAACCAGTTTTAGATATAAAATTGAATCAATGCAGAAAAAAAGTAAACAATGTGTGATCATGCATTTCGGCGAAACTTGCGTGAAGTGTATATATTAGATTACAATTCGCCCGTTTATATTGTTAGTAAGAAAATAAGTTTGTACGAGTCAATGAATGAATCTTGCGTTCAAGATAAAAAACTTGCGTTTTTACATTGTCTGAACTCTAATAGCGATTTTAAAAAAATTATCACCAACTAACAACATCTGTCTGTTGTATTTACATACACCAGCGTTTCTCAACTTTTTTGCCCTTGAAATAATATTCATGTCTCTTCAAGAGACCTCATACGGAGGTTTTCATTCACACAAAAATTAAACATAAATAACCAATATCGTATATAACACATATAAACAGAACGATAACAGATAATAACTACTACAATAACTAAATCGTTTATTGACAATGTTAAAAAGGCATAAGATAAATCAAAGTAAAATGTCATATGAAGAAATATATGTGTCAAGGAAATGTTATTTTTGGAGCCAATTTAAATAATAAAATTTACTTGAGTCACTCGATGATACGTGAATCCACCACGTAGAGCTCCTGTACACTGATTACTAAAGACGGTTTCACGCTGGCGCCGTATAGACATCGCTAAATATATTTCTTATGATTATTATATTTCTAAATGACATAACAGGTTGAAGACTTTATTATAATACACAAGAATTTCCCGAGAATATGTCGTAGGTGTATAGTAAAATTACGAATATGAAATTAAGCATAAAAATGACTCAAAAATACATTTACATATGATTAGCCTATTCATCACAATTTCTCGCGGAACTCCCGGCGATTGTTCGCGGAACCCTAAGGTTCCGGGGAACCCCGGTTGAGAAACGCTGAGCCATATATTTAAATTTCAACGGTTTTTGTAATAAATATTTATGCTACATACAAAAACGAACGCTTTAGTCAATACCAAATTTTCGTTTTCTCCATTGTTTAACTTTTAAATTAATACAAATTCGCAGTATGTAAACATTTTCTTCTACACAGTACATTTTATTTATAACTTACAATATCACAGTATAGACCCTCTTCGTCTCTTGTTGATAATAAACGACTATAAATCGTATACAACAATGGATAACGTCAGACCATTTGATTTTATAATGGTGTGGTGTACCTTGTTAAATTCCGTACTAACCGTTGCTATGGGAAGAAACATACGACGCCTTAGGTGTTGAATTCGGCGCAGTGTCGAATCGATCGCTTTCCACGCCATCTGATTCGCAGGTAGCAGAGGCAATCGCATATTTATTCAATACAAACGTAAAACACGACGTACAAACGATACCAATTTCCAGAAAGTTCTGTGTACTTCATTCCAATCTTTAAGCGATGCGCCGTTGTATACAACTTTCCCTAATTTTCAAAATTAAAAAAAAAAAAATTCTCGGGACTACGTATCTCTAAAAAATAACCATTAATCGGCCTTATTAATCGTTTTAAATTGCACAAATAAACAAACTGTATTATTATATTATGATTTACAAGAGTGATCACTTAACATATAAACCGTTTTGCGTAACTTTTCTGTGACGAGGGAATACTTTGAGTTTTGTTCATTCTAGGAGCTACTGTTGCTATGGCCAGTCCTGTTGACAATGAATGACTCTATAAATAGCATATAACAATGGATAAGGTCAAACCACACGATGTTTTGAAGGTATAGTGCACCTCGCCAAACTACGTAATAAACCGTTGCTATGGTAGCGAGTGAATAATGCCTTAGACATCAAAGAATAGCCACAATGTCTAATCGATCGCTTTCAACGCCCACTTGATACAAAGGAACAAAGAACAGATGAGAAATTTATTTTGCCCAGGCTGCGTTGAAAAGCCTAGGGAAAAAAAACTCCGTCGAATTCGACGGATATTACGGACGAAATGCCTGCACCATTATTATACAAGACATTCATTGCATCTTTCCTTAAACTTTCCGAAGTGCTTTTAAATAAATTCGTACTTCACACGGAATAGGTGGGATAACACGGGTTCAGAACTTGCAGCTTCTACGATTCGACTACTTTTTATAAAATTGTTGAAATTCGATTTAAACTTCATGTAAAATATGTTGAAACTAAAATTGATTCGATAAATTGTAATATAGACTCCCCGTTCCCCAGTACCAAATTTGATCAAAATTCATACAAAGGTTTTGAAGATAAAACATGCAGACAGACGGAATAAGGCAGCCCCTTCCCCATATTAGCAATTATTGGAAATAATGTATAATATCTATTTATTTGAGAAGCATTAAAGTAACAATAAAACAATAATTTTTCATATTGTTTTACACTTGCTCTAAGGCAGGGGTTTTCAACCTAGCACTGACAAAGTGTATTTTCTGATATAGTATTTTTAGTTATAGTTCCTTTGTTCCGTCCGTTCCTGCATGATGTTCTTTTATCGATGTCATGGCCTCTCCAGAGACGCGACCAGAACTACAACATTAACTTGGAAGAATGGCCGAAGTATAATCAGGATTAAAGGCAGTATATTAATAAGATGGAATGTTTTTGTTTTTTTTTTGCAAAACTTTACGTTCTGCGGACGGCACAATAAATGCATAGTGAAACACTTTGTCCTATCAGAAGCCAGTGAAATCAGCCCACTTTCAAATATAGGTCATTCATGTTGCTGTGGTTATCATCAAATGAGTTCTGTAATAGGTCCCACTGAAATACGATCAAGCTAGTTGATTGCTAACGCTGGTCTTGTAATCCTGGGGTCTCGGGTTCGCATTTATAACTTGTGTTGGGCAAGGCCTTGGTCTAGGCAACACGGAGTTTTCCTCCGTTGCATCCCAACAATTACTCCATTCACACCCAGAAGAAGGCAATGGCAAACCACTTCTGGATCATCTGCCAAGAACGTATATGAACAGGTCCCAGTCCGAGAAAAGGATGGAAGGATCCTGTTCATATGGACCTGTCGTCAGACAGAACACTAAATAAAATAAATAAGTACACAGTACAGTAGACTCCCGGTTATCAGGGGGTGGATTAACCGGCGTCTATCTGATTTACACGAAAATTAAAAATTAATTTTAAAATTCTGTTGTAAAAGTTAGAACATTTCAAAAGAAAGGAATAAATACAACAGTGACATTATTTAATGTACCAACATAAATCAATTGTTGATAAAACTTGAAATTTACGATATTATAACGTTATTACTATCCGTTGGGATATGGTATACTAAGTTCGTTTATTAATACAGTGACAGTAATTTCTCAGAACTTCAAGTGCTGTATTAAATTTCGTATAAAATCCTGTTATTAGTAAATAATTAATACTTTATGTAACTCATGTCTCTAATTAACTTACGTAATTATTACATTTGCGTGTTTTCTTTTAATTATTGTGAATTATCTAGGAAAATACATTTACAACCAACCCGGACAATCGGGAGCCTACTGTACTACAGAAATATACGAACGCGTTCTCCCCCCCCCCTCCCCTTTCCAAAGAAGTTTTTCAACTCTGACACGAGCTCATTTGAACAATGGCAAACCTTCAGATTTCGTAACTACGAAGGTAATTTTTTTTATTATTATTTAGCTATTGCGTGTCTCGATGTAAATACAAATACGGAATGTGGTAATTGGGCACATTTAAAAAGTTCTATGACGACATATAGTTGCATGCGACACTCGTAAGTATTCATCAACAGGCTTAATTACATATTATAAGTTCAGTTACAAGAACCTGTATCGTCTACCTCTCCTCTCTTCAGGAATATATAAATGCTGCGATTTTTAATGCGTTGTATTTCAGTGTGTCGTAACTAGGGGACACCAGCCACTTTTTGGTAACAAGTAGGCCTACGTTATATCTGCGAATCTGTACTGAATCGGTAAGTATCTGATGCTGAGTCGATTATACAGTAGTATTACAGTCGATTAATTACCTTATAAGCGTAAACACTACAGTAAACGTTCCAACGAACCATCTTCGATAGCCTAAACTACAGCATATAGACACATGTCATGTGTGCGTTTTTCGACGTCGAAAATTCAACACTGGTGGATAAAAAAACTCATTCTTTATTCAGCAATCCTATATCGTGGATGTCAACAGGCGCCCAGACTGTGTACACGAGATGATGGCACACACGTTTATACCAAGCTTTAAAAAAAGAAAACTTGTAACGCGTTTGTATGTAAAACAGCCGGAAGTATTGCCTTACTGGAATGGAATGCATGAAGACGATCTGGCGTTAGTCAAAATCAGTCCTCCGACAATACCAACACAAATAACCGACGAATATACAATACTTTGCGTAGGCCCCACCCAATTTATTTTTAATACAGATTTATAAAATATGTTGACTGTTCTCGTCCGTCTTTAGAAAAAATACCTATCTTGTAGGATCTACAACTTCATGTTGAAGATGTTAAGTCTATAGCAATAGCCCTACTAGCTTCATTTACTTACAGACGACTAATGATTTGTGAAACTTCGAGTAAAGGTTTTTAGTGCATGTTAGTACCATAGAACCGCTTAAATGCATGCCTGACTTGCAAATTAGTGTGAAAGGGTTATTCTACTGTGACAATTCTGTGGTCTAGCTACAAGAATTGTAAATACTAAAAGTAAGACTATTACGTAATTGTATTCTTCGCTTCATATTAAACAATGGGAAGCTCGCGTTTGCCGTCCCACATTTTAGCTCCGAAACTACTCAATAGATTTATATTAAATGTTATATTTGTGGTCTTAACTTGGGGTAAATCTAAATTAATCTATTTCTTCCGAGGCACTGTAAATAACGTTTTTAAGTAACCAAAAATATCCTATGTTATGATCTAAAACGTTTATATTTGCACCGATTTTCAACACGATAAATATTTAAGTACCCAAAAAATCCTATCTGTATGTAGATTCTGTCTGTATAGTGATTAGGTTTGTAACAATCGATATGTATGAGCAATAAATTAACATCAAGCTCAACGAGGTATGCACAATAATTAAAACCAAACACACACATCTGGGAAATAAATGAACTTTATATGGACTACGGAATACCAGTTTTACTTAGTTGTTAAAATAAAATGTGCAGGAGGAAATTCTTCGATGTCAGGTTAATGACACAAGACCAAAAATTATAACTGAAATATAATGTCTGCTTTATAAATATATTTTATATTGCCTGTAGTTTATAAGAAATCAAGTTCAAGTCTACCATGTGCATTTATATTTGTATATTTTTACACAATAAACCAGGATTTGTGAGGACTTTCCTAGAACCGTTTTTCATTTTATCGTGGCACCGACGAATTAAACTGCACTTTTGTGTGTAAAGTAAAGTAATAGAAAGTAGACAGAAGCGACAATATATTCGGCTGTGCTACTTTTTTAAGGAGTACGCTTTCACCAGTAGCAGATATAAAATATAATGCCAGTCGTACCAGGAGCTGTCTTCAGTCCACACTCACAGCCTAGCAAACCATTTTGTTGTCTACAGAATCACAACTTTCATTTGCAAGTATGTAAATTAAAAGTGAAATAATTGTTATTATTTTATATATTCATAGCATTCACGCTTGTTTTTTTTCCGCTCACTCGTAGATATATATATATATTTTTAATTATCTTATATTCAGCCTGTTCTTTATATAACATTGTCTCTTCTCACGAGTCCTCGAAGCCCATTTAAAGGATAAGAATTGGTGTCTGTGGCCATTTCTAGGTCTTTCTATATTATCTTCTTCTCCAGTGGTACATAAAGTCTATATGTCCTTTTAGAAATTCCATTATTATGTTTTCAGTACATTTGTTTGTCTCCATTATAACTCCCATGTTGCAACAAGTTATAAATTTAAAAATTAAACAATAGTGACTGTGTCTTCATGCATTTACGCCCAAATAGGGTGCACCTCCATTTTATTGTACATTTTATTTCGATTCAAATCATGTTTCTCTTCAATCTGCGTAGTTAATTATTAGCGCAGTATAAATGTGTATGTCGTCTAATTGAATCTCTTAAGTAGGGTTTTGTTAAAAGCAATGTTGATGGTAATAAAGGATCCAGAAGCCAGAAACGTTTTCGTGTCGATCAATCAGTCGGACCAAAACCGAAAACTTCATATTATCCAAATAGGCTTAGTCAATTACACACGCAGAGTACAAAAAAAATATTACTGTAAGTTTTGTGTGAGTTTGTGCTGGAATTTTACGCTGTATCAGACGCTACAAGGGAGATAGTCTCTAAGTAAAAGGAGAGAAGAATATGTTCATGTCTCGTCACCAGACTTCAGGAAACAATCATAATGTAAACACAATAAATAAATCATTCGAAATTATTTCAAAGTAAAAACATTTTCGTAGCATGGTAGCAAATAGAAATTGCATTTACTAATAAACTGAGAACATGAAATTCCGGGAATAGTTACTACCATTCAATTATGAATCTTTCGCCTTCGAATCTGCTATCTACGAGGCTCGTCCACAAAGTAAGTTTCCCTGGGGCCGTTTACAGAAACAAAACACAATTTCATGGAAATATTTATTGCAACAGATACAGCAAGTGTCCAGCTATTTTTCAACATATTCGCCACCAGAATTGAGACATTGGTCATACCGTGGGACCAACTTTTGAATACCTGGG